>CM055346.1:60217477-60255590 GCA_029228515.1 Populus alba x Populus x berolinensis
GAGCACACCGAAATTCAAAGGCAATTGAATTTGGCAAACAGGGGCATCGAAGTCGGGAAGCCGCGAAACATCACCGGAGTGAAAGCGTTCGTTGCCATTTGCGGTAGTAAGTCTTGGTGTATGTAGAACAAGTTGCAGAAGCATAACTATGCTTAAGAGGGATCACCCGAAATTCAAAAGGCAACTGAATTTCGGCAAACTCCGGGGGGCATCGAAGTCGGAATGCCCGCGACACTCACCGACGTTCAATGTCCTTTCGCTTTCCCCCGTTTGAGGAAGAATGTCTGATGTAGAAACAAGTAGCAGAAGCATACATGCTCCAAGAGGGACACACCCGAAATTCAAAGGCAACTGAATTTCGGGCAACCGGGGGCATCGAAGTCGGAATGCCGCGAAACTCGCCATGTCAAAGCGTTTTGCCGTTTTTGCGAAAGAAGTGCTGATGTAGTACAAGTAGCAGAAGCATACTTGCTCAAGAGGGATCAACCCGAAATTCAAAGGCAAATGAATTTCGGCAACCGGGCCATCGAAGTGCGGGAATGCCGCGAAACTCACCAAGTCAAAGCGTTTGGCCGCCGTTTGCTAGGAAGACGTCTGATGTAAACAACTGGTAGAAGTCATACAAGCTCAAGAGGGATCACCCGTAAATTCAAAGGCAACTGAATTTGGGCAACAGGGGCATCGAAGTCGGAATGCCGCGATAAACTTCCCCGAGGTCAAAGCGTTTGGTAGTTTGCGGAAGATAAGTCTGGTGTTAGAACATAGTAGCCGAACGCATACATGCTCAAGAAGGGATCACCCCGAAATTTCAATAGGGCAATTGAATTTCACAACCGTGGCATACGAAGTCGGAATGTCGCGCAAACTCACCTAGAGTCCAAAGCGTTTTTTCGCCGTTTGCGTTGGGAAGAAGGTCTGGATGTAGAACAAGTAGCCGAAGCATACATGCTTACGAGGGATCACCCGAAATTCAAAGGCAACTGAATTTGGCAAACCGGGCATCGAAGTCGGAATGCCGCGAAACTCACCGAGTCAAAGCGTTTCGCCGTTTGCGGAAGAAAGTCTGATGTAGAACAAGTAGCAGAAGCATACATGCTCAAGAGGGATCACCCGAAATTCAAAGGCAACTGAATTTCGGCAGAACCGGGGCATCGAAGTCGGAATGTCGCGAAACTCATCGAGTCAAAGTGTTTCGCTGTTTGCGGAAGCAGTCTGATGTAGAACAAGTAGCAGAAGCATCCATGCTCAAAGAGGGATCACCCGAAATTCAAAGGCAACTGAATTTCGGCAACATCGGGCATCGAAGTCGGAATGCCGCGAAACTCACCGAGTCAAAGCGTTTCGCCGTTTGCGAAGGCAAGTCTGATGTAGAACAAGTAGCAGAAGCATACATGCTCAAGAGGAATCACCTGAAATTCAAAGGCAACTGAATTTCGGCAAGCGGGCATCGAAGTTTGAATGTCGCGAAACTCACCGAGTCAAAGCGTTTCGCCGTTTGCGGAAGAAAGTCTGATGTAGAACAAGTAGCAGAAGCATACATGCTCAAGAGGGATCACCCGAAATTCAAAGGCAACTGAATTTCGGCAACTCGGCATCAAAGTCGAATTGCCGCGAAACTCACCGAGTCAAAGCGTTTCGACGTTTGCGGAAGGAAGTTTGATGTAGAACAAGTAGCAGAAGCATACATGCTCAAGAGGATCACCCGAAATTCAAAGGCAACTGAATTTCGGCAACCGGGCATAGAAGTCGGAATGCCGCGAAACTCACCGAGTGAAAGCGTTTCGCTGTTTGCGGAAGAAAGTCTGATGTAGAACAAGTAGCAGAAGCATACATGCTCAAGAGGGATCACCCGAAATTCAAAGGCAACTGAATTTCGGCAACCGGGGCATCGAAGTCGGAATGCCGCGAAACTCACGAGTCAAAGCGTTTCGCCGTTTGCGGAAGGAAGTCTGATGTAGAACAAGTAGCAGAAGCATACATGCTCAAGAGGGATCACCCGAAATTCAAAGGCAACTGAATTTCGGCAACCGGGGCATCGAAGTCGGAATGCCGCGAAACTCACCGAGACAAAGCGTTTCGCCGTTTGCGGAAGAAAGTCTGCTGTAGAACAAGTAGCAGAAGCATACATGCTCAAGAGGGATCACCCGAAATTCAAAGGCAACTGAATTTCGGCAACCGGGCATCGAAGTCGGAATGCCGCGAAACTCACCGACTCAAAGTTCGTTGTTTGCGGAAGAAGTCTGATGTAGAACAAGTAGCAGAAGCATACATGCTCAAGAGGGATCACCCGAAATTCAAAGGCAACTGAATTTCGGCAACCCGGGCATCGAAGTCGGAATGCCGCGAAACTCACCGAGTCAAAGCGTTTCGCCGTTTGCGGAAGAAAGTATGATGTAGAACAAGTAGCAGAAGCATACATGCTCAAGAGGGATCACCCGAAATTCAAAGGCAACTGAATTTCGGCACAACGGGCATCGAAGTCGGAATGCCGCGAAACTCACCGAGTCAAAGCGTTTCGCCGTTTGCGGAAGAAAGTGTGATGTAGAACAAGTAGCAGAAGCATAAATGCTCAAGAGGGATCACCCGAAATTCAAAGGCAACTGAATTTCGGCAACCGTGGCATCGAAGTCGGAATGCCGCGAAACTCACCGAGTCAAAGCGTTTCGCTGTTTGCGGAAGGAAGTCTGATGTAGAACAAGTAGCAGAAGCATACATGCTCAAGAGGGATCACCCGAAATTACAAAAGCAACTGAATTTCGGCAACCAGGGACAATCGAAGTCGGAATGCCGAACGAAAATCACCGAGTCAAAGCGTTTCCCCCGTTTGCGGAAGGAAGTCTGATGTAGTAACAAGTAGCACAAGCATACATGCTCAAAAGGGATCAACCGGAAATGAACTAGGCTCAACTGAATTTCAGCAACGGGGCATTGAAGTCGGCATGTCGCGAAAACCTAACCGCGTCGAAGCGGTTTAGCTGGTTTTGCGGAAGAAAGTCTACTGTAGAACAATTAGTACCAGAAGCATTAATGCTCAAGAGGGATCACCCCCAAAAATTCACAAAGGCAACTGAATTTCGGCGCCGGGGCATCGAAGGGCGGAATGCCTTGAAACTCACCGAGTCAAAGCGTTTCCCTGTAGTTGCGCAAGGAAGTCTGATGGAGAACAAGTAGTTCGCACAACCATACCTGTCTCAAGAGGGATCACCCGAAAATTCAATGGGCAACTGAATTTCGGCCAAACTGGGGCAACGAAGTCGCAATGCCGCGATAACTCACCGAGTCAAAACGTTTCGCCGTTTACGGAAGAAAGTCTGATGTCGAACATAGTAGCAGAAGACATACTATGCTCAAGTGGGATCACCCGAAATTCAAAGGCAACTGAATTTCGGCTTTAGAGGACATCGAAGTCGGAATTGACTGCGAAACTCACGGAGTCAAAGTGTTTCGCCGTTTGCGGAAGAAAATTCTCTGTAGAAATCAAGTAGCTAGCAGCATGCTATGCTCAAGAGGGAGCACCCGAAATTCAAAGGGCAACTGAATTTCGGCAACCGAGCATCGATTTATAGTCGGAAAATGCCGCGAAAACTCACCGAGTCAAATCGTTTTCGTCCGTTTGCGGTAAGAAGTATGATGTAGAACAAGTTAGCAGATGCAATACATGCTCAAGATGGGATTCACCCAATATTCATAAGGCAAATGAATTTCGGCAACCGGGCATCAAAATCGGAATGCCGCGAAACTCACCCCAGTCAAAGAGTTTCGCTGTTGGCGGAGCAGAAAGTTCCCTCCTCCCCCACCTGGTAGAACAAGTAGCAGAAGCATACATGCTCAAGAGGGTTCTCCCGAAATTCAAAGGCAACATGGAATTTCGACAACCGGGGCTTCGAGAGTCGGAATGACGCGAAAGCTCACCGTGTCAAAGCGTTTTACCGTTTGGGGATAAGGTAGTACTCTGTTCGAGAACAAAGTAAGCAGAAGCATACATGCTCAAGGAAGGGATCACTCGAAATTCAAAGGCAACTGAATTTCGGCAAACCCGGGCATGCACGAAGGCGGAATTGCCTGCGGAAACTCACCGAGTCAAAGTCGTTTCGCCCGTATACATGATAAAAATGTTTAAGTTCGTTTTTGCGGCGTTATAGGAAGTATGTTGTACCGAACAAGTAATGCAGAAGCATACATGCTCAAGAGCGATCACCCGAAATTCTAAGGCAACTCGAATTTCGGCAACCGGTGGCATCGTAGTCGGAATGCCGCGAAACTCAACGAGTCAAAGCGTTTCGCCGTGTTGCGGGAAGAAAAGTCTAATGTAGAACAAGTTACAGACACGCATACATGATCATGAGGGATCACCCGAAATTCCAAGGCAACTGAATTTCGGCAACCGGGGCATCGAAGTCGGAATGCCGCGAAAAATCACAGGAGTCAAAGCGTTTCGCCGTTTGCGGAAGCAAGTCTCTCTGTAGAACAAAGTAGCAGAAAGAAGCATACATGCTCAATAGGGTTATCACCGGAAATTCAAATGCAAATGAATTTCGGCAACAGTGCATCGAAGGCGGACTGCCACGAAACTCACCGAGTTTAAAGCGTTTCCCCGTTTGCGATAAGGGAAGTTGTGATGTAGAACAAGTAGCAGAAGCATACATGCTCAAGAGGGCTCACTCCAGAAAATTAAAAGGCAACTGAATTTCAGCAACGGGGCATGAAAGTCGGAATGTCGCGAAAAATCAACGGAGTCAAAGCGTTTAGCAGTTTGCGGGATGAAAATCTCATGTAGAACAAGTACCAGAAGCATACATGCTCAAGAGGGATCACCCCAAAATTTCAAAGGCAACTGCATTTTCGGCAGGGGGGCATCGAAGGCGGAATGCCTTGAAACTCACCGAGTCAAAATGATTCGCTGTTTGCGCAGGAAAGTCTGATGTAGAACAAAGTTAGCACAACCATACAAGTTCGTATGAGGGATCACCCGAATATACAATGGCAACTGAGATTTCGGCATGGGGATCGAAGTCGGAATGCCGCGAAATCTGATGTAGAACAAGTAGCAGAAGCATACATGCTCAAGAGGGATCACCCGAAATTCAAAGGCAACTGAATTTCGGCAAAACGGGCATCGAAGTCGGAATGTCGCGAAACTCACCGAGTCAAAGCGTTTCGCTGTTTGCGGAAGAAAGTCTGATGTAGAACAAGTAGCAGAAGCATACATGCTCAAGAGGGATCACCCGAAATTCAAAGGCAACTGAATTTCGGCAAAACGGGCATCGAAGTCGGAATGTCGCGAAACTCACCGAGTCAAAGCGTTTCGCTGTTTGCGGAAGAAAGTCTGATGTAGAACAAGTAGCAGAAGCATACATGCTCAAGAGGGATCACCCGAAATTCAAAGGCAACTGAATTTCGGCAAAACGGGCATCGAAGTCGGAATGTCGCGAAACACCGAGTCAAAGCGTTTGCTGTTTGCGGAAGAAAGTCTGATGTAGAACAAGTAGCAGAAGCATACATGCTCAAGAGGGATCACCCGAAATTCAAAGGCAACTGAATTTCGGCAAAACGGGCATCGAAGTCGGAATGTCGCGAAACTCACCGAGTCAAAGCGTTTCGCTGTTTGCGGAAGAAAGTCTGATGTAGAACAAGTAGCAGAAGCATACATGCTCAAGAGGGATCACCCGAAATTCAAAGGCAACTGAATTTCGGCAACGGGCATCGAAGTCGGAATGCCGCGAAACTCACCGAGTCAAAGCGTTTCGCTGTTTGCGGAAGAAAGTCTGATGTAGAACAAGTAGCAGAAGCATACATGCTCAAGAGGGATCACCCGAAATTCAAAGGCAACTGAATTTCGGCAACCGGGCATCGAAGTCGGAATGCCGCGAAACTCACCGAGTCAAAGCGTTTCGCTGTTTGCGGAAGAAAGTCTGATGTAGAACAAGTAGCAGAAGCATACATGCTCAAGAGGGATCACCCGAAATTCAAAGGCAACTGAATTTCGGCAACCGGGCATCGAAGTCGGAATGCCGCGAAACTCACCGAGTCAAAGCGTTTCGCTGTTTGCGGAAGAAAGTCTGATGTAGAACAAGTAGCAGAAGCATACATGCTCAAGAGGGATCACCCGAAATTCAAAGGCAACTGAATTTCGGCAACCGGGCATCGAAGTCGGAATGCCGCGAAACTCACCGAGTCAAAGCGTTTCGCTGTTTGCGGAAGAAAGTCTGATGTAGAACAAGTAGCAGAAGCATACATGCTCAAGAGGGATCACCCGAAATTCAAAGGCAACTGAATTTCGGCAACCGGGCATCGAAGTCGGAATGTCGCGAAACTCACCGAGTCAAAGCGTTTCGCTGTTTGCGGAAGAAAGTCTGATGTAGAACAAGTAGCAGAAGCATACATGCTCAAGAGGGATCACCCGAAATTCAAAGGCAACTGAATTTCGGCAAAACGGGCATCAAAGTCGGAATGCCGCGAAACTCACCGAGTCAAAGCGTTTCGTTGTTTGCGGAAGAAAGTCTGATGTAGAACAAGTAGCAGAAGCATACATGCTCAAGAGGGATCACCCGAAATTCAAAGGCAACTGAAATTCGGCAAAACGGGCATCGAAGTCGGAATACCGCGAAACTCATCGAGTCAAAGCGTTTCGCCGTTTGCGGAAGAAAGTCTGATGTAGAACAAGTAGCAGAAGCATACATGCTCAAGAGGGATCACCCGAAATTCAAAGGCAACTGAATTTCGGCAACCGCGGCATTGAAGTCGGAATGCCGCGAAACTCACCGAGTCAAAGCGTTCGCTGTTTGCGGAAGAAAGTCTGATGTAGAACAAGTAGCAGAAGCATACATGCTCAAGAGGGATCACCCGAAATTCAAAGGCAACTGAATTTCGGCAAACGGGCATCGAAGTCGGAATGCCGCGAAACTCACCGAGTCAAAGCGTTTCGCTGTTTGCGGAAGAAAGTCTGATGTAGAACAAGTAGCAGAAGCATACATGCTCAAGAGGGATCACCCGAAATTCAAAGGCAACTGAATTTCGGCAAACGGGCATCGAAGTCGGAATGCCGCGAAACTCACCGAGTCAAAGCGTTTCGCTGTTTGCGGAAGAAAGTCTGATGTAGAACAAGTAGCAGAAGCATACATGCTCAAGAGGGATCACCCGAAATTCAAAGGCAACTGAATTTCGGCAACCGGGCATCGAAGTCGGAATGCCGCGAAACTCACCGAGTCAAAGCGTTTTGCTGTTTGCGGAAGAAAGTCTGATGTAGAACAAGTAGCAGAAGCATACATGCTCAAGAGGGATCACCCGAAATTCAAAGGCAACTGAATTTCGGCAAAACGGGCATCGGAGTCCGATGCCGCGAAAGTCTGATGTAGAACAAGTAGCAGAAGCATACATGCTCAAGAGGGATCACCCGAAATTCAAAGGCAACTGAATTTCGGCAACCGGGCATCGAAGTCGGAATGCCGCGAAACTCACCGAGTCAAAGCGTTTCGCTGTTTGCGGAAGAAAGTCTGATGTAGAACAAGTAGCAGAAGCATACATGCTCAAGAGGGATCACCCGAAATTCAAAGGCAACTGAATTTCGGCAACCGGGCATCGAAGTCGGAATGCCGCGAAACTCACCGAGTCAAAGCGTTTCGCTGTTTGCGGAAGAAAGTCTGATGTAGAACAAGTAGCAGAAGCATACATGCTCAAGAGGGATCACCCGAAATTCAAAGGCAACTGAATTTCGGCAACCGGGCATCGAAGTCGGAATGCCGCGAAACTCACCGAGTCAAAGCGTTTCGCTGTTTGCGGAAGAAAGTCTGATGTAGAACAAGTAGCAGAAGCATACATGCTCAAGAGGGATCACCCGAAATTCAAAGGCAACTGAATTTCGGCAAACGGGCATCGAAGTCGGAATGCCGCGAAACTCACCGAGTCAAAGCGTTTCGCTGTTTGCGGAAGAAAGTCTGATGTAGAACAAGTAGCAGAAGCATACATGCTCAAGAGGGATCACCCGAAATTCAAAGGCAACTGAATTTCGGCAACCGGGCATCGAAGTCGGAATGCCGCGAAACTCACCGAGTCAAAGCGTTTCGCTGTTTGCGGAAGAAAGTCTGATGTAGAACAAGTAGCAGAAGCATACATGCTCAAGAGGGATCACCCGAAATTCAAAGGCAACTGAATTTCGGCAAACGGGCATCGAAGTCGGAATGCCGCGAAACTCACCGAGTCAAAGCGTTTCGCCGTTTGCGGAAGAAAGTCTGATGTAGAACAAGTAGCAGAAGCATACATGCTCAAGAGGGATCACCCGAAATTCAAAGGCAACGGTATTTCGGCAACCGGGGCATCGAAGTTGGAATGCCGAGAAACTCACCGAGTCAAAGCGTTTCGCAGTTTGCGGTAGAAATTCTGGTGTAGAACAAGTAGCAGAAGCATACATGCTCAAGAGGGAGCACCCGAAATTCGAAGGCAACTGAATTTTGGCAACAGGGGCATCGAAGTCGGAATGCCGCGAAACTCAACGAGTCAAAGCGTTTTTTGCCGTTTGCGGAAGAAAGTCTGATGTAGAACAAGTAGCAGAAGCAGCCATGCTCAAGAGGGATCACCCGAAATTCAAAGGCAACTGAATTTCAGCAACCGGGACATGGAAGTCGGAATGTCGCGAAACTCACCGAGTCAAAGCGTTTCGCCGTTTGCGGAAGAAAGTCTGATGTAGAACAAGTAGCACAAGCGTACATGCTCAAGGGGATCACCTGAAATTCAAAGGCAACTGAATTTCGGCAACCGGTGCATCGAAGTCAGAATGCCGCAAAACTCACCGAGTCAAAGCGTTTCGCTGTTTGCGGAAGAAATTCTGGTGTAGAACAAGTAGCGGAAGCATACATGCTCAAGAGCCGAAATTCAAAGCCAACTGAATTTCGGCAACCGGGCATCGAAGTCGGAATGCCGCGAAACTCACCGAGTCAAAGCGTTTCGCTGTTTGCGGAAGAAAGTCTGATGTAGAACAAGTAGCAGAAGCATACATGCTCAAGAGGGATCACCCCAAATTCAAAGGCAACTGAATTTCGGCAAAACGGGCATCGAAGTCGGAATGCCGCGAAACTCACCGAGTCAAAGCGTTTCGCTGTTTGCGGAAGAAAGTCTGATGTAGAACAAGTAGCAGAAGCATACATGCTCAAGAGGGATCACCCGAAATTCAAAGGCAACTGAATTTCGGCAAAACGGGCATCGAAGTCGGAATGCCGCGAAACTCACCGAGTCAAAGCGTTTCGCTGTTTGCGGAAGAAAGTCTGATGTAGAACAAGTAGCAGAAGCATACATGCTCAAGAGGGATCACCCGAAATTCAAAGGCAACTGAATTTCGGCAAAACGGGCATCGAAGTCGGAATGCCGCGAAACTCTGATGTAGAACAAGTAGCAGAAGCATACATGCTCAAGAGGGATCACCCGAAATTCAAAGGCAACTGAATTTCGGCAAACGGGCATCGAAGTCGGAATGTCGCGAAACTCACCGAGTCAAAGCGTTTCGCTGTTTGCGGAAGAAAGTCTGATGTAGAACAAGTAGCAGAAGCATACATGCTCAAGAGGGATCACCCGAAATTCAAAGGCAACTGAATTTCGGCAACCGGGCATCGAAGTCGGAATGCCGCGAAACTCACCGAGTCAAAGCGTTTCGCTGTTTGCGGAAGAAAGTCTGATGTAGAACAAGTAGCAGAAGCATACATGCTCAAGAGGGATCACCCGAAATTCAAAGGCAACTGAATTTCGGCAAAACGGGCATCGAAGTCGGAATGCCGCGAAACTCACCGAGTCAAAGCGTTCGCTGTTTGCGGAAGAAAGTCTGATGTAGAACAAGTAGCAGAAGCATACATGCTCAAGAGGGATCACCCGAAATTCAAAGGCAACTGAATTTCGGCAACCGGGCATCGAAGTCGGAATGCCGCGAAACTCACCGAGTCAAAGCGTTTCGCTGTTTGCGGAAGAAAGTCTGATGTAGAACAAGTAGCAGAAGCATACATGCTCAAGAGGGATCACCCGAAATTCAAAGGCAACTGAATTTCGGCAACCGGGCATCGAAGTCGGAATGCCGCGAAACTCACCGAGTCAAAGCGTTTCGCTGTTTGCGGAAGAAAGTCTGATGTAGAACAAGTAGCAGAAGCATACATGCTCAAGAGGGATCACCCGAAATTCAAAGGCAACTGAATTTCGGCAACCGGGCATCGAAGTCGGAATGCCGCGAAACTCACCGAGTCAAAGCGTTTCGCCGTTTGCGGAAGAAAGTCTGATGTAGAACAAGTAGCAGAAGCATACATGCTCAAGAGGGATCACCCGAAATTCAAAGGCAACTGAATTTCGGCAAACGGGCATCGAAGTCGGAATGCCGCGAAACTCACCGAGTCAAAGCGTTTCGCCGTTTGCGGAAGAAAGTCTGATGTAGAACAAGTAGCAGAAGCATACATGCTCAAGAGGGATCACCCGAAATTCAAAGGCAACTGAATTTCGGCAAACGGGCATCGAAGTCGGAATGCCGCGAAACTCACCGAGTCAAAGCGTTTCGCTGTTTGCGGAAGAAAGTCTGATGTAGAACAAGTAGCAGAAGCATACATGCTCAAGAGGGATCACCCGAAATTCAAAGGCAACTGAATTTCGGCAACCGGGCATCGAAGTCGGAATGCCGCGAAACTCACCGAGTCAAAGCGTTTCGCTGTTTGCGGAAGAAAGTCTGATGTAGAACAAGTAGCAGAAGCATACATGCTCAAGAGGGATCACCCGAAATTCAAAGGCAACTGAATTTCGGCAAACGGGCATCGAAGTCGGAATGCCGCGAAACTCACCGAGTCAAAGCGTTTCGCTGTTTGCGGAAGAAAGTCTGATGTAGAACAAGTAGCAGAAGCATACATGCTCAAGAGGGATCACCCGAAATTCAAAGGCAACTGAATTTCGGCAAACCGGGCATCGAAGTCGGAATGCCGCGAAACTCACCGAGTCAAAGCGTTTCGCTGTTTGCGGAAGAAAGTCTGATGTAGAACAAGTAGCAGAAGCATACATGCTCAAGAGGGATCACCCGAAATTCAAAGGCAACTGAATTTCGGCAACCGGGCATCGAAGTCGGAATGCCGCGAAACTCACCGAGTCAAAGCGTTTCGCTGTTTGCGGAAGAAAGTCTGATGTAGAACAAGTAGCAGAAGCATACATGCTCAAGAGGGATCACCCGAAATTCAAAGGCAACTGAATTTCGGCAACCGGGCATCGAAGTCGGAATGCCGCGAAACTCACCGAGTCAAAGCGTTTCGCCGTTTGCGGAGAAAGTCTGATGTAGAACAAGTAGCAGAAGCATACATGCTCAAGAGGGATCACCCGAAATTCAAAGGCAACTGAATTTCGGCAAAACGAGCATCGAAGTCGGAATGTCGCGAAACTTACTGAGTCAAAGCGTTTCGCTGTTTGCGGATGAAAGTCTGATGTAGAACAAGTAGCAGAAGCATACATGCTCAAGAGGGATCACCCGAAATTCAAAGGCAGCTGAATTTCGGCAACCGGGGCATCGAAGTCGGAATGCAGCGAAACTCACCGAGTCAAAGCGTTTCGCTCTTTGCGGATGAAAGTCTGATGTAGAACAAGTAGCAGAAGCATACATGCTCAAGAGGGATCACCCGAAATTCAAAGGCAACTGAATTTCGGCAAACGGGCATCGAAGTCGGAATGCCGCGAAACTCACCGAGTCAAAGCGTTTCGCTGTTTGCGGAAGAAAGTCTGATGTAGAACAAGTAGCAGAAGCATACATGCTCAAGAGGGATCACCCGAAATTCAAAGGCAACTGAATTTCGGCAAACGGGCATCGAAGTCGGAATGCCGCGAAACTCACCGAGTCAAAGCGTTTCGCTGTTTGCGGAAGAAAGTCTGATGTAGAACAAGTAGCAGAAGCATACATGCTCAAGAGGGATCACCCGAAATTCAAAGGCAACTGAATTTCGGCAAACGGGCATCGAAGTCGGAATGCCGCGAAACTCACCGAGTCAAAGCGTTTCGCTGTTTGCGGAAGAAAGTCTGATGTAGAACAAGTAGCAGAAGCATACATGCTCAAGAGGGATCACCCGAAATTCAAAGGCAACTGAATTTCGGCAACCGGGCATCGAAGTCGGAATGCCGCGAAACTCACCGAGTCAAAGCGTTTCGCTGTTTGCGGAAGAAAGTCTGATGTAGAACAAGTAGCAGAAGCATACATGCTCAAGAGGGATCACCCGAAATTCAAAGGCAACTGAATTTCGGCAAACGGGCATCGAAGTCCGAATGCCGCGAAACTCTGATGTAGAACAAGTAGCAAAAGCATACATGCTCAAGAGGGATCACCCGAAATTCAAAGGCAACTGAATTTCGGCAACCGGGCATCGAAGTCGGAATGCCGCGAAACTCACCGAGTCAAAGCGTTTCGCTGTTTGCGGAAGAAAGTCTGATGTAGAACAAGTAGCAGAAGCATACATGCTCAAGAGGGATCACCCGAAATTCAAAGGCAACTGAATTTCGGCAAACGGGCATCGAAGTCGGAATGCCGCGAAACTCACCGAGTCAAAGCGTTTTGTTTGCGGAAGAAAGTCTGATGTAGAACAAGTAGCAGAAGCATACATGCTCAAGAGGGATCACCCGAAATTCAAAGGCAACTGAATTTCGGCAAACGGGCATCGAAGTCGGAATGCCGCGAAACTCACCGAGTCAAAGCGTTTCGCGTTTGCGGAAGAAAGTCTGATGTAGAACAAGTAGCAGAAGCATACATGCTCAAGAGGGATCACCCGAAATTCAAAGGCAACTGAATTTCGGCAAACGGGCATCGAAGTCGGAATGCCGCGAAACTCACCGAGTCAAAGCGTTTCGCTGTTTGCGGAAGAAAGTCTGATGTAGAACAAGTAGCAGAAGCATACATGCTCAAGAGGGATCACCCGAAATTCAAAGGCAACTGAATTTCGGCAAAACGGGCATCGAAGTCGGAATGTCGCGAAACTCACCGAGTCAAAGCGTTCGCTGTTTGCGGAAGAAAGTCTGATGTAGAACAAGTAGCAGAAGCATACATGCTCAAGAGGGATCACCCGAAATTCAAAGGCAACTGAATTTCGGCAAACGGGCATCGAAGTCGGAATGTCGCGAAACTCACCGAGTCAAAGCGTTTCGCTGTTTGCGGAAGAAAGTCTGATGTAGAACAAGTAGCAGAAGCATACATGCTCAAGAGGGATCACCCGAAATTCAAAGGCAACTGAATTTCGGCAACCGGGCATCGAAGTCGGAATGCCGCGAAACTCACCGAGTCAAAGCGTTTCGCTGTTTGCGGAAGAAAGTCTGATGTAGAACAAGTAGCAGAAGCATACATGCTCAAGAGGGATCACCCGAAATTCAAAGGCAACTGAATTTCGGCAACCGGGCATCGAAGTCGGAATGCCGCGAAACTCACCGAGTCAAAGCGTTTCGCTGTTTGCGGAAGAAAGTCTGATGTAGAACAAGTAGCAGAAGCATACATGCTCAAGAGGGATCACCCGAAATTCAAAGGCAACTGAATTTCGGCAAAACGGGCATCGAAGTCGGAATGCCGCGAAACTCACCGAGTCAAAGCGTTCGCTGTTTGCGGAAGAAAGTCTGATGTAGAACAAGTAGCAGAAGCATACATGCTCAAGAGGGATCACCCGAAATTCAAAGGCAACTGAATTTCGGCAAACGGGCATCGAATTCGGAATGCCGCGAAACTCACCGAGTCAAAGCGTTTCGCCGTTTGCGGAAGAAAGTCTGATGTAGAACAAGTAGCAGAAGCATACATGCTCAAGAGGGATCACCCGAAATTCAATGGCAACTGAATTTCGGCAAAACGGGCATCGAATTCGGAATGCCGCGAAACTCACCAAGTCAAAGCGTTTCGTTGTTTGCGGAAGAAAGTCTGATGTAGAACAAGTAGCAGAAGAATACATGCTCAAGAGGGATCATCCGAAATTCAAAGGCAACTGAATTTCAGCAACCGGGGCACCGATGTCGGAATGCCGCGAAACTCACCGAGTCAAAGCGTTTCGTTGTTTGCGGAAGAAAGTCTGATGTAGAACAAGTAGCAGAAGCATACATGCTGAAGAGGGATCACCCCAAATTCAATGGCAACTGAATTTCGGCAAAACGAGCTTCGAAGTCGGAATGCCGCGAAACTCATCGAGTCAAAGCGTTTCGATGTTTGCGGAAGAAAGTCTGATGTAGAACAAGTATCAGAAGCATACATGCTAAAGTGGGATCACCCCAAATTCAATGGCAACTGAATTTCGGCAAAACGGGCATCGAAGTTGGAATGCCGCGAAACTCACCGAGTCAAAGCGTTTCGCTGTTTGCGGAAGAAAGTCTGATGTAGAACAAGTAGCAGAAGCATACATGCTCAAGAGGGATCACCCGAAATTCAAAGGCAATTGTATTTCGGCAACCAGGGCATCGAAGGCGGAATGCCGCGAAACTCACCGAGTCAAAGCGTTTCGCTGTTTGCGGAAGAAAGTCTGATGTAGAACAAGTAGCAGAAGCATACATGCTCAAGAGGGATCACCCGAAATTCAAAGGCAACTGAATTTCGGCAACCGGGCATCGAAGTCGGAATGCCGCGAAACTCACCGAGTCAAAGCGTTTCGCTGTTTGCGGAAGAAAGTCTGATGTAGAACAAGTAGCAGAAGCATACATGCTCAAGAGGGATCACCCGAAATTCAAAGGCAACTGAATTTCGGCAAACGGGCATCGAAGTCGGAATGCCGCGAAACTCACCGAGTCAAAGCGTTTCGCTGTTTGCGGAAGAAAGTCTGATGTAGAACAAGTAGCAGAAGCATACATGCTCAAGAGGGATCACCCGAAATTCAAAGGCAACTGAATTTCGGCAACCGGGCATCGAAGTCGGAATGCCGCGAAACTCACCGAGTCAAAGCGTTTCGCTGTTTGCGGAAGAAAGTCTGATGTAGAACAAGTAGCAGAAGCATACATGCTCAAGAGGGATCACCCGAAATTCAAAGGCAACTGAATTTCGGCAACCGGGCATCGAAGTCGGAATGCCGCGAAACTCACCGAGTCAAAGCGTTTCGCTGTTTGCGGAAGAAAGTCTGATGTAGAACAAGTAGCAGAAGCATACATGCTCAAGAGGGATCACCCGAAATTCAAAGGCAACTGAATTTCGGCAAACGGGCATCGAAGTCGGAATGCCGCGAAACTCACCGAGTCAAAGCGTTTCGCTGTTTGCGGAAGAAAGTCTGATGTAGAACAAGTAGCAGAAGCATACATGCTCAAGAGGGATCACCCGAAATTCAAAGGCAACTGAATTTCGGCAACCGGGCATCGAAGTCGGAATGCCGCGAAACTCACCGAGTCAAAGCGTTTCGCTGTTTGCGGAAGAAAGTCTGATGTAGAACAAGTAGCAGAAGCATACATGCTCAAGAGGGATCACCCGAAATTCAAAGGCAACTGAATTTCGGCAACCGGGCATCGAAGTCGGAATGCCGCGAAACTCACCGAGTCAAAGCGTTTCGCTGTTTGCGGAAGAAAGTCTGATGTAGAACAAGTAGCAGAAGCATACATGCTCAAGAGGGATCACCCGAAATTCAAAGGCAACTGAATTTCGGCAAACGGGCATCGAAGTCGGAATGCCGCGAAACTCACCGAGTCAAAGCGTTTCGCCGTTTGCGGATGAAAGTCTGATGTAGAACAAGTAGCAGAAGCATACATGCTCAAGAGGGATCACCCGAAATTCAAAGGCAACTGAATTTCGGCAACCGGGCATCGAAGTCGGAATGCCGCGAAACTCACCGAGTCAAAGCGTTTCGCCGTTTGCGGAAGAAAGTCTGATGTAGAACAAGTAGCAGAAGCATACATGCTCAAGAGGGATCACCCGAAATTCAAAGGCAACTGAATTTCGGCAAAACGGGCATCGAAGTCGGAATGCCGCGAAACTCACCGAGTCAAAGCGTTTCGCTGTTTGCGGAAGAAAGTCTGATGTAGAACAAGTAGCAGAAGCATACATGCTCAAGAGGGATCACCCGAAATTCAAAGGCAACTGAATTTCGGCAACCGGGCATCGAAGTCGGAATGCCGCGAAACTCACCGAGTCAAAGCGTTTCGCTGTTTGCGGAAGAAAGTCTGATGTAGAACAAGTAGCAGAAGCATACATGCTCAAGAGGGATCACCCGAAATTCAAAGGCAACTGAATTTCGGCAACCGGGCATCGAAGTCGGAATGCCGCGAAACTCACCGAGTCAAAGCGTTTCGCTGTTTGCGGAAGAAAGTCTGATGTAGAACAAGTAGCAGAAGCATACATGCTCAAGAGGGATCACCCGAAATTCAAAGGCAACTGAATTTCGGCAAACGGGCATCGAAGTCGGAATGCCGCGAAACTCACCGAGTCAAAGCGTTTCGCTGTTTGCGGAAGAAAGTCTGATGTAGAACAAGTAGCAGAAGCATACATGCTCAAGAGGGATCACCCGAAATTCAAAGGCAACTGAATTTCGGCAAAACGGGCATCGAAGTCGGAATGCCGCGAAACTCACCGAGTCAAAGCGTTTCGCCGTTTGCGGAAGAAAGTCTGATGTAGAACAAGTAGCAGAAGCATACATGCTCAAGAGGGATCACCCGAAATTCAAAGGCAACTGAATTTCGGCAACCGGGCATCGAAGTCGGAATGCCGCGAAACTCACCGAGTCAAAGCGTTTCGCTGTTTGCGGAAGAAAGTCTGATGTAGAACAAGTAGCAGAAGCATACATGCTCAAGAGGGATCACCCGAAATTCAAAGGCAACTGAATTTCGGCAACCGGGCATCGAAGTCGGAATGCCGCGAAACTCACCGAGTCAAAGCGTTTCGCTGTTTGCGGAAGAAAGTCTGATGTAGAACAAGTAGCAGAAGCATACATGCTCAAGAGGGATCACCCGAAATTCAAAGGCAACTGAATTTCGGCAAAACGGGCATCGAAGTCGGAATGCCGCGAAACTCACCGAGTCAAAGCGTTTCGCTGTTTGCGGAAGAAAGTCTGATGTAGAACAAGTAGCAGAAGCATACATGCTCAAGAGGGATCACCCGAAATTCAAAGGCAACTGAATTTCGGCAAACGGGCATCGAAGTCGGAATGCCGCGAAACTCACCGAGTCAAAGCGTTTCGCTGTTTGCGGAAGAAAGTCTGATGTAGAACAAGTAGCAGAAGCATACATGCTCAAGAGGGATCACCCGAAATTCAAAGGCAACTGAATTTCGGCAAAACGGGCATCGAAGTCGGAATGCCGCGAAACTCACCGAGTCAAAGCGTTTCGCTGTTTGCGGAAGAAAGTCTGATGTAGAACAAGTAGCAGAAGCATACATGCTCAAGAGGGATCACCCGAAATTCAAAGGCAACTGAATTTCGGCAACCGGGCATCGAAGTCGGAATGCCGCGAAACTCACCGAGTCAAAGCGTTTCGCTGTTTGCGGAAGAAAGTCTGATGTAGAACAAGTAGCAGAAGCATACATGCTCAAGAGGGATCACCCGAAATTCAAAGGCAACTGAATTTCGGCAACCGGGCATCGAAGTCGGAATGCCGCGAAACTCACCGAGTCAAAGCGTTTCGCCGTTTGCGGAAGAAAGTCTGATGTAGAACAAGTAGCAGAAGCATACATGCTCAAGAGGGATCACCCGAAATTCAAAGGCAACTGAATTTCGGCAACCGGGCATCGAAGTCGGAATGCCGCGAAACTCACCGAGTCAAAGCGTTTCGCCGTTTGCGGAAGAAAGTCTGATGTAGAACAAGTAGCAGAAGCATACATGCTCAAGAGGGATCACCCGAAATTCAAAGGCAACTGAATTTCGGCAACCGGGCATCGAAGTCGGAATGCCGCGAAACTCACCGAGTCAAAGCGTTTCGCCGTTTGCGGAAGAAAGTCTGATGTAGAACAAGTAGCAGAAGCATACATGCTCAAGAGGGATCACCCGAAATTCAAAGGCAACTGAATTTCGGCAACCGGGCATCGAAGTCGGAATGCCGCGAAACTCACCGAGTCAAAGCGTTTCGCTGTTTGCGGAAGAAAGTCTGATGTAGAACAAGTAGCAGAAGCATACATGCTCAAGAGGGATCACCCGAAATTCAAAGGCAACTGAATTTCGGCAACCGGGCATCGAAGTCGGAATGCCGCGAAACTCACCGAGTCAAAGCGTTTCGCTGTTTGCGGAAGAAAGTCTGATGTAGAACAAGTAGCAGAAGCATACATGCTCAAGAGGGATCACCCGAAATTCAAAGGCAACTGAATTTCGGCAACCGGGCATCGAAGTCGGAATGCCGCGAAACTCACCGAGTCAAAGCGTTTCGCTGTTTGCGGAAGAAAGTCTGATGTAGAACAAGTAGCAGAAGCATACATGCTCAAGAGGGATCACCCGAAATTCAAAGGCAACTGAATTTCGGCAACCGGGCATCGAAGTCGGAATGCCGCGAAACTCACCGAGTCAAAGCGTTTCGCCGTTTGCGGAAGAAAGTCTGATGTAGAACAAGTAGCAGAAGCATACATGCTCAAGAGGGATCACCCGAAATTCAAAGGCAACTGAATTTCGGCAAACGGGCATCGAAGTCGGAATGCCGCGAAACTCACCGAGTCAAAGCGTTTCGCTGTTTGCGGAAGAAAGTCTGATGTAGAACAAGTAGCAGAAGCATACATGCTCAAGAGGGATCACCCGAAATTCAAAGGCAACTGAATTTCGGCAAACGGGCATCGAAGTCGGAATGCCGCGAAACTCACCGAGTCAAAGCGTTTCGCCGTTTGCGGAAGAAAGTCTGATGTAGAACAAGTAGCAGAAGCATACATGCTCAAGAGGGATCACCCGAAATTCAAAGGCAACTGAATTTCGGCAAACGGGCATCGAAGTCGGAATGCCGCGAAACTCACCGAGTCAAAGCGTTTCGCTGTTTGCGGAAGAAAGTCTGATGTAGAACAAGTAGCAGAAGCATACATGCTCAAGAGGGATCACCCGAAATTCAAAGGCAACTGAATTTCGGCAAACCGGGCATCGAAGTCGGAATGCCGCGAAACTCACCGAGTCAAAGCGTTTCGCTGTTTGCGGAAGAAAGTCTGATGTAGAACAAGTAGCAGAAGCATACATGCTCAAGAGGGATCACCCGAAATTCAAAGGCAACTGAATTTCGGCAAAACGGGCATCGAAGTCGGAATGCCGCGAAACTCACCGAGTCAAAGCGTTTCGCCGTTTGCGGAAGAAAGTCTGATGTAGAACAAGTAGCAGAAGCATACATGCTCAAGAGGGATCACCCGAAATTCAAAGGCAACTGAATTTCGGCAACCGGGCATCGAAGTCGGAATGCCGCGAAACTCACCGAGTCAAAGCGTTTCGCTGTTTGCGGAAGAAAGTCTGATGTAGAACAAGTAGCAGAAGCATACATGCTCAAGAGGGATCACCCGAAATTCAAAGGCAACTGAATTTCGGCAAACGGGCATCGAAGTCGGAATGCCGCGAAACTCACCGAGTCAAAGCGTTTCGCCGTTTGCGGAAGAAAGTCTGATGTAGAACAAGTAGCAGAAGCATACATGCTCAAGAGGGATCACCCGAAATTCAAAGGCAACTGAATTTCGGCAACCGGGCATCGAAGTCGGAATGCCGCGAAACTCACCGAGTCAAAGCGTTTCGCCGTTTGCGGAAGAAAGTCTGATGTAGAACAAGTAGCAGAAGCATACATGCTCAAGAGGGATCACCCGAAATTCAAAGGCAACTGAATTTCGGCAAAACGGGCATCGAAGTTGGAATGCCGCGAAACTCACCGAGTCAAAGCGTTTTGCTGTTTGCGGAAGAAAGTCTGATGTAGAACAAGTAGCAGAAGCATACATGCTCAAGAGGGATCACCCGAAATTCAAAGGCAACTGATTTTCGGCAACCGGGGCATCGAAGTCGGAATGCCGCGAAACTCACGCAGTCAAAGCGTTTCGCCGTTTGCGGAAGAAAGTCTGATGTAGAACAAGTAGCAGAAGCATACATGCTCAAGAGGCATCACCCGAAATTGAAAGGCAACTGAATTTCGGCAAAACGGGCATCAAAGTCGGAATGCCGCGAAACTCACCGAGTCAAAGCGTTTCGCCGTTTTCGGAAGAAAGTCTGATGTATAACAAGTAGCAGAAGCATACATGCTCAAGAGGGATCACCCGAAATTCAAAGGCAACTGAATTTCGGCAAAACGGGCATCGAAGTCGGAATGCCGCGAAACTCACCGAGTCAAAGTGTTTCCCCGTTTGCGGAAGAAAGTCTGATGTAGAACAAGTAGCAGAAGCATACATGCTCAAGAGGGATCACACGAAATTCAAAGGCAACTGAATTTCGGCAAAACGGGCATCGAAGTCGAAATGTCGCGAAACTCACAGAGTCAAAGCCTTTTGCTCTTTGCGGATGAAAGTCTGTTGTAGAACAAGTAGCAGAAGCATACATGCTCAAGAGGGATCACCCGAAATTCAAAGGCAACTGAATTTCGACAAAACGGGCATCGAAGGCGGAATGTCGCGAAACTCACCGAGTCAAAGCGTTTTGCTGTTTGCGGATGAAAGTCTGATGTAGAACAAGTAGCAGAAGCATACATGCTCAAGAGGGATCACCCGAAATTCAAAGGCAACTGAATTTCGGCAAAACGGGCATCGAAGTCGGAATGCCGCGAAACTCACCGAGTCAAAGCGTTTCGCTGTTTGCGGAAGAAAGTCTGATGTAGAACAAGTAGCAGAAGCATACATGCTCAAGAGGGATCACCCGAAATTCAAAGGCAACTGAATTTCGGCAAAACGGGCATCGAAGTCGGAATGCCGCGAAACTCACCGAGTCAAAGCGTTTGCCGTTTGCGGAAGAAAGTCTGATGTAGAACAAGTAGCAGAAGCATACATGCTCAAGAGGGATCACCCGAAATTCAAAGGCAACTGAATTTCGGCAAAACGGGCATCGAAGTCGGAATGCCGCGAAACTCACCGAGTCAAAGCGTTTCGCTGTTTGCGGAAGAAAGTCTGATGTAGAACAAGTAGCAGAAGCATACATGCTCAAGAGGGATCACCCGAAATTCAAAGGCAACTGAATTTCGGCAAAACGGGCATCGAAGTCGGAATGCCGCGAAACTCACCGAGTTAAAGCGTTTGCTGTTTGCGGAAGAAAGTCTGATGTAGAACAAGTAGCAGAAGCATACATGCTCAAGAGGGATCACCCGAAATTCAAAGGCAACTGAATTTCGGCAAACGGGCATCGAAGTCGGAATGCCGCGAAACTCACCGAGTCAAAGCGTTTGCTGTTTGCGGAAAAAGTCTGATGTAGAACAAGTAGCAGAAGCATACATGCTCAAGAGGGATCACCCGAAATTCAAAGGCAACTGAATTTCGGCAAAACGGGCATCGAAGTCGGAATGCCGCGAAACTCACCGAGTCAAAGCGTTTGTTTGCGGAAGAAAGTCTGATGTAGAACAAGTAGCAGAAGCATACATGCTCAAGAGGGATCACCCCAAATTCAAAGGCAACTGAATTTCGGCAAAACGGGCATCGAAGTCGGAATGCCGCGAAACTCACCGAGTCAAAGCGTTTCGCTGTTTGCGGAAGAAAGTCTGATGTAGAACAAGTAGCAGAAGCATACATGCTCAAGAGGGATCACCCGAAATTCAAAGGCAACTGAATTTCGGCAACCGGGGCATCGAAGTCGGAATGCCGCGAAACTCACCGAGTCAAAGCGTTTTGCTGTTTGCGGAAGAAGTCTGATGTAGAACAAGTAGCAGAAGCATACATGCTCAAGAGGGATCACCCGAAATTCAAAGGCAACTGAATTTCGGCAAACGGGCATCGAAGTCGGAATGCCGCGAAACTCACCGAGTCAAAGCGTTTCGCTGTTTGCGGAAGAAAGTCTGATGTAGAACAAGTAGCAGAAGCATACATGCTCAAGAGGGATCACCCGAAATTCAAAGGCAACTGAATTTCGGCAAACGGGCATCGAAGTCGGAATGCCGCGAAACTCACCGAGTCAAAGCGTTTTGCTGTTTGCGGAAGAAAGTCTGATGTAGAACAAGTAGCAGAAGCATACATGCTCAAGAGGGATCACCCGAAATTCAAAGGCAACTGAATTTCGGCAAAACGGGCATCGAAGTCGGAATGCCGCGAAACTCACCGAGTCAAAGCGTTTCGCCGTTTGCGGAAGAAAGTCTGATGTAGAACAAGTAGCAGAAGCATACATGCTCAAGAGGGATCACCCGAAATTCAAAGGCAACTGAATTTCGGCAAAACGGGCATCGAAGTCGGAATGCCGCAAAACTCACCGAGTCAAAGCGTTATGCCGTTTGCGGAAGAAAGTCTGATGTAGAACAAGTAGCAGAAGCATACATGCTCAAGAGGGATCACCCGAAATTCAAAGGCAACTGAATTTCGGCAAACGGGCATCGAAGTCGGAATGTCGCGAAACTCACCGAGTCAAAGCGTTTGCCGTTTGCGGAAGAAAGTCTGATGTAGAACAAGTAGCAGAAGCATACATGCTCAAGAGGGATCACCCGAAATTCAAAGGCAACTGAATTTCGGCAAAACGGGCATCGAAGTCGGAATGCCGCGAAACTCACCGAGTCAAAGCGTTTCGCTGTTTGCGGAAGAAAGTCTGATGTAGAACAAGTAGCAGAAGCATACATGCTCAAGAGGGATCACCCGAAATTCAAAGGCAACTGAATTTCGGCAAAACGGGCATCGAAGTCGGAATGCCGCGAAACTCACCGAGTCAAAGCGTTTGCTGTTTGCGGAAGAAAGTCTGATGTAGAACAAGTAGCAGAAGCATACATGCTCAAGAGGGATCACCCGAAATTCAAAGGCAACTGAATTTCGGCAACCGGGGCATCGAAGTCGGAATGCCGCGAAACTCACCGAGTCAAAGCGTTATGTTGTTTGCGGAAGAAAGTCTGATGTTTAGAACAAGTAGCAGAAGCATACATGCTCAAGAGGGATCACACGAAATTCAAAAGGCAACCTGCAATTTCTGGCAAAACGGGCATCGAAGGCGGGGAATGTCGCGAAACTCACCGAGTCAAAGCGTTTCGCTTGGTTTGTAAATTTTTTTTGTTGTCTTTTTCCGGAAGAAAGTTGCTGATGTTAGAACAAGTAGCAGACGCCATTCATGCTCAAGAGGGCTCACCCGAACTTCTAACAGGCAAACTGAATTTCGGCAACACAGGCACTCGAACTGGCCGGAATAACGCGAAAACGCTCACCGAGTCAAAGCGTTTCGTTGTTTGGCGGATGAAAGTTGATGCGTGTAGATACAAGTAGCTCAGAAGCCATAGAATGCTCAAGAGGGATCGCACCCGAAATTCAATAAAGGCAACTGAATTTCAGTAAACCGGGGCAAATCGAAGTCGGAATGTCCGCGAAAAGTCACCGAGTCAAAGCGTTTCGCCGTTTGCGGAAGAAAGTCTGATGTAGAACAAGGAGCAGTAAACTCCATACTATGCTCAAGAGGGATCACCCGAGAATTCAAAGGCAACCTGGATTTCGGCAACCGGTGGCATCGAAGTCGGAACAAAATGTCACGAAACTCACCGAATTGTTCAAAGCGTTTCGCTGTTGGCGGAAGAAAGTCTGATCGCTAGAAATAAGTAGCCACAAGCATTACATGACTCAAGAGGGATCACACCGAAAAAATTCAAATCGGCAACTGTAATTTCGGCAAACCGGGCATTCGAAGTCGGAATGTCAGCGAAAACTCACCGAGTCAAAAGCGTTTCACTGTTTGCGGAAGAAAGTCTGATGTAGAACAAGTAGCAGAAGCATACATGCTCAAAGAAGGGATCCACCCGCAAATTCAAGAGGCAAACTGAGATTTCGGCAAAACAGGGCATCGGAAGTACGGTAAGGCCGCGAAACTCACCGAGTCAAAGCGTTTCGCCGTGCTTGAGGAAGAAAGTACTGATCGTAGAACATAGTAGCAGAAGCATACTATGGCTCAAGATGGGCATCACCCGATAATTCAAAAGGAAACTGAATTTCGGCAACCGGTGATCGATAGTGAGGAATGCGGCGAAACCTCAGTCGAGTCAAAGAGTTTTAGCTGTTTGCGGGAAGAAGTTTGATGCTAGAACAAGTTAGCATGAAGCATACTATGCTCAAGAAAGGATCACCCGAAATTCAAAGGCAAAATGAATTTCAGGCAAAACGTGGGCATCGAAGTCGGAATGTCCGCGCAAACTCAAACGGAGTCACTAAGCCGTAGTCGCTGTATGCGGGATGAAGAGTCTGATGTAGAACAAAGTTAGCAGAAGCATTACAAGGGCTCAAGAGGGATCACCCGAAATTAAAGGCAAACTAGAATTTCGGTAATACGAGCAAATCGAAGGCGGTAATGCCGCGAAACTCACGAGTCAAAGCGTTTCGCTGTTGTTGCCGGATGAGTAAGGTCTGATGTAGAAACAAGCAGCCAGAACGCATACATGACTCAAGAGGGATGTCACCCGAAATTCAAAGGCAACTGAATTTCGGCAACCGGGGCATCGAAAGGTCGGAATGGCGCCAGAAAATCTCAACGAGATCAAAGAGTCTTCGATGTTTGCGGGAAGAAAAGTCTGATGTAGAACAAGTGAGCATGAAGACATACAGGCGTCATAGAGGGATCACACGAAATTCAAAGGCAACTGAATTTCGGCAAAACGGGGCAGTCGAAGTCGGAGATGCCGCGAAACTCAATCCTGAATGCAAAGCGTTTTCGCCTGTTTGCAGGAAGAAGTCTGGATGGAGGCCAAGTAGCAGAAAGCATTAATGCTCAAGAGGGATCACCCGAAATTCAAAGGCAAACTGAATTTCGGCAGTACGGGGCAATAATCTCGATAGTCGGAATGCCGCGACACTCAACCGAGTCAAAGAGTTTCGCCGTTTTGCGGAAGAAAGTTTGTGATGTTAGAACAAGTAGCAGAAGCATTATAACGTTATGCTCAAGAGGGATCATCACGAAATTTCAAAAGGCAGACTGAATTTCGGGCAAAAACGAGCGGCTGGAGGAACTCGAAGTCGGACAATGTCGCGAACACGTCATCCAAAGTCAAAGCGTTGTGCTGTTTGGCGGATGATCAGTCTGATGTAGAACACAGTAGCAGAAGCATACTATGCTCAAGAGGGAGTCACCCCAGAAACTCAAAGGCAACTGAATTTCGGCCAAAACGGGGCATCGGACGTCGGAATGCCGCGAAGACTCACCGAGTCAAAGCGTTTCGCCGTTTGAGGAAGAAAGTCTGATGTACGACCAAGTAGAACAGAAAAGCATGAACATGGCTCAAGAGGGATCCACCCGGAAATTCAAAGGCAACTGAAATTTCAGGCAAAACTGGAAGGCAGCGATATTCGGAATGTCACGAAACTCACTGAGTCAAAAGCGTTTGCCGGTTTGCGGGGAAGAAAGTCTGATGTTGAGAACCAAGGAGCAGAAAGCACTACATGCTCAGAGTAAGGAATCACCCGAAATTCAAAGGCAATGGAATTTCGGCAAAACGGGAATCGAAGTCCGGTAAATGTCGCGGGAAACTAACCGAGTCAAAGCTGTCGTTTCTTGTGTTTGCGGAGGAAAGTCTGATGTAGAAACAAGTAGCAGATAGCCATACATGCTCAAGAGGGGATTCACCCAGAAATTCATAAGGCAACCCAATGGCATGTGTTTGCAACCGCGGCAAATTCCGAGGCGGTATGCCGCGACTTAACTTTAGAACGAGTCAAAGCTTTTGCTGTTTGCTGGAAGACAAGTCTGAGGTAGAACAAAGTAGGACAGAAGCATACCATGCTCAAGAGGGGGATTCAACCGAAATTCAAAGGCTACTGAATTTCGGCAACAGGTGTCTGGGCATTGGGCATCGAAGTCGGACATGCCGCGAAACTCACCGAGTCAAAGAGTTTCGCCGTTCTGCGGATAGAAAGTCTGAATGTAGAACCAAGTTTTATTTTAGCAGAAGCATACATGCTCAAGAGGGATCACCCGATAAGTTCAAAGAGCAACTGAATTTCGGCAAAACGGGCATCGATAGTCGGAATGGTCGCGCCAAACCTCACCTGAGTCAAAGCGTTTCGCATTTTGCGGATGAAAGAAGTTATGATGTAGAGACAAGTAGCAGAAGCATCCTCTGTCTCAAGAGGGATCATCCGAGAGTAAAAGGCAACTGAATTTTGGCAAACAGTGGCATCGATAGGCGGAATGCTCCGCGAAACTGGACAGAGTCAAAAGCGTTTCTGACTAGTTTGCGGATGAAAGTGGGATGTGAGATGTAGATTGTTAGAACAAGTAGCAGGAAGCATACATAGCTCAAGAAAGGGATCACGCGAAAATTTCATAAGGCCACTGAATTTTGTGCCACAAACTGGGGCATCGAAGATCAGGAATGAAGCGAAACTCACTTTTGAGTCAAAGCGTCTTCGCTGTTTGCGAGTTAGAATTTGGAGCTTTGAGTGCTGATGTTAGAACATAGTTAGCAGAAGCATACTTGTGCTCAAGAGGGATCACCCGAAATTCAAAAGAGGCAACAGAAGTGCGGCAATATACGGGATCGCACTCGAAGTCGGATATGACGCCGAAAAAACTCACCGGAGTCAAAGCGGGCAGCTGTTTGCGGAAGGAAAGTCTGATGTAGAACAAGTAGCAGAAGCATACATGCTCAAGAGGGATCACCCGAAATTCAAAGGCAACTGAATTTCGCAAAACGGGCATCGAAGTAGGGATGCCGCGAAACTTACCGAATCAAAGCGATTGCTGTTTGCGGAAGAAAGTCTGATGTAGAACAAGTAGCAGAAGCATACATGCTCAAGAGGGATCACCCGAAATTCAAAGACAACTGAATTTCCGGCAAATGGGCATCGAAGTCGGAATGTCGCGAAAGTCAACCGAGTCAAAGTGTTTGCCGTTTGCGGAAGAAAGTCTGATGTAGAACAAGTAGCAGAAGCATACATGCTCAAGAGGGATCACCGAAATTCAACGCAACTGAATTTCGGCAAAACGGGCATCGAAGTCCGAATGTCGCGAAACTCACCGAGTCAAAGCGTTTTGCTGTTTGCGGATGAAAGTCTGATGTAGAACAAGTAGCAGAAGCAAACATGCTCAGAGGGATCACCCGAAATTCAAAGGCAACTGAATTTCGGCAAAACGGGCATCGAAGTCGGAATGTCGCGAAACTTACCGGGTCAAAGCGTTTCCTGTTTGCGGAAGAAAGTCTGATGGAGAACAAGTAGCAGAAGCATACATGCTCAAGAGGGATCACCCGAAATTCAAAGGCAACTTACTTTCGGCAAAACGAGGCATCGAAGTCGGAATGCCGAGACAGTTACCGAGTCAAAGCGTTTGCCGTTTGCGGAAGAAAGTCTGATGTAGAACAAGTAGCAGAAGCATACATGCTCAAGAGGGATCACCCGAAATTCAAAGGCAACTGAATTTCGGCAACAGGGGCATTGAAGTCGGAATGTCGCGAAACTTACCGAGTCAAAGCGTTTCGCTGTTTGCGGATGAAAGTCTGATGTAGAACAAGTAGCAGAAGCATACATGCTCAAGAGGGATCACCCGAAATTCAAAGGCAACAGAATTTCGGCAACCGCGGCATCAAAGTCGGAATGTCGCGAAACTTACTGAGTCAAAGCGTTTCGCCATTTGCGGAAGAAAGTCTGATGTAGAACAAGTAGCAGAAGCATACATGCTCAAGAGGGATCACCCAAAATTCAAAGGCAACTGAATTTCAGAAACCGGGGCATTGAAGTCTGAATGTCGCGAAACTTACCGAGTCAAAGCGTTTCGCTGTATGCGATTGAAAGTCTGATGTAGAACAAGTAGCAGAAGCATACATGCTCAAGAGGTATCACCCGAAATTCAAAGGCAACTGAATTTCGGCAAACGGGGCATCGAAGTCGGAATGCCGCGAAACTCACCGAGTCAAAGCGTTTCCCGTTTGCGGCAGAAAGTCTGATGTAGAACAAGTAGCAGAAGCATACATGCTCAAGAGGGATCACCCGAAATTCAAAGGCAACTGAATTTCGGCAAAACGGGAATCGAAGTTGGAATGTCGCGAAACTTACCGAGTGAAAGCGTTTTGCAGTTTGCGGATGAAAGTCTGATGTAAAACAAGTAGCAGAAGCATACATGCTCAAGGGGGATCACCCGAAATTCAAAGGCAACTGAATTTCGGCAAAACGGGCATCGAAGTTGGAATGTCGCGAAACTTACCGAGTCAAAGCGTCTTGCTGTTTGCGGATGAAAGATCTGATGTATGAAACAGAGCTAGCAGATGCATACATGCCTCAAAGAGGGATTTCACCCGAAATTCAAAGACAACCGAATTTCGCGGTAAACGGGCATCGAATTCGGAATGTCGAGAAACTTACCTGGGAGTCAATGAGTTACGTACTGTTATGCGGATAAGAGTCTGATGTAGAACAAGTAGCCGAAGCATACATGCTCCAGAGGCATCACCCGAAATTCAAAGGCAACTGAATTTCGGCAAAACTGGCATCGAAGTCGGAATGCAGCGAAACTCACCGAGTCAAAGCCTGTTGCTGTTTGCGGATGAAAGTCTGATGTAGAACAAGTAGCAGAAGTGACACGACCAAAAGCTTGATGTCTTTTCCCAAGTGCAGGAGTGTCGAAGTAATAAATAACCCGGCAAGACCGGGGTCGAACCACAGAGAGGTTAATTGTATAAATTATAAATAACAACACAACAATAACAATAACAATAATAATAACAATAGTAATACTAGTAATAGTAATAATAATAATAATACTCAGTACGTGGCGTTGTTATACCTGAGAATGATCTAAAGATCGGGTCACAGGTTTCCAGCCTATATACTGACTTTATGAAAAGATCAAAGATATATATTATATAATATAAACAGAATGTAAATAATAATAACAATGATAATAATAATAATAACAGAAGATGAAGAAATTAATGAGAACTTTGAGATAAAAGATTAACGTAAGGATTAAACAATGATAAAAACAAATGTCAAGGTTAGAGGATCCACTAATGGTACTTCAAACAAGTATAATATAAACTCTTATTACTCAATTGGAAACCACACATAAAGGAGGTTCCAATCAGATTATAAATTGTTAACATGATTACATTAGTTATCTTATTCGAATAAAGCTAATACTTGTAAATGTTGGCAGGCATTCATGATTATAACTTATGTTAACAACAAATCAAGTCCCTTTCATAGCTCAGGTGTCGGTTATACCATACAGTATGGCTATGAAAGTACCAAGTATTTGTTGTACCAAGTGTTATACAACATAAATCTAGATTAACCATTTAACAAGCAAAGTATTAAAAGTGAACAAGATAACAAATATAAAACATGTTAGTATCCAACGTTAAGGTCCATATTAAGTTTATATTATACTTATTCTTACACCATTAGTGTACCCTTTTCACCTTGACATAATTAACTTAACTAAACATAATGAAAGAAAGAAACATAAATAAACAAGATAAGAACATAAATGAGAAAGAAGTTAACTAAGTAAAAGAAAGGAAATGAAGTGCATAAACTTGATATTAATGAAAGCAAGACATAAGCAATACAAAGAGAGAAAGCAAGAGCATGATCTTGATCTGGAAACCAAGATGCCTCAATACATGGTAAGTGCCTCCTTTTATAGGCCAAAATTTGGAACTATTGATTTGTTGACTAATTGATGAGTGGGTGGCCACATCTTGACTAGATAACAATCCTTATCTTCTTGTCTGATCAAGACGTCATTGCTAACATCATAATTTGCCCAGAATCCTCAAGAATGTTCTAGGAAATTGTCTCAGCTTTCCAACAAAAAAAAGATGAGGTCATTTGGACTTCTAGAACTCAAGATATGGGCTGAACACTAAATAGTGTCTGGGCTGCAGGACAGCTTCGGACTTCTTCGTTGTTCCTATATTTTGGACTTGAAAACGGCCTTCTTAGATCTTGGTGTCCAAATGAAAGTTGTAGGCCTATGTTTTACCTTTCCATCCATATAAAATGGACCTAAATCCGAGATCTAGAGCTCCAGATATGATCCAATTACCGAGCACTGTTCCGGTTTGGACTGCACCGACATCTCTTTTCTAAGTTTGGCCATCTCTTTGTCCTTTAACTTTCAATGCTTAAACTCATCAATCAATCCTTTTATTTATGTGATAGTCCTGCATTTAAAATGAGCATTTACCATAAATTAAGGTATCTTATAATATTAAACTTGTTATTATAAAACATGCTTTAGTTAAGGAGTTATTGATACTTCAAGTGCAAAATGATGATATAAAACCTTGATAAACATGCACTTTTAAGTACTAATCACACCCCCCAACCAGCTTATTACTAGTCCCTAGTAATCTAAAGCGTTAAAATAGAGAAACAATTTGCAAGTTCCACAAAGCAAGGCATTCATCATTCAACTTCCATTAATCTATCCAGATAAACAAACTCTCATTAAATTTATATTCCTGCTTCATACTTTGTAAACAAGATATTAATAAACCTTCTTTTTGTGTGCTCAATGAAAACATAGATGATGGGGCTTTTGTTGGAAGAAAACAATATTATGTTCAAATGTTTTTAAGGTGAACTTCCTTGGGTTAGGATTTTTTTTCCTTCTTTTTTTTTTTTTTTTCTCTTTTTTTTTCTTTTTATTTTCTTTTTATTTATATACACATACAACTTAAAACACAATGTATCTTTAACCCATGTAACGAGTTTTAGGCTAATGACTCCCAAACCAGTTGGTCTTAGGGCATTAGGTGTTGAGACACCCCTACGAGCTTAACAACTCGGGTTGCAGATACTGATACGTAGATAGTGCAATGTTTGATTCCCTTAAGCTTTTCTCCTTAACCCATGTAACAAGTTTTGGGCCAATAGCTCCCAAGTCAGTTGACTTTAGGGTATTAGGTGTTAAAACACCCCTTCGGGCTTAATTGCTTAGGTTAGGGAGGCTACGAAACCAAACTTATCCACGTTTTATTATCATCAATACTATCTTTTTTTTTTTTTTTTTTTTTTTTTTGCAAATTATATACTATCCTTTTCCCTTAGTTGTTACCTTCAACAAAAGAACATAATTAATGTAATAATCCAATGTGCAACCCACAATCATATGTTAAAGTGTGTGTGTGAAAATGAAGGTTTAATAATACTTGTTAAATGAGTATAGGAGCAGAATCAAGTGATAACAATGTGAGAGTTTGTAAACCTGAATATTTCAAGAAGTATTATGATAGACCTTGGTAATGAACTTACTAAGATGTGTCTCTAGAGTCAATAAAATTGATTCCATACTCTGCCATCCTAATAACAATTTTGTCAAATGGTTTTAATAATAGCAAAACAGTTAGCAAGTTAGTATTTTTTTTTTTTAAACTACTACCCTCTCCCCCAACCAAAACGAGACATTGTCCTCAATGTTCGAAGGTAGAAAGAATAGAGTATAGAAGACATCACCTGAAACATCGAACAATGACAAACCTGAAACACACTTAAACAAACATAAGAAGTAACAAAACAAAATAATATGCTATTAATAAAACCAAAAGACACAAGGTTTCACAGATGAAGGCTCAAATCTAATCTAAGCTTTTTACTTTATTTTAACAAAGCATGTATGTACAGGTAGTTGTGATTGTGGCTCACATCTTCCCTTGGTTTTACGTCCAAGAACGGCTTAAACGCCCTCTATGGGTCGGGGATAGGCTTCCCATCCAGTTTTCTTAAAAACTGGCAAACAGGGTCTTTTTTAGTCAGATTCCCAAGACTAAGTCGATCATGTTCTTTATGGAATTGTGGCCATAAATCATGAATTACACGATGCACATCTCCACTAGGATGCGTCTCAAGGGTCAATAAAAGATTATCTAAAGACCCCCTTACTCAGGCCATCCTTAATGAATTGTATTTTATCTTCACGGTTTACAGATACCATTCCTAAAGAACGACATGTCGTATTACAAGTCCATCTGGCACATCGATGACAGACTTTCAGTCGTTTTGCACGACGTTTCTTTGCAAAAGTGCTTTTACCTGTTCCAGGCATGTGTGAAATAAAAGAATCGGATGACTCACCTGATAATCGAACCTTTGCTTCAATTAACCAACGGATATCTTCAGGAATTCCATGATTCATTAACAACCTCAATCTTGCACACAAACATATACAGATATCAGTTATTTGGGAAACTGAAAGAACCGACTTAAGTCACGGAGTACCGTTATCCGCCATTTGACCGGGGTGAAAGAGAGACTAGCAAAACAAAAGTCACACTAAAAAGCAACAAAAACAAAAAAAATGTGAGAAAAACAAAATAATCAACCTTTATCAATAAGATTATTCAAACCAATGGATTCATTTTCACTAGGAAACTCATCAAAGTAAGCTTTTAAAACGATGTTCATTTACCTTCAAAACATTGTCATTCTTTGGATTCTCAATATCAAGGGCCCTATAAGGATACACATGTTTCAAAATAAATGGACCGCTCCATCTTGATCTTAGTTTTTCAGGAAATAAATGGAGTTGAGAATTATAAAGCAAAACTTTTTGACCAGTATCAACTTTTTGACAATTTTCACAAGTTTTGCAGAATGCATGTGTGTCCTTGAACATGGTGGGCCAATAAAATCCATTTTGTAAGATTTTTGCAGTCGTCTCTCTTGATGAGAATTGACTCCCACATGCTTCAGAATGACAAAGTTTAATGACATTACTTACCTCATTGTCGGAATGCATTTTTGAAATATTTGATCAGGATAATTTTTGAATAAGTAAGGGTCATCTAAGTAAAAGTTCTTCACTTCGTTCAAAAACTTTCCTTTGTCTTCGGTACTCCAGTGAGCTGGCAAATCTCCTGTTGCAAGAAAATTGATATTTTTAGCAAACCAAGGCATTGAACTAAGAGAAAGTAAGGATTCTTCAGGAAAGTAATCATCGATTGGTGGGATGTCGAATGTCAAATCTGTTGTCACTTTTGACACAAGATCAACATCAATATTTTTGGTGCCTTTTTTGTCCGTGATTTCTTCCTGAGAATAATTCATTTGCAAATCTTCAGATTCATCCAACTCAATTTTACTCAAAGTAGATTCAAGTTGATCATGAACTAATTCTTCAATAAGATCTACTTCTTGTAAAATCATTATCATCTCCAGGCTGCTTGCAAACGTTGAAAATATTCATCTCTAATGTCATGTTTCCAAAAGATAACTTCATGAGTCCATTCCTACAATTAATCAATGCATTAGAAGTTGCAAGAAACGGACGTCCTAAAATAATAGGAAATGAATTACATGCTTCAACAGGTTGCGTGTCCAAGACAATAAAATCCACAGGATAAATGAATTTATCGACTTGTACTAACACATCTTCAATTATTCCTCTAGGCACTTTTACAGATCTATCGGCGAGTAAAAGAGTTACAGAAGTTGGTTTTAACTCACCTAGATTGAGACTTTGAAAAACTGAATATGGAAGTAAATTTACACTAGCTCCAAGATCAAGTAAGGCTCTTTCAATTTTATGTTCTCCAATAAAGCAAGAAATTGTAGGACAACCAGGGTCTTTATATTTCAAAGCATTATTGTTCTGAAGAATGGCACTTACTTGTTCGGCTAAAAAGGCTTTCTTTTTCACATTCAATTTTCTCTTCACAGTGCACAGATCTTTCAAAAATTTAGCATAGGAAGGAACCTGTTTAATAGCATCCAACAAAGGTATATTGATCCTTACCTGTTTGAAAATTTCAAAGATTTCAGAGTTGTGACTAACTTTCCTTTGTTTGATCATGGCATGAGGAAATGGAAGTGCTGGCGGGGAATCAACCTTTTCTTTGCAATGTTCAGGTTCAACCCCTTCCTTACCCTCAGAGATAGACTCATCATCTTTCTCACAAGGTTCAAGAATAGGTTTTTCAATAACCTTACCACTACGAAGAGTGATGACTGATTTGACTTGATCCATGTGTTGGCTTCCAGAACTACTTGCATTTGCATGGTATTGCCCCTTTGGATTTTGCTGTGGTTGAGAAGGAAACTTACCTTTCTCTTGGAAACTGAGAGCAGATGTTAATTTTGCAAGAGCATCTTTAAAATCAGTCATGCTTTGAGCAAGTTGAGTGTTGATTGTCTCCTGCTTTTCAATGAATGCATGCAATGTTTCCTCAAAATTTCTTCTAGGAGGTGGAGCATAAGGAGGTGCATATCCATGAGAATTTTGGAAATTATGGTGTGCTTGAAACGGTGGATGTGAAGTTTGTGCATTGTTGCTATCACTCTTCCAACTAAAATTTGGGTGATTTCTCCAACCAGGGTTATATGTTTGTGAGTATGGGTTATGGTTGGGTCTTTGGAAACTGTTTAAAGCATGGGCTTGTTTCATGGAGGCATTCCTTGAAAGAAGGCAAAGTTGGACAATCATTGGTTGCATGCTCATTTGTTTCACAGATTTGACACACAATGTCTTGAACAGATTTTAATTGACCACTCTTTTTTAATTCTAGTGCCTCGACTTTTCTAGCTAAAGATGCAAACTTGGCTTGGAGGTCATGATCTTCCCTAAGGTTGTGCATACCCCCACTAGATGTATGAGGTTGAGTTTTACCTGGTGCCTCATAAGTACCTGTGGTGTCCCAATTTTGAGCATTTTCGGCTAGCAAGTCTAGGTACTCCATTGCTTCATTAGGGTCTTTATCTTCAAAGGTTCCATTGCACATCAATTCAACCATTTGCCTATCTCTAGGTGTTAAACCTTCATAAAAATGTGAAACCAATCTCCATGTTTCAAAACCATGATGTGGGCAAGTATTAAGCAAATCTCGATACCTATCCCAACATTGGTAAAATATTTCTCCTGGCTTTTGAGTGAAAGTGATGATTTGTCTTTTGAAAGAGTTTGTTCTATGAGATGGAAAAAACTTCTTTAAAAATTGTTGTTGCATATCATCCCAAGCACGAATGGATCCTGGTCTCAAATTTTGTAGCCATGTTTTAGCTTTATCTTTTAATGAAAAAGGAAAAAGCTTTAATCGAATGGTGTTCATGCTACAATTTGAGTCATTATAGGTATTACAGACCTCCTCAAATTCCCTTAAATGCAAGTATGGATTTTCTAAGTCTAAACCATGAAAAGATGGTAAAAGTTGAATAATACCTAGCTTAAAATTAAAATGAAGGGCAGCACCGGTGAGGAAAACTTATGCATTAGGGTTTGCACTTGTTCTTAGTGGGATTCATGTGGTCCCTAAGTGTTTCTCATAGATATAAAACGGTTATTTAGCTCATTGATCTCATTATGAGAAGATGATTGAGTTATCTTCTTCTTTCTTCGCGGGGTTCGGGAGGGGGCGGTTACAGATAATCTCTTCGGGAGCGTTGGATTGTTGTCGGGGTACCAATATTTTTTTTTCTGAAAATGATGAGGATACCCCTACCAAGTCTAAACCCACTGATTAAGTGTACGTGCCCAAACACTCATGCACGTGTAAGAAGAGAATAAAAGGCAAGAAAGTGAAAATAAAAAGAAAAAGACAACAAAACAAAACAAAGGAAGACAAAAAATAGATAAAATGAAAAAGTGAAAAAGGAGAAATAAATAAATATTTAGGGAATTATATATATTATAAATATATGACAAGAATATTTTCCCGTAACCCCCTCCCCCCCCCCCCCCCGCCCCCTCCTCAATAATAAACCGTCCCATTTAACCTTCCCCCTAGACCGACCCTCCTCCCCTACCTCTCCTCCCCCTTGACGCCGCTCCACCACCTCCCCCCCGCCGTATACCCGCCACACCCCTCCCCCGTTACCCCTCCCCCCGTCCCCCCCTCCCCCTCCCCCCCTCCTCCCCCCCCACCGATAACACCCCCTCCCCTCCACCTCCCCCCCCCTCCCCCCAAACCACCCTCCCCCTCCCACTCCCAACCCTCCCCTACCTCCCCGATTAACCTCTAACCCCTCCATACCCTCCCCACCACAATACCTCCACCCCTCCCCTGGCAACGGCGCCAAAAACTTGACACACGACCAAAAGCTTGATGTCTTTTCCCAAGTGCAGGAGTGTCGAAGTAATAAATAACTCCGGCAAGACCGGGGTCGAACACACAGAGAGGTTAATTGTAAATAAATTATAAATAACAACACAACAATAACAATAACAATAATAATAACAATAGTAAATACTAGTAAATAGTAATAATAATAATAATACTCAGTACGATGGCGTTGTGTATACCTGAGAATGATCTAAAGATCGGGTCACTGGTTTTCCAGCCTAAATACTGACTTTATGAAAAGATCAAAGAATATATATTATAGTATATATAAAAACAGAATGTAAATAATCATAACAATGATAATAATAATAATATACAGAAGATGAAGAAATTAATGAGAACTTTGAGATAAAAGATTTAACGTAAGGATTAAACAATGCATAAAAACAAATTTCAAGGTTAGAAAGGATCCACTAATGGTACTTCTAACAAGTATAATATAAACTCTTATTACTCAATTGGAAACCCACACATAAAGGAGGTTCCAATCAGATTATAAATTGTTAACATGATTACATTAGTTATCTTATTCGAATAAAGCTAATACTTGTAAATGTTGGCAGGCATTCATGATAATAACTTATAGTTAACAACAAAATCAAGTCCCTTTCATAGCTCAGGTGTCGGTTATACCATAGCAGTATGGGCTTATGAAAGTACCGAAGTATTTGTTGTACCAAGTGGTTAATACATCATAAATCTAGATTAACCATTTAACAAGCAAAGTATTAAAAGTGAACAAGATAACAAATATAAAACAGTGTTAGTATCCAACGGTTAAGGTCCATGTTAAGTTTAATAATAATACTTATTCCGTGTACACACCATTAGATGTACGCCTTTGTTCACCTTGACATAATTAACTTAACTAAACATAATGAAAAGAAAGAAACATAAATTAACATGATAAGAACTATAAATGAGAAAGAAGTAACTAAGAAAAAGAAAGGAAATTAAGTGCATAAACTTGAATAATTAATGAAAGCAAGACATAAGCAAGTACAAAGAGAGAAATGCAAGAGCATGATCTTGATCTGGAAACCAATATGCCGTCAATACATGGTAAGTGGCCCTCTTCCTTTTATAGGCCAAAATTTGGAACTATTGATTTGTTGACTATTTGATGAGTGGGTGGCCACATCTTGACTAGATAACAATCCTTATCTTCGTTGTCTGATCAAGACGTTCATTGCATAATCAGCATATTTTCCCTAGAATCCTCAAGAATGTTCTAGGATATTGTCTCAGTTAGCCAACTAAAAAAATATGAGGTCATTTGGACTTCTAGAACAGCAAGATATTGTTGAACACTAAATAGTGTCTGGGCTGCAGGACAGCTTCGGACTTCTTCGTTGTTCCTATATTTTGGACTTGAAAACGGCCTTCTTAGATCTTGGTGTCCAAATGAAAGTTGTAGGCCTATGTTTTACCTTTCCATCCATATAAAATGGACCTAAATCCGAGATCTAGAGCTCCAGATATGATCCAATTACCGAGCACTGGTTCCGGTTTGGACTGCACCGACATCTCTTTTCTAAGTTTGGCCATCTCTTTGTCCTTTAACTTTCAATGCTTAAACTCATCAATCAATCCTTTTATTTATGTGATAGTCCTGCATTTAAAATGAGCATTTACCATAAATTAAGGTATCTTATAATATTAAACTTGTTATTATAAAACATGCTTTAAGTTAAGGAGTTATTGATACTTCAAGTGCAAAATGATGATATAAAACCTTGATAAACATGCACTTTTAAGTACTAATCAAGAAGCATACATGCTCAAGAGGGATCACCGAAATTCAAAGGAAACTGAATTTCAGCAAAACGGGCATCGAAGCGGAATGTCGCGAAACTTACCGCGTCAAAGCGTCTTGCGTGTTTGCGGATGAAAAGTTCTGATGTAGAACAAGCAGGGCATAAGCATACATGACAAGAGGATCACCCGAAACTCAAAGGCAACTTGCATTTTTGGCAAAACATGCATCGAAGTCGGAATGGTCGCGAAACTTACTGAGTCAAAGCGTCTTGCTGTTTGCAGATGAAAGTCTGATGTAGAACAAGCAGCAGAAGCATACATGCTCAAAGGGATCACCCGAAATTCAAAGGCA
>CM055346.1:60263861-60266361 GCA_029228515.1 Populus alba x Populus x berolinensis
GTATATTTAAGTTGTTGCAGTTAAAAAGCTCGTAAGTTGGACTTTGTGGGTTGGGTCGGCCTGTTCCGCCTCACAAGGTGTGCACCGGTCGCCTCGTCCCTTCTACCGGCGATGCGCTCCTTGCCTTAACTGGCCGGGTCGTGCCTCCGGTGCATGTTACTTTTGAAGAAATTTAGAGTGCTCAAAGCAAGCCTACAGCTCCTGGATACATTAGCATTGGTATACACATCTGTAGGGAAAAAAAATTCGAGTCCAATATGTGTTGGCCTTCGGGATCGGAGTAATGATTAACAGGGACAGACGGGGGCATTATTCTTATATCATAGTCAGAAAGGTGAAATTCTTGGATATAATGAAAGACGAACAACAGCGCAAGCATTTGCCAAGGATGTTTTTCATTAATCAAGAACGCAAATTGGGGGCTTCGAAATAAGGGGACCGGGAAGACCCCACACGATCAGATACCGTCCTAGTCTCAACCATAAACGAAGCCGACCAGGGATTGGCGGATGTTGTGCTTCTAGGACTACCGCCATCACCTTATTGATAAATCAAAGTTTTTGGGTTCTGGGGGGAGTATTGTCGCAAAGCTGAAACTTAAAGGAATGGACGGAAGGGCACCACCATGGAGTGGAGCCTGCGGCTTAATTTGACTCAAACACGGGGAAACTTACCAGGATCCAGACATAGTAAGGATTGACAGACTGAGAGCTCTTTCTTGATTCTAAGGGTGGCGGTGCATGGCCGTTCTTAGTTGGTGGAGCGATTTGTCTGGTTAATTTCCGTTAACGACCGAGACCCTCATCGCCCTGCTAACTAGCTTATGTCGGAGGTGACCCTCCGCGGCCAGCTTCTTAGAGGGACTATGGCCTTCCAGGCCAAGCAAGTTTGAGGCAATAACAGGTTCGTGTGATGCCTCTTTATGTTCTGGGCCGCACAGGCGCGCTACACTGATGTATTCAACGCGTCTATAGCCTTGGAACGACAGGCCCGGGTAATCTTTGAAATTTTCCACATCGTGATGGGGATAGATCCACATTGCAAATTGTTGGTCTTCCAACGAGGAACTTCCTAGTAAAGGCGCAGAGTCATCAACACGCGTTAGACTACGTCCCCTTGAGCCCTTTTTTTTTTTTTTTTTGTACACACCCCCGCGTCGCTCCTACCGATTGAATGGTCCGGTGAAGTGTTCGGATCGCGGCGACGTTGGCGGTTCGCGCGCGCCGGCGACGACGCGAGAAGGTCCCACTGTACCTTATCAATTTAGAGAGAGGAGAAGTCGTAACAAGGTTTTCCCGTAGGTGAACCTGCGGCAAGGAATCATTTGTCGAAACCGGGCCTAGCAGAACGACCCGCGAAAACCCGTGAGCATTGACAAGCTGGGCTCGGGGGGGCACCCGCCCCTCGTGGTGTCCTCGCGCGCGCGTGGAGGGACGCGTCTGCGCCCTGCGCGGCTTCGCAAACGAACTCCCGGCGCGAGAAGCGCCAAGGAAAATTGTAGTACTAGGAGCGCGCCTCCCCCGTAGCCTCGGCGTCGGGGGCGGCGCACTTCTTTCTGAGTGGATAAATCTTAAAACGACTCTACGGCCAACGGATATCTCGGCTTCTCGCAATCAGGATGGAAGAACGTAGCGAAATGCGAAACTTGGTGTGAATTTGCAGAATCCCCAGTGAACCATCGAGTCTTAGAAACGCTAAGTTGCGCCCGAGGCCTCCTGGTCGAGGGCACGTCTGCCTGGGTGTCACGCAATCGTCTCGCCCCCTCTCCCCTCGGCTCAGCGGGAGGCGCGGTGGGCGGATACTGGTCTCCCGCGCGCTCCCGCTCGCGGATTGGCCCAAAATCGAGTCCTCGGACGACGGTCGCCACGACGAGCGGTTGTCCGGTTGTTTGAGAGACCCTCGGACACGGTCGTGCGCGACTGCCTTGTCGCCCCCAGGGATTCTCCTGGAACCCTCGGGCATTTAATCGAAATTTCCGAGGATGCTCTCCGTTGCGACCCCAGGTCAGGCTGGACTACCCGCTGAGTTTAAGCATATCAATAAGCGGAGGAAAGAAGAACTTACAAGGTATTCCCTCTAAGTAACGTGCGAGGCGAAACCGGGATAATGCCCAGCTTGAGAATTCTGGCGCCTGCGGCGTAACCGAATTGTAGTCTGGAGAAGCAGTCCTCCAGCAGGCGGACTCAAGGCCACAAGTCCCCTGGAAAGGGCGCCGGATGAGGGTGAGAGCCCCGTCGTGGCTTGGACCCTGCCGCACCACGAGGCGCTGTCTGACGAGGTCGGGTTGTTTGGGAATGCAGCCCCCATCGGGCGGTATAATTCCGTCCAAGGCTAAGATAGCAGGGGCGAGAGATCCGATAGCAAACAAGTTACCCGAACCCGCCGAGGGAAAGATGATAAAGGACTTTTGAAAAGAGAGGTCCAAAAGAGTGCCTTGAAATTGTCGGGAGGAAAGATGGATGGGGGCCGGCGATGCGCCACCCCGGTCGGATGTGGAACG
>CM055346.1:60271361-60273861 GCA_029228515.1 Populus alba x Populus x berolinensis
GACAAATCGGCAACGTCGGAAAATTCGGCAGCGCGGATTTGTGCAGCTGGAGGCCCTATCAGCTGGCTGCCCGCAACGAGTCATTCAATTCTCTGCCCTATCAACATAACTCCCGATGTGTTGTTCGCTATCTTGGAAGAAGAGATCTCTTCCTCCCCGCGTCGGCCGGGTGCGATTACCCGGCGGCGTCGTTCAAATCACTGCCCTATCGGCCACAACTGCTGATGGGGGGGATTAGAGGCCGGCCATGGTGGTGAGGGGAGGCCAAGACCGTGAAAGCAAGAGTTTTCCCGGGCTCCTCCGGTGGCCGCGGCATGCGCGCTGCCGGTTTTCCCGCATCCCGCCAAGAAAACGTCATGCTTTCCACGTGAAATCAATCCAGTAAAATCAGCCATATTTTTGTGAGGCTGCCAGCCGAATTTGGGGTCATTCCGGGCCGGTTCCTATTTTTGCGTATTTCCTTGATTTTTAATGGTAGGAAAATAAAAAAAAATACTTCCCGACCTCGAAAAAATCTGGGAAAATTTATAAAGGTGGATTGGATTTTTGCCAACCTATGTGCAAAATTTCAGCTCAAAATACCAAGAAATGAATTTTTTAGAGGGGGGGTGACAGCTGGGACCTAGTAGTGTCTGCCCCTGCCAGAGCTGCAATAACACTTATAGCTCTTTAGGGGGGTGCCCCCCGACTGGCCATGGGGCGCGCTGGCTGGCGCCCATAGGCCTGCCGCGGGGGATTTGCGAGCTGCTGCTACACACGTGGGGGGCCTCACGGCCCGAAGTAACGCCGCCATCGATGACCCGTTTTCCCGCCGGCGACGACCCGATTCCGACCACCGCCCTATAAAAATCACACGCGCGCGCCCCGCCCGCGCCCGCGCCCGCGTCTGCGCTTGGCGCTGGGGCGCTGGGGCCTGAGGGCCTGGGGCCCTTGGGGGCCCTTGGGCTCTTGGGCGATTGGGCGCGCGCGCGCGCGGCAATGATTTCCATGCCGCGCTGCGCAACGGGGGCTGACGCGGGGACAGCCCCTGCTGGCTGGCTATCTTACCCGCGGGGGGGCTGCCTTCGGGCCTTGCCCCCCTGCGCTCTTGCCTGCCCCCCGCGCGGGAGAGGCTACGCACACTCTGCGGCAGCGATGCCAGCAGTGGGAAAAATCGGCAGCGCGGACAGCCCCCGCTGGCTTGCTGTCGTGCCCGCGGGGGGGCTGCCTTCGGGCCCGGGGCAGCGGCAGCGATGCCAGCAGTGGGAAAAATCGGCAGCGCGGACAGCCCCCGCTGGCTTGCTGTCGTGCCCGCGGGGGGCTGCCTTCGGGCCCGGGGCAGCGGCACAGCGATGCCAGCAGTGGGAAAAATCGGCAGCGCGGACAGCCCCCGCTGGCTTGCTGTCGTGCCCGCGGGGGGCTGCCTTCGGGCCCGGGCAGCGGCAGCGATGCCAGCAGTGGGAAAAATCGGCAGCGCGGACAGCCCCCGCTGGCTTGCTGTCGTGCCCGCGGGGGGCTGCCTTCGGGCCCGGGGCAGCGGCAGCGATGCCAGCAGTGGGAAAAATCGGCAGCGCGGACAGCCCCCGCTGGCTTGCTGTCGTGCCCGCGGGGGGGCTGCCTTCGGGCCCGGGGCAGCGGCAGCGATGCCAGCAGTGGGAAAAATCGGCAGCGCGGACAGCCCCCGCTGGCTTGCTGTCGTGCCCGCGGGGGGCTGCCTTCGGGCCCGGGGCAGCGGCAGCGATGCCAGCAGTGGGAAAAATCGGCAGCGCGGACAGCCCCCGCTGGCTTGCTGTCGTGCCGCGGGGGGGCTGCCTTCGGGCCCGGGCAGCGGCAGCGATGCCAGCAGTGGGAAAAATCGGCAGCGCGGACAGCCCCCGCTGGCTTGCTGTCGTGCCCGCGGGGGGCTGCCTTCGGGCCCGGGCAGCGGCAGCGATGCCAGCAGTGGGAAAATCGGCAGCGCGGACAGCCCCCGCTGGCTTGCTGTCGTGCCCGCGGGGGGCTGCCTTCGGGCCCGGGGCAGCGGCAGCGATGCCAGCAGTGGGAAAAATCGGCAGCGCGGACAGCCCCCGCTGGCTTGCTGTCGTGCCCGCGGGGGGCTGCCTTCGGGCCCGGGGCAGCGGCAGCGATGCCAGCAGTGGGAAAAATCGGCAGCGCGGACAGCCCCCGCTGCTTGCTGTCGCCCGCGGGGGGCTGCCTTCGGGCCCGGGCAGCGGCAGCGATGCCAGCAGTGGGAAAAATCGGCAGCGCGGACAGCCCCCGCTGGCTTGCTGTCGTGCCCGCGGGGGGGCTGCCTTCGGGCCGGGGCAGCGGCAGCGATGCCAGCAGTGGGAAAAATCGGCAGCGCGGACAGCCCCCGCTGGCTTGCTGTCGTGCCCGCGGGGGGGCTGCCTTCGGCCCGGGGCAGCGGCAGCGATGCCAGCAGTGGGAAAAATCGGCAGCGCGGACAGCCCCCGCTGGCTTGCTGTCTTGCCCGCGGGGGGCTGCCTTCGGGCCCGGGGCCCCTGCGCTCTTGCCTGCCCCC
>CM055346.1:60283861-60285147 GCA_029228515.1 Populus alba x Populus x berolinensis
GTAAAGGGGATGCGCTGACGAAGTAGGGGCAGTTCAGACTCAGCGGGCAGTGCTGGTTCGGCAAGGCCGACGAAATCGGCGAAGTCGGCTGTGTGTCGGCAGCCGGTGCTGGCGATGAGTATGTTACGAATGTTTATAGTCCTAGAGCGTGACGAAAAAATGACTGGGGGCCTAGGCAAAGCGATGCCAACAGTGGGAAAAATCGGCAGCTGTTCTATGGCTAGCGATTTGCCCACAGTCGGGATAAAATCGGCAGAGCAGATTTTTTGACGAACATGGGACTGGACGATGGGCTCGTCCAGGCACAGGGCAGGAAAATTCGTCAAGGGGATGCGCTGACGATATAAGCAGGGGATGTTCTCAGACACAGCAGGCAGTGTTGGAATCGGCAGCGCGGACGAACGAGGGGCTGTTCAGACAAATCGGCAACGTCGGAAAAATCGGCAGCGCGGATTTGTGCAGCTGGAGGCCCTATCAGCTGGCTGCCCGCAACGAGTCATTCAATTCTCTGCCCTATCAACATAACTCCCGATGTGTTGTTCGCTATCTTGGAAGAAGAGATCTCTTCCTCCCCGCGTCGGCCGGGTGCGATTACCCGCGGCGTCGTTCAAATCACTGCCCTCAGCTGCCCTATCGCCACAACTGCTGATGGGGGGGATTAGAGGCCGGCCATGGTGGTGAGGGGAGGCCAAGACCGTGAAAGCAAGAGTTTTCCCGGGGCTCCTCCGGTGGCCGCGGCATGCGCGCTGCCGGTTTTCCCGCATCCCGCCAAGAAAACGTCATGCTTTTCCACGTGAAATCAATCCAGTAAAATCAGCCATATTTTTGTGAGGCTGCCAGCCGAATTGGGGTCATTCCGGGCCGGTTCCTATTTTTGCGTATTTCCTTGATTTTTAATGGTAGGAAAATAAAAAAAAATACTTCCCGACCTCGAAAAAATCTGGGAAAATTTATAAAGGTGGATTGGATTTTTGCCAACCTATGTGCAAAATTTCAGCTCAAAATACCAAGAAATGAATTTTTTAGAGGGGGGGTGACAGCTGGACCTAGTAGTGTCTGCCCCTGCCAGAGCTGCAATAACACTTATAGCTCTTTAGGGGGTGCCCCCCGACTGCCATGGGGCGCGCTGGCTGGCGCCCATAGGCCTGCCGCGGGGGATTTGCGAGCTGCTGCTACACACGTGGGGGGCCTCACGGCCCGAAGTAACGCCGCCATCGATGACCCGTTTTCCGGCCGGCGACGACCCCGATTCCCGACCACCGCGCCCTATAAAAATCACACCGCGG
>CM055346.1:60288225-60299872 GCA_029228515.1 Populus alba x Populus x berolinensis
GGGGGGGGGGGTAGCAGACAGGAAAAATGTAAATTATATACACTTGTTTCATTATATTAACCGAAACTCTAATATGAAAATACATAATTAAGACCATAACAAATGTACCTTCAAGGTATTATGAATTCTATAATTTGGAAACAAGTTAACTTGTGTTGTGTGTGGGAAATCTAGAATATATCCAAACATACTCCCACACAAACAAACTTGACATTGAAATCAAACCAGATTTTTCTTTTAAATATCACTTTCTTAAAACGTAAATTATATACACTTGTTTCATTATATTAACCAAAACTCTAATATGAAAATACATAATTAAGACCATAACAAATGTGCCTTCAAGGTATTATGAATCCTATAATTTGGAAACAAGTTAACCTGTGTTGTGTGTGGGAAATCTAAAATATATCCAAACATACTCCCACACAAACAAACTTGACATTGAATTCAAACCAGATTTTTCTTTTAAATATCATTTTCTTAGACTCCTGATACACCTTATCTCATAAATCTAATGGCCCTTTAAACCTTTAAAAAATAGACAAATTCTACACCAAAATTACCTTGAGGTCAGAATACAAATGCAATCCCGAACAAACTGCATAGATTCACAATATACCATAACAATATTGAGCAGATGCAGAATACAACTTAACAAAAGGGGAACAAGTAGCAATTCTTCGGTAAGCAATGTGTTACAGTTAAATTTATCAAGATCACAAGTCACAGTTTGGTAATAGGACGTGGTAAGACCTCAACTTTTGTACTTCAATAGCTTCATGTGAATCATTATTAGAGTTCAATAAAATCGTTTTTTTTTAATGTACATCCAAAAGCACAGCATCATTTCAAGAATTGATAAATCAGTGTTTAATTCCAGAACTAAATTATACAAAATAAGAAATTGATAACAACAAAAATGCAATTCCTTAAACCACATAACTAGAAAGCACAACTCACATAAAAAAAAAAAAAAAAACAAGGCTGGTAATCACTAAACCAATTTCATCAAGCTACTATAATTTGAGTGGAAAGTTGCAGACATAATCTTACCCACCGCTCTCTTGGGGGATGTTGAAACCACAAGGAATGTAATGACAGCGCCGCCATGTAACCACAAAGGAAATCTCATTCCTTCATTGACAATCCTCACCTGCAAGCAGATATGATTTCTCAAATGGGAGAAAAGAAAAAGAAAAGAAAAGAAATAGCGCAAGAAATACCTGCTTTAATATGGAAGCCTCGGCTTGTTCAGCGTTAAGTTCTAAAACTTCCCAATCATCCTCACTATGAGGTTCAATGGTTACTAAAGTCGCGTTGACAACATTAGAAACAGCCCTGACTTGAACACTAATATGATCAGGCAATGAAATGCACTCTGCAAATTGTTGCGCAACCTTCACCCCACAGATAACAAAAATAAAAAGCAATTAATCCTTGAAATTTGCAGCAATTAGATTAACTACCGCTCCAGTTTAAAAAAATTAAAATGAATCAGATGTAAATTGAGGTACCTCGATGGAGGAAGAGGAGGAGGTAGCACCGGACCAAGCGACGGTCCAGTGACGGTTGGCGGAAGGAGAACGTAGTTCAAGAGTGAGAAGTGGAGGGAGAGGAGCAGGGCGGCGAGTGGATTCAAGGATTTGGATTAGGTTGAAAGGAAGAGAGACAAAGCAATTCTCTATACCGCCCACGTGCTTCACTTGGAATTCCATTTTTCGATAACTCAAGGAGGAATGGATGGAGAAAGAGAGCTATGGAATGGTGTTTTGTTTTAAGTTAATTAGAGTAGAGCTGGAAGAAGATATATATATATATATATATATATATATATAGAGAGAGAGAGAGAGAGAGAGGAGGAGGTGGTTAATGAGCTGACTGTTTTTTTTTTTTTTTTTGGCGCTTCTCGATGCTTTGCTTCTTTCTTTTTTTCTACTGACTTTGAGTTTGGAACGACTTGTGAACAAGAGGAAAAGATGGCTCTCACAACTGACGCTTGATACTGGTAGAACTGCCTCAGTTGTGACCTCTTCGAGAACTGCCGTCTTTTCTCTTCTTTTTTTAATTTCATGACTTCCAACAAGCTCCGGTGAAAAAATAAATGTTATTTTTTAAATCAAATTAATATTTATTTAATATTTTTTATTGTTTTGATGTTATAGAAATAAAAAAATATATTATTTTAATATTTTAAAAATAATATCAAGTGATTAAAATTGTTATAATAATGATATTTCATGTTATTTTTCTTAGAAATATATTAAAATAATTTTTTTTTTTAAAAAAAAATTATTTTTAACATTAAAGCAATTCAAAATCATAAAAATAATTCATTTCCACTCACCTCTAAAAAATCAACCGGTTTTACACGCCTTCTCCCTTCTTTTTATCCCCACTCAAGACTCCCTTGTCTACCATTAAAGTGTTGTTCGTGATGGATAACAGAGTTTTATAACCCTTAAAATAGTTATTGGTACTTACTCACTTCAAGAAATACAAAGAAATAAAAGAAAAATCACATTCCTATTAAAAATGAAAAAAATATAGATTTTAAAATAATTTTTTCAATTCTCTCCATATTTGAGATTCACGGTTTTGCAGTTCAAATCATCACAGGACTGCTAGTAAGTACTTCAATAACATTTCATGACTGCTTTGATTCAGTGGTGGTGGATGCATCCAGCTCATAGGCGCGAAGATTGCCAGACTCCACAGGCTAATCCCATTTTGCAATCAGACATTGACTGCATTCTCACAGAAAAATAAAAATAATAAATAAAATAAACATTGATTGAAATATTTTGCTCGAGTTGCTAAGCTAAAGATGTGTCTGCGAAGATTATACATCAACCCCAATACAGAGGCTATCAATTCACCAAGCTACTACCCTGCAAATATTTCAACAATCCTTCCATTTATATGAACGCCATTTCTCCCTTATATCACTGGGGATCTTGGCGAGCCACGTCATGAGACATTTGTATCCACGTCATGCTTCCCAAGAAGCAAATTATACCAGTCAATAATGCAAAAGCTCCAGCACGTACTATAAAATTTATGAGAATTTCGTGATTTTAATCCACATTAAACTTTCCAAATAAAATAAGATTACATACACACACACACACACACATAAATAAAAAAGGCTCCAATGGTTCCATCTATATCACGACATGGTTATTTATAGCCATGTGAGTGGGCATTGCATTTTAGATTTTACAAAAAATTGAAAGTTGATAATTCTCAAGATTTTGAATATCTATTGAGCTGCTTCCAAAGTTTACATCACACGGGCTGCAAAATCATGCTTTCAACATCCCCATTAACGCCACAACACAACGCCAACATAGTAAAACCATAAATAGAAACTTGACTCCAGAAAACGGAAGTTGAAGAGGTAATAGCATTACTAATCAACTTACAGAAACGCCATATCAAAGGAACCACCGGAGGCAAGGCATGATTTCCTTTGACCACCGCTACATCCATCTTCAATGAATCCTTGTTTGTCATGCAAACAAACATGAACTTGAATAAGTAATGGCTTTACTAATCAACTTTCAGACATGCCATATTAAAGGAATTACCAGAGGCAATGACGGGCATGATTTCCCTTAACCATGACAACATCCATCTACATTGAATACTTGTTCGTCATACAAATGAACATGGACAAAGCATGTCAGGACATATTATGAATGTTGCTACTAGCTAATACCCCAACCTCCATCAGAGGATGCATAAAATCAACAGCAACTTATAATAATTTGTTGAGTCATAGAATTCTAGAGCAATGTGACACAATGAAGCATCGCTTCATTTATAAAGCAAGCACAGAATGCATATTCCTGACCTATGATTTGTTTCAAGTTAAGAAATGTCGTCAACGCGCCACATCATAGGCAATTGGCGAGGAAATGCCACATCAAACAGCTTCATTTATATTGTGTGTTAAACTTTGCACTTGAAGGACTTTCTAAGAAATTACGATCCTTTCAGAACGATTCTGTTCTGGTAAGTGAGTTCTTTCACCCATTAAAACAAGACTATTAAGTCATTTAAAAGATTTAATCATCCTGAAACATTAAATTTCAATAACACTAAAAAATTTCAATAAAATCACTCTCCCACAACAATCTGCATAATATTTTCACCTAATTATCAATCAAGGCCACTTATGTTCGAACAACCATAAATGACCACATTAACAAAATCAATTTGTTGGTATTAGATATTTTCTTCAACAGAAGAACACCTGAAATCCAAAACATCTGTGAACACACAAACAGCCTCGTATAGATCACTGCATTTATTAAGGAGGAAAGGACTTTCACTTACCCTTGGACCTTGACCACCTGAAATTTGGTAGAATTAACTGATCAAAGTTGACCTTATATTTTCAAATTTCAATCAAAAAAACCCATTTAGAGAGGAGAAAACAGAATTATGAAAAAGATGGCTAGATATGATCAAGCATTAAAAAGTTAATCAAAAACTCACACCCATGGCCAAGTCAGCCAGACATGAGCCAGTCAGGAATCAGGTGTAGATATTGCCCCATAGCCTACCAAGCATGGCAGTAAACTTTATGCATCATCATCTTGAGACTTTTAGAAACAAGGAATGCAACCCCTCAATATTGGCCATGAGCCGTTCCGACATGGCATCAGCATATTAGTCAACTCAAAATCCATGTGCTGCTGGAAAATACATGGATGTGAATGATCTTTCAGAAAAGTTGTAGAGAAAATATACATTCACAACGCAAAAGACAAAAAAATCTTCTTCCCACACGTTCAGACAATGACAGATTTTTGTACCATGTGTTCTATAATTGAATAACCCACTCAAAATTACCCTGTTCAAGAACAAAAGGTCTTAGTTTACTTCTAATAAAACTCTAGTCAATTTCAAGTTCGTTGTTGCCTAGAAAATTGAAAAAGATCAAATATAAACAATTCCTTGAGTGACTGTTCTGGTTCAGAGAACTGGATACAAAAAAAAAAGGAAGGGGAGGGAGGCATTGCAAAATAACCAGAAAAGATATACATGTCGAGCAGCTACACATCTTATCCATGGACTCTACAACGCATTGTCAAAGAAAAGTTACAGTATAATGGTGACAGACAAAATCCTAAAATCACCTACTAACAATCCTACTATTAACAGATGTCAAATTTCTTAACACCATCAAGTGTTCATCATCTGAAATGTGGAGCTCATCGCGTAGGCTTGTCAAATTTTCTTCATCTTCCCAACTCAAAGGCCCTGCACTATACAATGCCTCAACAGTAGAACAATAGGCATGTAATTTTGACCTATGCACTTCAACTCCAAATTTCTCATCATAGGATGGGGAATCTTTTATCTCATATTCTGATCCATTTGATGATTCAGCATCACTATGCAAATCCTCTAAATTTTTATCACATAGGTTTGGACAGGGCAGATTGTGACCATAGCTGCCTACAGCACTACAACTACCAACGGAGGACATACAACTATCAGTGTCAACAGATATTGAGGATTCTACAAGACTACCATCATTATTCCTACCTACATCCATTTTAGAGAGCTCAACTTTTCCAACATGAAAGGAAGAGTGCACATAATTCTCACCCAATACTTCATTTGGATAAAAAGCGTGTCTACCTTATCAAAAGTAGGAGATGGATAAGCTGAACAAATTTGTTCATGACTACCATTTTTTTCAATCAGTCTCTTCTTTTGAGCAGTAACTGGATATGTTTCAAGATCACTGCCAAATGTTGACCTTCTCTTCAATGTTCTAGAGGAAACCGTAGGGCACCTTCGCACTTCAAAATTTTTCTCCACTGGAAAGCAATCATCGTCGGCAGACAGGTGTGTCCCTGTATCCGGTAGTCCTTTTCCCATAGGCACAACATAATTCTCCAAACCCTGTTGCAAAATGCCACACATATAAATAATGATTAGGAATTGTAAAACAATAAGAACTCACTAACATAATTACACATAGCATCAATTTGTGACACTTGGAACACAAAATTCATGTAAATTAAGCAGATTAAACTCAAAAAAAGAGAATATCAAATTCAGTCATATAGCAACTTGATCATGAGCTACAACAATTTAATTACTTCCAAGATGAGGAAAATTGGCTGGCAATTTAAGTGCAGTTCACAATCATACATATTTAGTGATCAAAAGGACCTAATCAAGCATTGAAGACTTCATGTTTTAGGGTGCATAGAAGGATAAATGGAGGTAATGAATTAAAAAAAAAAAAAAAAAGGAATAATCCAGCTATTAATCCATATAAACAGGGTCCTAAGAAAGATGATTAGGGCACAGTCTTGACGCTAGCAAATTTTTGCTCGAGGCAACTGCTCTCAGGTCTCCAATTCAAGAACCATACTTGTGCACTTAAAATTGTACTGGATAATCAAAAGGAAAGCAAAACATAACAAAGCAAATGCAGATTGAATATTACCTTCCTCATGACAATCCATTTGCCATCTTGCCAGCACTGTCGAACTCTTAAATGAGATTTATGGACAATGAATTCTCCACACAATCCAAGTAACCTAACAAAAAAGCTTTTATCACCCATAACTTCCATTACTATTGCTGTCTTCCAAGCAGAATTGTGGAACACTTCAACAAGATCCCCAGGGACCCAATGATCATCCCCGCCATCGGTGGCGAACAAGGCCTAATTGCCTTCCTAGGCACCCTCTCCACAACTGCCTCTGCATCATTATTCATTGGAAACCAGCCATACTTCACACTGTACGTGTGCCCATTCCCAGAGATTATTTCGGCACAAAGCCAAGGATCCCGTTGCAACCTCCGTTTTGCTTAATACCTCCACTTTCATACCTGCCTTGAATCTCATGATGGCTAAATTAAAATACCGACAAGATTCTACCAACCTGCCGTATCAAAAATTCAATTCAACAAATCAGTAATTTCACAGAAACAGGAAAGATCATACAAATCACGTGTATCAACTACAACAAGAGAAAAAATATTAGTAAAAAAAATTACACAGAAAAGAACCATGAAATTATAACTCTGCATTATAAAATCAGGCCATCACAGAAGAGGTAATAAAATTAACCGGAAAATAATAGTAAACAAAAAAATTGCAAAAAAAACCTAAAAAATCTTATCAACGTGTAAGTGATAAGAAGAATTGTGAAAAGATAGAATTGATTAACAAACCATCTATTCATTCAAGCTTAGTGACCAGAAAACCCTAAATTAAGATGTGTATTTGAAAATTTAACTATCGATAAATTGTTTCTTTCAACATCAATTAATAAATAAAACCATATAAAATAACCGAATATCAAAATCAATAAGAGCAAAACAATGATGTATAAAGCACCAAAAATCACTGAATCAACGCGGATTATATTTTTTTACTAACCTTTTTCGCAGAGTTTGTTTTCTTCTGCTTTCGGAATTTCTTTCTTTTTTAAAACAAAAGGAGATAGAGAAACTGAGATTTTGTTTGTTGTTTGTGTTTGTGTTTGTATTTGAATGGTGAAGCCGAATGATTAGGGTTTTCAAAATTCTTATTTAACTTAAAAGTTATATAATCAGACGGCTATTAAGCGTCACTTGATGACTAAGAAAGCGGGATCTAGCGCGGAGATGTAGGGTGTCTGTGCCAATGAGGTTGCTACACGTAAATCTTCCTTTTATATATAACTTCTTTTTTAACAAAAGGAGCTCCTGTTATAAAACTTCCAAATTGGCCCGTTTCTTTAAAATATATATATATATATATATATATATATATATATATTATATATATATATATATCATAATGTACATTAAGTTCTTGCTGAACTAAAGAGTTGTTTGACAGCGCCATTGAACTAAAGGTTTTCTTGTGATTTTGAGGCTTATGAGGCAAGTATTTCGGTAGGATTCAATTTTCCATCAATTATTATTCCACCAATTTTGGCTACTTTGGTAATTATCAATAACCAATCCACCGACTTTAGCTGAAAGGCCAACTCATGTTTGGCATAACCATCTAATAGGTGATAAGTAATAAAAATTTAGGATTTTTCATGTTCAAATCATTTAATTGCTAATATTAATAATAACTGAAAGCTTTTCTAGTAGTTAATTTTAAAAATATGTGAGAATTAATATATATATTATATATTATATATATATATATAAAGCTAGTACAGACTCCCGCTTGATTAAAAGAAATAATCAATTTGCAGTCCAAATATGAGCGCTTTAAAAAAAAAAAAAAAAAAAAAAAACAGATTCTTGTTGTTGGACCAAGCTTGGTCAAACAAGAACATCGGTACGGCATCACTTGTTGGTGGCTTGTCAGTTAAGACCAAATCAATGGCGACGTTGGAAATGTTTATTATTATAATAAAAACTAGTGATTTAAAAAATGTATTTTTTTTTTATTTAAAAATTATTAAAATAATATTTTTTTAATAAAATTCATTATATATTATGTACATTAAATAAAAATAATTTTTTTCAAGAGCATTGGTGCACCAATAAAAAAAAACCACATAAATTTATTGATTTGATAATTTTAATTTATTGAACAAATTTTCTAAATCCAGCCAAGAGTAAAATATCCATAATATCACAATCAAGTAATATTTTTACCCGTTTTGTACGTGAAAATTAAGTTTGTATTTTGAATATAATAAAAACTACATTAATCTTGCAATTGAGAAATTGCTAGTATTTTATGTTTTAATACCAGACTTAATATAAAGTTTAAATTTAACATGGGTTTTTATTAAAATTGAGTTCAAGAGGTTTTTTATAAAATAATAATAGATTTTGGGCTGACTCAAATAATGGAAGGATTAAAACAAAAAATAAAAAAGATTCTTGAATATTCATGCGAGTGGGGGAGAAAAGAAATGTATATTTAGACCGTTTATTTGCTGGAAAATAGTTTTCTTTTGAAAACTAAATTTCAGAAAAGTGAATTATTTTCTTGATATTTGATAGTGTAATGAAAAATAAGTAGGAAAATACTTTTTAGTATTTGGTTATGTCATGAAAAATAAGCTGAAAAATAACTTATTAATATTTTATTTTTCTCAAGTTTATTAAAATAATGAGAAACAAATCTTACAAATTAAAAAGTTGAATGAGAATGAATTTGAAAAAAAAAATTCATAAATTATCTCAAATAAAATAAATAATAATCAAAATAATAAAGATCAAGTCTAAAAATAAAATAAAAAGATGAAGAAATAAAAAATACTAATAATAATTAATATTTCATAAAGTATTTCAAATAAAATAAGTAACAATCAAAAGAATAAGGATCAAATTTGATATATAAAAAATTTCAATAAAAAAATAATAAGAAAAAAGCAAATAACAATTATTAAAATGAGGACCAAAGTTAATATAAAAATTAATTTTTAAGAGATGAAATTGAAAATTAAATATTCATAAACAAAATATATATAGCAATAAAAAATTTGAGGATCAAATTTGATATAAATCAATAAATAATACAATATTTCTAAATTTTCACAAATTTTAAAAAGTGTTTTTCGCCCAAATTTTTCAGGAAAATTTTTTCCTTAAACCAAGTTAAATTTTTCTTTGACTAAAAAGTAATTTTTATTGACCAACTTTTATAATAACAAATAAATACAAAAAAGTTTAGAAAATAGTTACCCAAAAACTAATTTTCAGGAAACAAAATGGAATTTATTTTATTTGATATTTGTCTGGTGCATTAAAACAGTTACTACCGCTGGTTATAGGGAATGCGCAGAAAGATATGACATTTCCTTTCTCACACACATTTTATTATCTTTATAGTGGATTCATATTTTAAAATTATTTAAGTTTTTTAGAATTATTAATTAAATTTCACGTCTTATTAGATTTTGATTAACAGCCATTTTTTTAAGTAGATTTCAAGATATCAACAACGATTGCTAGTTTAAATTTCATAATATCTATTTTATGAATCAAGATGCATATTTAAAATGTCTAAATTGATAAATCCATCTCGAAATGTAAAGATATATAATTGTATCTGCATAGACCATAAGTATCGTTTTATTGTATTTGGGACAATATGAGATTTTCATAGTTTTCAATTCCAATTTATAAAACTAATTCTCATGAACTATATTTAATTTAATTTTATGATATTCACAAGAGCAATTAAAAATTTAAATCCACACTATCCATGTGAAATGTAAAAATATTATAATATAATTTTATATTAGCAGAACACTAAAAGAATAGTATATCATGGTTTTCATGGTAGATTAAAATACAAAATATTTGTGTAATTTAAACATAATGAGTTTATTTTAAACATTTCTTTACAAAAAACCAATACTTGTTTGATGGTCTTAATATGTTCTTTTCAATTATTGACTCATATCGAAAATTACTCGCCATAATTTTAAGGACTCATTTGGATTTTTATGTGTCTTTGTCAACACGCAATAAAATTACTTACATTAACCTTAAAAAACTATAATCCAAATGGGCTTTATTTTTCTTTTTTTGTTTTTTAAGCGCATGGTGAAATAACAGATATAGTGTTGGAATAAAAAATTATTAAGGCAAGCGTGCAAAGGGTTTTTTGTATTTTTTAACTTGTTTTTTTTGTGTTATAATCAAGTTGAAAGATAAGCCATTTAATATTTTAATAATATAAAAATTATTATTTTAAAAATAGTATTGTGTGTGGGTAGGTAGGTGACGTCTTGCCATTTAAGCTGCGTGCTTGAGGTCTTTCAGTGGTTTAATAGTTGCATTTAAGTAGATGTGCATTGTGTATCATCTCGTAGGCTTTTTTCCTAGGCCGACATGGTGGCCAACAAACATTTGATCTAATACCGATAACCTTTTTTCTTTTTTTCTTTTTCATTTTCCTTGAATTCTACCATTCGCCCAAATAAACTCTCTTTAATTTGATCAGTTCTTCTTTTTATTAAATTTTGTTTTAATTGAACTAGTTTATTAAAATTAAGTTTTTTTTTTCAATTTTATCTTTCTTGAATTTTCTTGTCTAATATACTTGTCCCTCATTTTGTTATTGTTATTTTTTGGTTTTTAGCATTTGATTTGCTTCTAATTGAGCTTTTGATTTTTTTTCTTTTTATAAAGTTATCTCGTTCTCATTTCATTTTTTTTTTTTTTATCAAATGAGATCATTGATATCTTTTAATAATATTTAAAAGGTATCTTTTCATAATATCTGTGATTATTTGTTTTAGCGTTTATTTTTTTATTATTCATAACATTTGTTTTTTTAATTATCATTGGTTTTTTTAATATAATCCATGTTGTTCATTAAACAATCTAATTGAATCAATTCGAACCAATGAATCTGGCCTTAAATTTTTACTACTCCTTTAAAAATGTTTGTATCACCTAAGCATAATTTTTTGGGTGTTAAAAAATTGACTAAGTTTACAACCAGCGTGAAAACTCGCTAGTAAAAAAACTAAACGAACAAGAGTTCTATTAGGTAGCATCATTACTTTTTAAACAATGAAGTTGCTTTCATTTTTTATGTTGTCTTTTTTCTTTTAGATTTCATCCTCGCACTTTGTTTGTTTAATCCTTATGTCTTTCCTTCAACAAGATTAATTATTTAAAAGTTTTAGAATGACAAAAA
>CM055346.1:60299972-60333252 GCA_029228515.1 Populus alba x Populus x berolinensis
TTTACTCTAGGGCTGTCGGTGGAAAGGCCCCGACGGACACCGTCGACGTGTCGCCGATTCCACGCTACTGCATCAAAAACAGCCTCCGGAAACTCGTGAAAAAAATTTCAGCGCGATCCAACGGTCGGATCTATAGATACGGACCTCTTCACCCGTTACTCTAGGGCTGTCGGTGGAAAGGCCCCGACGGACACCGTCGACGTGTCGTCCCGATTCCACGCTACTGCATCAAAAACAGCCTCCGGAAACTCGTGAAAAAAATTTTCAGCGCGATCCAACGGTCGGATCTATAGATACGGACCTCTTCACCCGTTACTCTAGGGCTGTCGGTGGAAAGGCCCCGACCGGACACCGTCGACGTGTCGTCCCGATTCCACGCTACTCCATCAAAAACAGCCTCCGGAAACTCGTGAAAAAAATTTCAGCGCCATCCAACTGTCTGATCTATAGATACGGATATTTTCACCCGTTACTCTAGGGCTGTCGGTGGAAAGGCCCCGACCGGACACCGTCGACGTGTCGTCCCGATTGCACGCTACTACATCAAAAACAGCCTCCGGAAACTCGTGAAAAAAATTTCAGCGCGATCCAACGGTCGGATCTATAGATACGGACCTCTTCACCCGTTACTCTAGGGCTGTCGGTGGAAAGGCCCCGACCGGACACCGTCGACGTGTCGTCCCGATTCCACGCTACTCCATCAAAAACAGCCTCCGGAAACTCGTGAACAAAATTTCAGAGCGATCCAACGGTCGATCTATAGATACGGATATGTTCACCCGTTACTCTAGGGCTGTCGGTGGAAAGGCCCCGACCGGACACCGTCGACGTGTCGTCCCGATTCCACGCTACTCCATCAAAAACAGCCTCCGGAAACTCGTGAAAAAAATTTCAGCGCGATCCAACGGTCGGATCTATAGATACGGACCTCTTCACCCGTTACTCTAGGGCTGTCGGTGGAAAGGCCCGACCGGACACCGTCGACGTGTCGTCCCGATTCCACGCTACTGCATCAAAAACAGCCTCCGAAACTCGTGAAAAAAATTTCAGCGCGATCCAACGGTCGGATCTATAGATACGGACCTCTTCCCCCGTTACTCTAGGGCTGTCGGTGGAAAGGCCCCGACCGGACACCGTCGACGTGTCGTCCCGATTCCACGCTACTGCATCAAAAACAGCCTCCGGAAACTCGTGAAAAAAATTTCAGCGCGATCCAACGGTCGGATCTATAGATACGGACCTCTTCACCCGTTACTCTAGGGCTGTCGGTGGAAAGGCCCCGACCGGACACCGTCGACGTGTCGTCCCGATTCCACGCTACTCCATCAAAAACAGCCTCCGGAAACTCGTGAAAAAAATTTCAGCGCGATCCAACGGTCGGATCTATAGATACGGACCTCTTCACCCGTTACTCTAGGGCTGTCGGTGGAAAGGCCCCGACCGGACACCGTCGACGTGTCGTCCCGATTCCACGCTACTGCATCAAAAACAGCCTCCGGAAACTCGTGAAAAAAATTTCAGCGCGATCCAACGGTCGATCTATAGATACGGATATGTTCACCCGTTACTCTAGGGCTGTCGGTGGAAAGGCCCCGACCGGACACCGTCGACGTGTCGTCCCGATTCCACGCTACTCCATCAAAAACAGCCTCCGGAAACTCGTGAAAAAAATTTCAGCGCGATCCAACGGTCGGATCTATAGATACGGACCTCTTCCCCCGTTACTCTAGGGCTGTCGGTGGAAAGGCCCCGACCGGACACCGTCGACGTGTCGTCCCGATTCCACGCTACTGCATCAAAAACAGCCTCCGGAAACTCGTGAAAAAAATTTCAGCGCGATCCAACGGTCGGATCTATAGATACGGACCTGTTCCCCGTTACTCTAGGGCTGTCGGTGGAAAGGCCCCGACCGGACACCGTCGACGTGTCGTCCCGATTCCACGCTACTGCATCAAAAACAGCCTCCGGAAACTCGTGAAAAAAATTTCAGCGCGATCCAACGGTCGGATCTATAGATACGGACCTCTTCCCCCGTTACTCTAGGGCTGTCGGTGGAAAGGCCCCGACCGGACACCGTCGACGTGTCGTCCCGATTCCACGCTACTGCATCAAAAACAGCCTCCGGAAACTCGTGAAAAAAATTTCAGCGCGATCCAACTGTCTGATCTATAGATACGGATATTTTCACCCGTTACTCTAGGGCTGTCGGTGGAAAGGCCCCGACCGGACACCGTCGACGTGTCGTCCCGATTCCACGCTACTGCATCAAAAACAGCCTCCGGAAACTCGTGAAGAAAATTTCAGCGCGATCCAACGGTCTGATCTATAGATACGGACCTCTTCACCCGTTACTCTAGGGCTGTCGGTGGAAAGGCCCCGACCGGACACCGTCGACGTGTCGTCCCGATTCCACGCTACTCCATCAAAAACAGCCTCCGGAAACTCGTGAAAAAAATTTCAGCGCGATCCAACGGTCTGATCTATAGATACGGATATTTCACCCGTTACTCTAGGGCTGTCGGTGGAAAGGCCCCGACCGGACACCGTCGACGTGTCGTCCCGATTCCACGCTACTCCATCAAAAACAGCCTCCGGAAACTCGTGAAAAAAATTTCAGCGCGATCCAACGGTCTGATCTATAGATACGGATATTTTCACCCCTTACTCTAGGGCTGTCGGTGGAAAGGCCCCGACCGGACACCGTCGACGTGTCGTCCCGATTCCACGCTACTCCATCAAAAACAGCCTCCGGAAACTCGTGAAAAAAATTTCAGCGCGATCCAACGGTCGGATCTATAGATACGGACCTCTTCACCCGTTACTCTAGGGCTGTCGGTGGAAAGGCCCCGACCGGACACCGTCGACGTGTCGTCCCGATTCCACGCTACTGCATCAAAAACAGCCTCCGGAAACTCGTGAAAAAAATTTCAGCGCGATCCAACGGTCTGATCTATAGATACGGATATTTTCACCCGTTACTCTAGGGCTGTCGGTGGAAAGCCCCGACCGGACACCGTCGACGTGTCGTCCCGATTCCACGCTACTGCATCAAAAACAGCCTCCGGAAACTCGTGAAAAAAATTTCAGCGCGATCCAACGGTCTGATCTATAGATACGGACCTTTTCACCCGTTACTCTAGGGCTGTCGGTGGAAAGGCCCCGACCGGACACCGTCGACGTGTCGTCCCGATTCCACGCTACTCCATCAAAAACAGCCTCCGGAAACTCGTGAAAAAAATTTCAGCGCGATCCAACGGTCGGATCTATAGATACGGACCTCTTCCCCGTTACTCTAGGGCTGTCGGTGGAAAGGCCCCGACCGGACACCGTCGACGTGTCGTCCCGATTCCACGCTACTGCATCAAAAACAGCCTCCGGAAACTCGTGAAAAAAATTTCAGCGCGATCCAACGGTCTGATCTATAGATACGGATATTTTCACCCGTTACTCTAGGGCTGTCGGTGGAAAGGCCCCGACCGGACACCGTCGACGTGTCGTCCCGATTCCACGCTACTCCATCAAAAACAGCCTCCGGAAACTCGTGAAAAAAATTTCAGCGCGATCCAACGGTCTGATCTATAGATACGGACCTTTTCACCCGTTACTCTAGGGCTGTCGGTGGAAAGGCCCCGACCGGACACCGTCGACGTGTCGTCCCGATTCCACGCTACTGCATCAAAAACAGCCTCCGGAAACTCGTGAAAAAAATTTCAGCGCGATCCAACGGTCGGATCTATAGATACGGACCTCTTCACCCGTTACTCTAGGGCTGTCGGTGGAAAGGCCCCGACCGGACACCGTCGACGTGTCGTCCCGATTCCACGCTACTGCATCAAAAACAGCCTCCGGAAACTCGTGAAAAAAATTTCAGCGCGATCCAACGGTCGGATCTATAGATACGGACCTCTTCACCCGTTACTCTAGGGCTGTCGGTGGAAAGGCCCCGACCGGACACCGTCGACGTGTCGTCCCGATTCCACGCTACTGCATCAAAAACAGCCTCCGGAAACTCGTGAAAAAAATTTCAGCGCGATCCAACGGTCGGATCTATAGATACGGACCTTTTCACCCGTTACTCTAGGGCTGTCGGTGGAAAGGCCCCGACCGGACACCGTCGACGTGTCGTCCCGATTCCACGCTACTGCATCAAAAACAGCCTCCGGAAACTCGTGAAAAAAATTTCAGCGCGATCCAACGGTCGGATCTATAGATACGGACCTCTTCCCCGTTACTCTAGGGCTGTCGGTGGAAAGGCCCCGACCGGACACCGTCGACGTGTCGTCCCGATTCCACGCTACTCCATCAAAAACAGCCTCCGGAAACTCGTGAAAAAAATTTCAGCGCGATCCAACGGTCGGATCTATAGATACGGACCTCTTCACCCGTTACTCTAGGGCTGTCGGTGGAAAGGCCCCGACCGGACACCGTCGACGTGTCGTCCCGATTCCACGCTACTCCATCAAAAACAGCCTCCGGAAACTCGTGAAAAAAATTTCAGCGCGATCCAACGGTCGGATCTATAGATACGGACCTCTTCACCCGTTACTCTAGGGCTGTCGGTGGAAAGGCCCCGACCGGACACCGTCGACGTGTCGTCCCGATTCCACGCTACTGCATCAAAAACAGCCTCCGGAAACTCGTGAAAAAAATTTCAGCGCGATCCAACGGTCGGATCTATAGATACGGACCTCTTCCCCGTTACTCTAGGGCTGTCGGTGGAAAGGCCCCGACCGGACACCGTCGACGTGTCGTCCCGATTCCACGCTACTGCATCAAAAACAGCCTCCGGAAACTCGTGAAAAAAATTTCAGCGCGATCCAACGGTCGGATCTATAGATACGGACCTCTTCCCCCGTTACTCTAGGGCTGTCGGTGGAAAGGCCCCGACCGGACACCGTCGACGTGTCGTCCCGATTCCACGCTACTGCATCAAAAACAGCCTCCGGAAACTCGTGAAAAAAATTTCAGCGCGATCCAACGGTCGGATCTATAGATACGGACCTCTTCCCCCGTTACTCTAGGGCTGTCGGTGGAAAGGCCCCGACCGGACACCGTCGACGTGTCGTCCCGATTCCACGCTACTGCATCAAAAACAGCCTCCGGAAACTCGTGAAAAAAATTTCAGCGCGATCCAACGGTCGGATCTATAGATACGGACCTCTTCACCCGTTACTCTAGGGCTGTCGGTGGAAAGGCCCCGACCGGACACCGTCGACGTGTCGTCCCGATTCCACGCTACTGCATCAAAAACAGCCTCCGGAAACTCGTGAAAAAAATTTCAGCGCGATCCAACGGTCTGATCTATAGATACGGATATTTTCACCCGTTACTCTAGGGCTGTCGGTGGAAAGGCCCCGACCGGACACCGTCGACGTGTCGTCCCGATTCCACGCTACTGCATCAAAAACAGCCTCCGGAAACTCGTGAAAAAAATTTCAGCGCGATCCAACGGTCGGATCTATAGATACGGACCTCTTTCACCCGTTACTCTAGGGCTGTCGGTGGAAAGGCCCCGACCGGACACCGTCGACGTGTCGTCCCGATTCCACGCTACTCCATCAAAAACAGCCTCCGGAAACTCGTGAAAAAAATTTCAGCGCGATCCAACGGTCGGATCTATAGATACGGATATCTTCACCCGTTACTCTAGGGCTGTCGGTGGAAAGGCCCCGACCGGACACCGTCGACGTGTCGTCCCGATTCCACGCTACTGCATCAAAAACAGCCTCCGGAAACTCGTGAAAAAAATTTCAGCGCGATCCAACGGTCGGATCTATAGATACGGACCTCTTCCCCCGTTACTCTAGGGCTGTCGGTGGAAAGGCCCCGACCGGACACCGTCGACGTGTCGTCCCGATTCCACGCTACTGCATCAAAAACAGCCTCCGGAAACTCGTGAAAAAAATTTCAGCGCGATCCAACGGTCGGATCTACAGATACGGACCTCTTCCCCGTTACTCTAGGGCTGTCGGTGGAAAGGCCCCGACCGGACACCGTCGACGTGTCGTCCCGATTCCACGCTACTGCATCAAAAACAGCCTCCGGAAACTCGTGAAAAAAATTTCAGCGCGATCCAACGGTCGGATCTATAGATACGGACCTCTTCCCCCGTTACTCTAGGGCTGTCGGTGGAAAGGCCCCGACCGGACACCGTCGACGTGTCGTCCCGATTCCACGCTACTGCATCAAAAACAGCCTCCGGAAACTCGTGAAAAAAATTTCAGCGCGATCCAACGGTCTGATCTATAGATACGGATATTTTCACCCCTTACTCTAGGGCTGTCGGTGGAAAGGCCCCGACCGGACACCGTCGACGTGTCGTCCCGATTCCACGCTACTGCATCAAAAACAGCCTCCGGAAACTCGTGAAAAAAATTTCAGCGCGATCCAACGGTCTGATCTATAGATACGGACCTTTTCACCCGTTACTCTAGGGCTGTCGGTGGAAGGCCCCGACCGGACACCGTCGACGTGTCGTCCCGATTCCACGCTACTCCATCAAAAACAGCCTCCGGAAACTCGTGAAAAAAATTTCAGCGCGATCCAACGGTCTGATCTATAGATACGGATATTTTCACCCGTTACTCTAGGGCTGTCGGTGGAAAGGCCCCGACCGGACACCGTCGACGTGTCGTCCCGATTCCACGCTACTCCATCAAAAACAGCCTCCGGAAACTCGTGAAAAAAATTTCAGCGCGATCCAACGGTCTGATCTATAGATACGGATATTTTCACCCCTTACTCTAGGGCTGTCGGTGGAAAGGCCCCGACCGGACACCGTCGACGTGTCGTCCTGATTCCACGCTACTCCATCAAAAACAGCCTCCGGAAACTCGTGAAAAAAATTTCAGCGCGATCCAACGGTCGGATCTATAGATACGGACCTCTTCCCCCGTTACTCTAGGGCTGTCGGTGGAAAGGCCCCGACCGGACACCGTCGACGTGTCGTCCCGATTCCACGCTACTGCATCAAAAACAGCCTCCGGAAACTCGTGAAAAAAATTTCAGCGCGATCCAACGGTCTGATCTATAGATACGGACCTTTTCACCCCTTACTCTAGGGCTGTCGGTGGAAAGGCCCCGACCGGACACCGTCGACGTGTCGTCCCGATTCCACTCTTACTAACTAGGTTTGCATCAAAAACAGCCTCCGGAAACTCGTGAAAAAAATTTCTGCGCGATCCGAAACTGTCTGATACTATAGATATCGGGACCTTTTCAGCAGTTTTCTGAAGGGCTGTCGGTGGAAGGGCCCCGACCGGAACACCCGTCGACCAAGTGTTCGACCCTGATTCCACGCATAACCACCATCAAAAGACAGCCTCCGGAAACTCGTGAAAAAAAAATTTCAGCGCCGATTCCAACGTCCTGATCTATAGATACAAATATTTTCACACCCGTTACTCCTAGGGCTGTCGGTGGAAAGGCCTCCGACCGGACACCGTCGACGTGTCGTCCTATTCCACAGCAACTTCCATCAAAAACAGCTCTCAACGGACACCCTGCGTGCGACAAAGTTTTCAGCGCGTTCCAAACGGTCGGATCTACAGATACGGACCTCTTCCCCCGTTATCTCTATAGGGCTGTCGGTGAAAAGGCCAAAACCGACCGGAACACCGTCCGACGTGTCGTCCCGATTCCACGCTACTGCAAATCAAAAAATAGCCTCCGGAAACTCGTGCAAAAAATTTCAGCGCGATCCCAACTGTCTGATCTAATAGATACAGATATTTTCACCCCTTACTCTAAGGCTTGTCGGTGAGAAAAGGCCCCGACGGGACCAACACCCGTTGAACCTGGTGTCGTCCCGATTCCACGCTACTGCAGTCACAAACAGCCTCCGGAAACTCGAGAAAAAAATTTTCTGCGCGATTCCACAGTCTGATCTATAGATATAACGGACCTTTTCAGCATTTACTGTAGTGCTGTCGGTGGAAGGGCCCCGACCGAAAACACCGTCGACAGTGTTCGACACCGATACCACTCTACTCCATCAAAAGACAGCCTCCGGAAACTCGTTAGAAAAAAAAATTTCCAGCGCGATCCAACGGTCTGATCTATAGATACAAAAAAAAAAATTTCTATTTTTTCACCTCCGTTACTCTAGGGCTGGCCGGTGGAACGGCCCACCCGCATCGGGAGCACCGTCGACCGTGTCTTCCCGATGCCACGCTAACCATCCAATCAAAAATAGCCTCCGGAAACTCGTGGAAAAAAATGTCACCGAGATCCAACGTCCTGGTCTAAAGATACAAATATTTTCACCCCTTACTCTAAGGGCTGTCGGTGGAAAGGCCCCGACCGGGACACCGTCGACGGGGTCCCGTCCTGCATTCCACTCAACTCCATCAAAAACAGCCTCCGGACACGCCGTGAAAAAAAATTTCAGCGCGCGTCCAACGGTCGGATCTACAGATACTGACCTCTTCCCCCACCGTTACGCTAATAGGGCGGTCGTTGGAAAGGCCGCCGACCGGACACCGTCGACTTAATGTCGTCCCCGATTCCACGCACCTAGCAATCAAAAAACTGCCAAGCCGGAAACTCGTGAAAAAATTATCAGCGCGATCTCGAAGGGGCGGGATTCTACAAAGATACGGACCTCTTCCCCCGTTACTCTCTAAAGGGGCTGTCGGTGTAAAGGCCCCTCACCGGACACCGTCGACCCTCGTGTCGTCCCGATTCCACGCTACTGCATCAAAAACAGCCTCCGGAAACTCGTGAAAAAAATTTCAGCGCGATCCAACGGTCGGATCTATAGATACGGACCTCTTCCCCCGTTACTCTAGGGCTGTCGGTGGAAAGGCCCCGACCGGACACCGTCGACGTGTCGTCCCGATTCCACGCTACTGCATCAAAAACAGCCTCCGGAAACTCGTGAAAAAAATTTCAGCGCGATCCAACGGTCGGATCTATAGATACGGACCTCTTCCCCGTTACTCTAGGGCTGTCGGTGGAAAGGCCCCGACCGGACACCGTCGACGTGTCGTCCCGATTCCACGCTACTGCATCAAAAACAGCCTCCGGAAACTCGTGAAAAAAATTTCAGCGCGATCCAACGGTCGGATCTATAGATACGGACCTCTTCACCCGTTACTCTAGGGCTGTCGGTGGAAAGGCCCCGACCGGACACCGTCGACGTGTCGTCCCGATTCCACGCTACTGCATCAAAAACAGCCTCCGGAAACTCGTGAAAAAAATTTCAGCGCGATCCAACGGTCGGATCTATAGATACGGACCTCTTCCCCCGTTACTCTAGGGCTGTCGGTGGAAAGGCCCCGACCGGACACCGTCGACGTGTCGTCCCGATTCCACGCTACTCCATCAAAAACAGCCTCCGGAAACTCGTGAAAAAAATTTCAGCGCGATCCAACGGTCTGATCTATAGATACGGATATTTTCACCCCGTTACTCTAGGGCTGTCGGTGGAAAGGCCCCGACCGGACACCGTCGACGTGTCGTCCCGATTCCACGCTACTGCATCAAAAACAGCCTCCGGAAACTCGTGAAAAAAATTTCAGCGCGATCCAACGGTCTGATCTATAGATACGAACCTCTTCACCCGTTACTCTAGGGCTGTCGGTGGAACGGCCCCGACCGGACACCGTCGACGTGTCGTCCCGATTCCACGCTACTCCATCAAAAACAGCCTCCGGAAACTCGTGAAAAAAATTTCAGCGCGATCCAACGGTCTGATCTATAGATACGGACCTCTTCACCCATTACTCTAGGGCTGTCGGTGGAACGGCCCCAACCGGACACCGTCGACGTGTCGTCCCGATTCCACGCTACTGCATCAAAAACAGCCTCCGGAAACTCGTGAAAAAAATTTCAGCGCGATCCAACGGTCTGATCTATAGATACGGACCTTTCACCCGTTACTCTAGGGCTGTCGGTGGAAAGGCCCCGACCGGACACCGTCGACGTGTCGTCCCGATTCCACGCTACTGCATCAAAAACAGCCTCCGGAAACTCGTGAAAAAAATTTCAGCGCGATCCAACGGTCGGATCTACAGATACGGACCTCTTCCCCCGTTACTCTAGGGCTGTCGGTGGAAAGGCCCCGACCGGACACCGTCGACGTGTCGTCCCGATTCCACGCTACTGCATCAAAAACAGCCTCCGGAAACTCCTGAAAAAAATTTCAGCGCGATCCAACTGTCTGATCTATAGATACGGATATTTTCACCCCTTACTCTAGGGCTGTCGGTGGAAAGGCCCCGACCGGACACCGTCGACGTGTCGTCCCGATTCCACGCTACTGCATCAAAAACAGCCTCCGGAAACTCGTGAAAAAAATTTCAGCGCGATCCAACGGTCTGATCTATAGATACGGACCTTTTCACCCGTTACTCTAGGGCTGTCGGTGGAAAGGCCCCGACCGGACACCGTCGACGTGTCGTCCCGATTCCACGCTACTGCATCAAAAACAGCCTCCGGAAACTCGTGAAAAAAATTTCAGCGCGATCCAACGGTCTGATCTATAGATACGGACCTTTTCACCCGTTACTCTAGGGCTGTCGGTGGAAAGGCCCCGACCGGACACCGTCGACGTGTCGTCCCGATTCCACGCTACTCCATCAAAAACAGCCTCCGGAAACTCGTGAAAAAAATTTCAGCGCGATCCAACGGTCTGATCTATAGATACGATATTTTCACCCGTTACTCTAGGGCTGTCGGTGGAAAGGCCCCGACCGGACACCGTCGACGTGTCGTCTCGATTCCACGCTACTGCATCCAAAACAGCCTCAAAAAACTCATGAAGAAAATTTCAGCGCGATCCAACGGTCGGATCTATAGATACGGACCTTTTCACCCGTTATTGTAGGGCTGTCGGTGGAAAGGCCCCGACCGGACACCGTCGACGTGTCGTCCCGATTCCACGCTACTCCATCAAAAACAGCCTCCGGAAACTCGTGAAAAAAATTTCAGCGCGATCCAACGGTCGGATCTACAGATACGGACCTCTTCCCCGTTACTCTAGGGCTGTCGGTGGAAAGGCCCCGACCGGACACCGTCGACGTGTCGTCCCGATTCCACGCTACTGCATCAAAAACAGCCTCCGGAAACTCGTGAAAAAAATTTCAGCGCGATCCAACGGTCTGATCTATAGATACGGATATTTTCACCCTTACTCTAGGGCTGTCGGTGGAAAGGCCCCGACCGGACACCGTCGACGTGTCGTCCCGATTCCACGCTACTGCATCAAAAACAGCCTCCGGAAACTCGTGAAAAAAATTTCAGCGCGATCCAACGGTCTGATCTATAGATACGGACCTTTTCACCCGTTACTCTAGGGCTGTCGGTGGAAAGGCCCCGACCGGACACCGTCGACGTGTCGTCCCGATTCCACGCTACTGCATCAAAAACAGCCTCCGGAAACTCGTGAAAAAAATTTCAGCGCGATCCAACGGTCGGATCTATAGATACGGACCTCTTCCCCGTTACTCTAGGGCTGTCGGTGGAAAGGCCCCGACCGGACACCGTCGACGTGTCGTCCCGATTCCACGCTACTGCATCAAAAACAGCCTCCGGAAACTCGTGAAAAAAATTTCAGCGCGATCCAACGGTCGGATCTATAGATACGGACCTCTTCCCCCGTTACTCTAGGGCTGTCGGTGGAAAGGCCCCGACCGGACACCGTCGACGTGTCGTCCCGATTCCACGCTACTGCATCAAAAACAGCCTCCGGAAACTCGTGAAAAAAATTTCAGCGCGATCCAACGGTCGGATCTATAGATACGGACCTCTTCCCCCGTTACTCTAGGGCTGTCGGTGGAAAGGCCCCGACCGGACACCGTCGACGTGTCGTCCCGATTCCACGCTACTGCATCAAAAACAGCCTCCGGAAACTCGTGAAAAAAATTTCAGCGCGATCCAACGGTCGGATCTATAGATACGGACCTCTTCCCCCGTTACTCTAGGGCTGTCGGTGGAAAGGCCCCGACCGGACACCGTCGACGTGTCGTCCCGATTCCACGCTACTGCATCAAAAACAGCCTCCGGAAACTCGTGAAAAAAATTTCAGCGCGATCCAACGGTCTGATCTATAGATACGGATATTTTCACCCCTTACTCTAGGGCTGTCGGTGGAAAGGCCCCGACCGGACACCGTCGACGTGTCGTCCCGATTCCACGCTACTCCATCAAAAACAGCCTCCGGAAACTCGTGAAAAAAATTTCAGCGCGATCCAACGGTCGGATCTACAGATACGGACCTCTTTCCCCGTTACTCTAGGGCTGTCGGTGGAAAGGCCCCGACCGGACACCGTCGACGTGTCGTCCCGATTCCACGCTACTGCATCAAAAACAGCCTCCGGAAACTCGTGAAAAAAATTTCAGCGCGATCCAACGGTCGGATCTATAGATACGGATATCTTCACCCGTTACTCTAGGGCTGTCGGTGGAAAGGCCCCGACCGGACACCGTCGACGTGCCGTCCCGATTCCACGCTACTGCATCAAAAACAGCCTCCGGAAACTCCTGAAAAAAATTTCAGCGCGATCCAACGGTCGGATGTATAGATACGGACCTCTTCACCCTTTACTCTAGGGCTGTCGGTGGAAAGGCCTCGACCGGACACAGTCGACGTGTCCTCCCGATTCCACGCTACTGCATCAAACACAGCCTCCGGAAACTCGTGAAAAAAATTTCAGCGCGATCCAACGGTCGGATCTACAGATACGAACCTCTTCCCCCGTTACTCTAGGGCTGTCGGTGGAAAGGCCCCGACCGGACACCGTCGACGTGTCGTCCCGATTCCACGCTACTGCATCAAAAACAGCCTCCGGAAACTCGTGAAAAAAATTTCAGCGCGATCCAACGGTCGGATCTATAGATACGGATTTTCACCCTTACTCTAGGGCTGTCGGTGGAAAGGCCCCGACCGGACACCGTCGACGTGTCGTCCCGATTCCACGCTACTGCATCAAAAACAGCCTCCGGAAACTCGTGAAAAAAATTTCAGCGCGATCCAACGGTCTGATCTATAGATACGGACCTTTTCACCCGTTACTCTAGGGCTGTCGGTGGAAGGCCCCGACCGGACACCGTCGACGTGTCGTCCCGATTCCACGCTACTCCATCAAAAACAGCCTCCGGAAACTCGTGAAAAAAATTTCAGCGCGATCCAACGGTCGGATCTATAGATACGGATATTTTCACCCGTTACTCTAGGGCTGTCGGTGGAAAGGCCCCGACCGGACACCGTCGACGTGTCGTCCCGATTCCACGCTACTCCATCAAAAACAGCCTCCGGAAACTCGTGAAAAAAATTTCAGCGCGATCCAACGGTCTGATCTATAGATACGGATATTTTCACCCGTTACTCTAGGGCTGTCGGTGGAAAGGCCCCGACCGGACACCGTCGACGTGTCGTCCCGATTCCACGCTACTCCATCAAAAACAGCCTCCGGAAACTCGTGAAAAAAATTTCAGCGCGATCCAACGGTCGGATCTATAGATACGGACCTCTTCCCCGTTACTCTAGGGCTGTCGGTGGAAAGGCCCCGACCGGACACCGTCGACGTGTCGTCCCGATTCCACGCTACTGCATCAAAAACAGCCTCCGGAAACTCGTGAAAAAAATTTCAGCGCGATCCAACGGTCTGATCTATAGATACGGATATTTTCACCCGTTACTCTAGGGCTGTCGGTGGAAAGGCCCCGACCGGACACCGTCGACGTGTCGTCCCGATTCCACGCTACTGCATCAAAAACAGCCTCCGGAAACTCGTGAAAAAAATTTCAGCGCGATCCAACGGTCTGATCTATAGATACGGACCTTTTCACCCGTTACTCTAGGGCTGTCGGTGGAAAGGCCCCGACCGGACACCGTCGACGTGTCGTCCCGATTCCACGCTACTCCATCAAAAACAGCCTCCGGAAACTCGTGAAAAAAATTTCAGCGCGATCCAACGGTCTGATCTATAGATACGGATATTTTCACCCGTTACTCTAGGGCTGTCGGTGGAAAGGCCCCGACCGGACACCGTCGACGTGTCGTCCCGATTCCACGCTACTCCATCAAAAACAGCCTCCGGAAACTCGTGAAAAAAATTTCAGCGCGATCCAACGGTCGGATCTATAGATACGGACCTCTTCACCCGTTACTCTAGGGCTGTCGGTGGAAAGGCCCCGACCGGACACCGTCGACGTGTCGTCCCGATTCCACGCTACTGCATCAAAAACAGCCTCCGGAAACTCGTGAAAAAAATTTCAGCGCGATCCAACGGTCTGATCTATAGATACGGATATTTTCACCCCTTACTCTAGGGCTGTCGGTGGAAAGGCCCCGACCGGACACCGTCGACGTGTCGTCCCGATTCCACGCTACTGCATCAAAAACAGCCTCCGGAAACTCGTGAAAAAAATTTCAGCGCGATCCAACGGTCTGATCTATAGATACGGACCTTTTCACCCGTTACTCTAGGGCTGTCGGTGGAAAGGCCCCGACCGGACACCGTCGACGTGTCGTCCCGATTCCACGCTACTCCATCAAAAACAGCCTCCGGAAACTCGTGAAAAAAATTTCAGCGCGATCCAACGGTCTGATCTATAGATACGGATATTTTCACCCGTTACTCTAGGGCTGTCGGTGGAAAGGCCCCGACCGGACACCGTCGACGTGTCGTCCCGATTCCACGCTACTGCATCAAAAACAGCCTCCGGAAACTCGTGAAAAAAATTTCAGCGCGATCCAACGGTCTGATCTATAGATACGGATATTTTCACCCCTTACTCTAGGGCTGTCGGTGGAAAGGCCCCGACCGGACACCGTCGACGTGTCGTCCCGATTCCACGCTACTCCATCAAAAACAGCCTCCGGAAACTCGTGAAAAAAATTTCAGCGCGATCCAACGGTCTGATCTATAGATACGGACCTTTTCACCCGTTACTCTAGGGCTGTCGGTGGAAAGGCCCCGACCGGACACCGTCGACGTGTCGTCCCGATTCCACGCTACTCCATCAAAAACAGCCTCCGGAAACTCGTGAAAAAAATTTCAGCGCGATCCAACGGTCTGATCTATAGATACGGATATTTTCACCCCTTACTCTAGGGCTGTCGGTGGAAAGGCCCCGACCGGACACCGTCGACGTGTCGTCCCGATTCCACGCTACTCCATCAAAAACAGCCTCCGGAAACTCGTGAAAAAAATTTCAGCGCGATCCAACGGTCGGATCTATAGATACGGATATCTTCACCCGTTACTCTAGGGCTGTCGGTGGAAAGGCCCCGACCGGACACCGTCGACGTGTCGTCCCGATTCCACGCTACTGCATCAAAAACAGCCTCCGGAAACTCGTGAAAAAAATTTCAGCGCGATCCAACGGTCGGATCTATAGATACGGACCTCTTCCCCCGTTACTCTAGGGCTGTCGGTGGAAAGGCCCCGACCGGACACCGTCGACGTGTCGTCCCGATTCCACGCTACTCCATCAAAAACAGCCTCCGGAAACTCGTGAAAAAAATTTCAGCGCGATCCAACGGTCGGATCTATAGATACGGACCTCTTCACCCGTTACTCTAGGGCTGTCGGTGGAAAGGCCCCGACCGGACACCGTCGACGTGTCGTCCCGATTCCACGCTACTGCATCAAAAACAGCCTCCGGAAACTCGTGAAAAAAATTTCAGCGCGATCCAACGGTCGGATCTATAGATACGGATATCTTCACCCGTTACTCTAGGGCTGTCGGTGGAAAGGCCCCGACCGGACACCGTCGACGTGTCGTCCCGATTCCACGCTACTGCATCAAAAACAGCCTCCGGAAACTCGTGAAAAAAATTTCAGCGCGATCCAACGGTCGGATCTATAGATACGGACCTCTTCACCCGTTACTCTAGGGCTGTCGGTGGAAAGGCCCCGACCGGACACCGTCGACGTGTCGTCCCGATTCCACGCTACTGCATCAAAAACAGCCTCCGGAAACTCGTGAAAAAAATTTCAGCGCGATCCAACGGTCGGATCTATAGATACGGACCTCTTCCCCCGTTACTCTAGGGCTGTCGGTGGAAAGGCCCCGACCGGACACCGTCGACGTGTCGTCCCGATTCCACGCTACTGCATCAAAAACAGCCTCCGGAAACTCGTGAAAAAAATTTCAGCGCGATCCAACGGTCGGATCTATAGATACGGACCTCTTCCCCGTTACTCTAGGGCTGTCGGTGGAAAGGCCCCGACCGGACACCGTCGACGTGTCGTCCCGATTCCACGCTACTGCATCAAAAACAGCCTCCGGAAACTCGTGAAAAAAATTTCAGCGCGATCCAACGGTCGGATCTATAGATACGGACCTCTTCCCCCGTTACTCTAGGGCTGTCGGTGGAAAGGCCCCGACCGGACACCGTCGACGTGTCGTCCCGATTCCACGCTACTGCATCAAAAACAGCCTCCGGAAACTCGTGAAAAAAATTTCAGCGCGATCCAACGGTCTGATCTATAGATACGGATATTTTCACCCCTTACTCTAGGGCTGTCGGTGGAAAGGCCCCGACCGGACACCGTCGACGTGTCGTCCCGATTCCACGCTACTGCATCAAAAACAGCCTCCGGAAACTCGTGAAAAAAATTTCAGCGCGATCCAACGGTCGGATCTATAGATACGGACCTCTTCACCCGTTACTCTAGGGCTGTCGGTGGAAAGGCCCCGACCGGACACCGTCGACGTGTCGTCCCGATTCCACGCTACTGCATCAAAAACAGCCTCCGGAAACTCGTGAAAAAAATTTCAGCGCGATCCAACGGTCGGATCTATAGATACGGACCTCTTCCCCGTTACTCTAGGGCTGTCGGTGGAAAGGCCCCGACCGGACACCGTCGACGTGTCGTCCCGATTCCACGCTACTGCATCAAAAACAGCCTCCGGAAACTCGTGAAAAAAATTTCAGCGCGATCCAACGGTCGGATCTATAGATACGGACCTCTTCACCCGTTACTCTAGGGCTGTCGGTGGAAAGGCCCCGACCGGACACCGTCGACGTGTCGTCCCGATTCCACGCTACTGCATCAAAAACAGCCTCCGGAAACTCGTGAAAAAAATTTCAGCGCGATCCAACGGTCGGATCTATAGATACGGACCTCTTCACCCGTTACTCTAGGGCTGTCGGTGGAAAGGCCCCGACCGGACACCGTCGACGTGTCGTCCCGATTCCACGCTACTGCATCAAAAACAGCCTCCGGAAACTCGTGAAAAAAATTTCAGCGCGATCCAACGGTCGGATCTATAGATACGGACCTCTTCACCCGTTACTCTAGGGCTGTCGGTGGAAAGGCCCCGACCGGACACCGTCGACGTGTCGTCCCGATTCCACGCTACTGCATCAAAAACAGCCTCCGGAAACTCGTGAAAAAAATTTCAGCGCGATCCAACGGTCGGATCTATAGATACGGACCTCTTCCCCCGTTACTCTAGGGCTGTCGGTGGAAAGGCCCCGACCGGACACCGTCGACGTGTCGTCCCGATTCCACGCTACTGCATCAAAAACAGCCTCCGGAAACTCGTGAAAAAAATTTCAGCGCGATCCAACGGTCGGATCTATAGATACGGACCTCTTCCCCCGTTACTCTAGGGCTGTCGGTGGAAAGGCCCCGACCGGACACCGTCGACGTGTCGTCCCGATTCCACGCTACTGCATCAAAAACAGCCTCCGGAAACTCGTGAAAAAAATTTCAGCGCGATCCAACGGTCGGATCTATAGATACGGACCTCTTCACCCGTTACTCTAGGGCTGTCGGTGGAAAGGCCCCGACCGGACACCGTCGACGTGTCGTCCCGATTCCACGCTACTGCATCAAAAACAGCCTCCGGAAACTCGTGAAAAAAATTTCAGCGCGATCCAACGGTCGGATCTATAGATACGGACCTCTTCCCCCGTTACTCTAGGGCTGTCGGTGGAAAGGCCCCGACCGGACACCGTCGACGTGTCGTCCCGATTCCACGCTACTGCATCAAAAACAGCCTCCGGAAACTCGTGAAAAAAATTTCAGCGCGATCCAACGGTCGGATCTATAGATACGGACCTCTTTCCCCGTTACTCTAGGGCTGTCGGTGGAAAGGCCCCGACCGGACACCGTCGACGTGTCGTCCCGATTCCACGCTACTGCATCAAAAACAGCCTCCGGAAACTCGTGAAAAAAATTTCAGCGCGATCCAACGGTCGGATGTATAGATACGGACCTCTTCACCCGTTACTCTAGGGCTGGCGGTGGAAAGGCCCCGACCGGACACCGTCGACGTGTCGTCCCGATTCCACGCTACTGCATCAAAAACAGCCTCCGGAAACTCGTGAAAAAAATTTCAGCGCGATCCAACGGTCGGATCTATAGATACGGACCTCTTCCCCCGTTACTCTAGGGCTGTCGGTGGAAAGGCCCCGACCGGACACCGTCGACGTGTCGTCCCGATTCCACGCTACTGCATCAAAAACAGCCTCCGGAAACTCGTGAAAAAAATTTCAGCGCGATCCAACTGTCTGATCTATAGATACGGATATTTTCACCCCTTACTCTAGGGCTGTCGGTGGAAAGGCCCCGACCGGACACCGTCGACGTGTCGTCCCGATTCCACGCTACTCCATCAAAAACAGCCTCCGGAAACTCGTGAAAAAAATTTCAGCGCGATCCAACAGTCCGATCTATAGATACAGACCTCTTCACCCGTTACTCTAGGGTTGTCGGTGGAAAGGCCCCGACCGGACACCGTCGACGTGTCGTCCCGATTCCACGCTATTCCATCAAAAACAACCTCCGGAAACTCGTGAAAAAAATTTCAGCGCCATCCAACTGTCTGATCTATAGATACGGATATTTTCACCCGTTACTCTAGGGCTGTCGGTGGAAAGGCCCCGACCGGACACCGTCGACGTGTCGTCCCGATTGCACGCTACTACATCAAAAACAGCCTCCGGAAACTCGTGAAAAAAATTTCAGCGCGATCCAACGGTCGGATCTATAGATACGGATATTTTCACCCTTACTCTAGGGCTGTCGGTGGAAAGGCCCCGACCGGACACCGTCGACGTGTCGTCCCGATTGCACGCTACTACATCAAAAACAGCCTCCGGAAACTCGTGAAAAAAATTTCAGCGCGATCCAACGGTCGGATCTATAGATACGGACCTCTTCACCCGTTACTCTAGGGCTGTCGGTGGAAAGGCCCCGACTGGACACCGTCGACGTGTCGTCCCGATTCCACGCTACTCCATCAAAAACAGCCTCCGGAAACTCGTGAACAAAATTTCAGCGCGATCCAACGGTCGGATCTATAGATACGGACCTCTTCCCCGTTACTCTAGGGCTGTCGGTGGAAAGGCCCCGACCGGACACCGTCGACGTGTCGTCCCGATTCCACGCTACTGCATCAAAAACAGCCTCCGGAAACTCGTGAAAAAAATTTCAGCGCGATCCAACGGTCTGATCTATAGATACGGATATTTTCACCCGTTACTCTAGGGCTGTCGGTGGAAAGGCCCCGACCGGACACCGTCGACGTGTCGTCCCGATTCCACGCTACTCCATCAAAAACAGCCTCCGGAAACTCGTGAAAAAAATTTCAGCGCGATCCAACGGTCTGATCTATAGATACGGACCTTTTCACCCGTTACTCTAGGGCTGTCGGTGGAAAGGCCCCGACCGGACACCGTCGACGTGTCGTCCCGATTCCACGCTACTCCATCAAAAACAGCCTCCGGAAACTCGTGAAAAAAATTTCAGCGCGATCCAACGGTCTGATCTATAGATACGGATATTTTCACCCGTTACTCTAGGGCTGTCGGTGGAAAGGCCCCGACCGGACACCGTCGACGTGTCGTCCCGATTCCACGCTACTGCATCAAAAACAGCCTCCGGAAACTCGTGAAAAAAATTTCAGCGCGATCCAACGGTCTGATCTATAGATACGGATATTTTCACCCTTACTCTAGGGCTGTCGGTGGAAAGGCCCCGACCGGACACCGTCGACGTGTCGTCCCGATTCCACGCTACTGCATCAAAAACAGCCTCCGGAAACTCGTGAAAAAAATTTCAGCGCGATCCAACGGTCGGATCTATAGATACGGACCTCTTCACCCGTTACTCTAGGGCTGTCGGTGGAAAGGCCCCGACCGGACACCGTCGACGTGTCGTCCCGATTCCACGCTACTGCATCAAAAACAGCCTCCGGAAACTCGTGAAAAAAATTTCAGCGCGATCCAACGGTCGGATCTATAGATACGGACCTCTTCCCCGTTACTCTAGGGCTGTCGGTGGAAAGGCCCCGACCGGACACCGTCGACGTGTCGTCCCGATTCCACGCTACTGCATCAAAAACAGCCTCCGGAAACTCGTGAAAAAAATTTCAGCGCGATCCAACGGTCTGATCTATAGATACGGATATTTTCACCCGTTACTCTAGGGCTGTCGGTGGAAAGGCCCCGACCGGACACCGTCGACGTGTCGTCCCGATTCCACGCTACTCCATCAAAAACAGCCTCCGGAAACTCGTGAAAAAAATTTCAGCGCGATCCAACGGTCTGATCTATAGATACGGACCTTTTCACCCGTTACTCTAGGGCTGTCGGTGGAAAGGCCCCGACCGGACACCGTCGACGTGTCGTCCCGATTCCACGCTACTCCATCAAAAACAGCCTCCGGAAACTCGTGAAAAAAATTTCAGCGCGATCCAACGGTCTGATCTATAGATACGGATATTTTCACCCGTTACTCTAGGGCTGTCGGTGGAAAGGCCCCGACCGGACACCGTCGACGTGTCGTCCCGATTCCACGCTACTCCATCAAAAACAGCCTCCGGAAACTCGTGAAAAAAATTTCAGCGCGATCCAACGGTCGGATCTATAGATACGGACCTCTTCACCCGTTACTCTAGGGCTGTCGGTGGAAAGGCCCCGACCGGACACCGTCGACGTGTCGTCCCGATTCCACGCTACTGCATCAAAAACAGCCTCCGGAAACTCGTGAAAAAAATTTCAGCGCGATCCAACGGTCGGATCTACAGATACGGACCTCTTTCCCCGTTACTCTAGGGCTGTCGGTGGAAAGGCCCCGACCGGACACCGTCGACGTGTCGTCCCGATTCCACGCTACTGCATCAAAAACAGCCTCCGGAAACTCGTGAAAAAAATTTCAGCGCGATCCAACGGTCGGATCTATAGATACGGACCTCTTCCCCGTTACTCTAGGGCTGTCGGTGGAAAGGCCCCGACCGGACACCGTCGACGTGTCGTCCCGATTCCACGCTACTGCATCAAAAACAGCCTCCGGAAACTCGTGAAAAAAATTTCAGCGCGATCCAACGGTCGGATCTATAGATACGGACCTCTTCCCCCGTTACTCTAGGGCTGTCGGTGGAAAGGCCCCGACCGGACACCGTCGACGTGTCGTCCCGATTCCACGCTACTGCATCAAAAACAGCCTCCGGAAACTCGTGAAAAAAATTTCAGCGCGATCCAACGGTCTGATCTATAGATACGGATATTTTCACCCGTTACTCTAGGGCTGTCGGTGGAAAGGCCCCGACCGGACACCGTCGACGTGTCGTCCCGATTCCACGCTACTGCATCAAAAACAGCCTCCGGAAACTCGTGAAAAAAATTTCAGCGCGATCCAACGGTCTGATCTATAGATACGGACCTTTTCACCCGTTACTCTAGGGCTGTCGGTGGAAAGGCCCCGACCGGACACCGTCGACGTGTCGTCCCGATTCCACGCTACTCCATCAAAAACAGCCTCCGGAAACTCGTGAAAAAAATTTCAGCGCGATCCAACGGTCTGATCTATAGATACGGATATTTTCACCCGTTACTCTAGGGCTGTCGGTGGAAAGGCCCCGACCGGACACCGTCGACGTGTCGTCCCGATTCCACGCTACTGCATCAAAAACAGCCTCCGGAAACTCGTGAAAAAAATTTCAGCGCGATCCAACGGTCTGATCTATAGATACGGATATTTTCACCCTTACTCTAGGGCTGTCGGTGGAAAGGCCCCGACCGGACACCGTCGACGTGTCGTCCCGATTCCACGCTACTGCATCAAAAACAGCCTCCGGAAACTCGTGAAAAAAATTTCAGCGCGATCCAACGGTCGGATCTATAGATACGGACCTCTTCCCCCGTTACTCTAGGGCTGTCGGTGGAAAGGCCCCGACCGGACACCGTCGACGTGTCGTCCCGATTCCACGCTACTGCATCAAAAACAGCCTCCGGAAACTCGTGAAAAAAATTTCAGCGCGATCCAACGGTCGGATCTATAGATACGGACCTCTTCACCCGTTACTCTAGGGCTGTCGGTGGAAAGGCCCCGACCGGACACCGTCGACGTGTCGTCCCGATTCCACGCTACTGCATCAAAAACAGCCTCCGGAAACTCGTGAAAAAAATTTCAGCGCGATCCAACGGTCTGATCTATAGATACGGATATTTTCACCCGTTACTCTAGGGCTGTCGGTGGAAAGGCCCCGACCGGACACCGTCGACGTGTCGTCCCGATTCCACGCTACTGCATCAAAAACAGCCTCCGGAAACTCGTGAAAAAAATTTCAGCGCGATCCAACGGTCTGATCTATAGATACGGACCTTTTCACCCGTTACTCTAGGGCTGTCGGTGGAAAGGCCCCGACCGGACACCGTCGACGTGTCGTCCCGATTCCACGCTACTCCATCAAAAACAGCCTCCGGAAACTCGTGAAAAAAATTTCAGCGCGATCCAACGGTCTGATCTATAGATACGGATATTTTCACCCGTTACTCTAGGGCTGTCGGTGGAAAGGCCCCGACCGGACACCGTCGACGTGTCGTCCCGATTCCACGCTACTGCATCAAAAACAGCCTCCGGAAACTCGTGAAAAAAATTTCAGCGCGATCCAACGGTCGGATCTATAGATACGGACCTCTTCACCCGTTACTCTAGGGCTGTCGGTGGAAAGGCCCCGACCGGACACCGTCGACGTGTCGTCCCGATTCCACGCTACTGCATCAAAAACAGCCTCCGGAAACTCGTGAAAAAAATTTCAGCGCGATCCAACGGTCGGATCTATAGATACGGACCTCTTCACCCGTTACTCTAGGGCTGTCGGTGGAAAGGCCCCGACCGGACACCGTCGACGTGTCGTCCCGATTCCACGCTACTGCATCAAAAACAGCCTCCGGAAACTCGTGAAAAAAATTTCAGCGCGATCCAACGGTCGGATCTATAGATACGGACCTCTTCACCCGTTACTCTAGGGCTGTCGGTGGAAAGGCCCCGACCGGACACCGTCGACGTGTCGTCCCGATTCCACGCTACTGCATCAAAAACAGCCTCCGGAAACTCGTGAAAAAAATTTCAGCGCGATCCAACGGTCGGATCTATAGATACGGACCTCTTCACCCGTTACTCTAGGGCTGTCGGTGGAAAGGCCCCGACCGGACACCGTCGACGTGTCGTCCCGATTCCACGCTACTGCATCAAAAACAGCCTCCGGAAACTCGTGAAAAAAATTTCAGCGCGATCCAACGGTCTGATCTATAGATACGGATATTTTCACCCGTTACTCTAGGGCTGTCGGTGGAAAGGCCCCGACCGGACACCGTCGACGTGTCGTCCCGATTCCACGCTACTGCATCAAAAACAGCCTCCGGAAACTCGTGAAAAAAATTTCAGCGCGATCCAACGGTCTGATCTATAGATACGGACCTTTTCACCCGTTACTCTAGGGCTGTCGGTGGAAAGGCCCCGACCGGACACCGTCGACGTGTCGTCCCGATTCCACGCTACTCCATCAAAAACAGCCTCCGGAAACTCGTGAAAAAAATTTCAGCGCGATCCAACGGTCTGATCTATAGATACGGATATTTTCACCCGTTACTCTAGGGCTGTCGGTGGAAAGGCCCCGACCGGACACCGTCGACGTGTCGTCCCGATTCCACGCTACTGCATCAAAAACAGCCTCCGGAAACTCGTGAAAAAAATTTCAGCGCGATCCAACGGTCTGATCTATAGATACGGATATTTTCACCCGTTACTCTAGGGCTGTCGGTGGAAAGGCCCCGACCGGACACCGTCGACGTGTCGTCCCGATTCCACGCTACTGCATCAAAAACAGCCTCCGGAAACTCGTGAAAAAAATTTCAGCGCGATCCAACGGTCGGATCTATAGATACGGACCTCTTCCCCGTTACTCTAGGGCTGTCGGTGGAAAGGCCCCGACCGGACACCGTCGACGTGTCGTCCCGATTCCACGCTACTGCATCAAAAACAGCCTCCGGAAACTCGTGAAAAAAATTTCAGCGCGATCCAACGGTCGGATCTATAGATACGGACCTCTTCACCCGTTACTCTAGGGCTGTCGGTGGAAAGGCCCCGACCGGACACCGTCGACGTGTCGTCCCGATTCCACGCTACTGCATCAAAAACAGCCTCCGGAAACTCGTGAAAAAAATTTCAGCGCGATCCAACGGTCTGATCTATAGATACGGATATTTTCACCCGTTACTCTAGGGCTGTCGGTGGAAAGGCCCCGACCGGACACCGTCGACGTGTCGTCCCGATTCCACGCTACTCCATCAAAAACAGCCTCCGGAAACTCGTGAAAAAAATTTCAGCGCGATCCAACGGTCTGATCTATAGATACGGACCTTTTCACCCGTTACTCTAGGGCTGTCGGTGGAAAGGCCCCGACCGGACACCGTCGACGTGTCGTCCCGATTCCACGCTACTCCATCAAAAACAGCCTCCGGAAACTCGTGAAAAAAATTTCAGCGCGATCCAACGGTCTGATCTATAGATACGGATATTTTCACCCGTTACTCTAGGGCTGTCGGTGGAAAGGCCCCGACCGGACACCGTCGACGTGTCGTCCCGATTCCACGCTACTCCATCAAAAACAGCCTCCGGAAACTCGTGAAAAAAATTTCAGCGCGATCCAACGGTCGGATCTATAGATACGGACCTCTTCACCCGTTACTCTAGGGCTGTCGGTGGAAAGGCCCCGACCGGACACCGTCGACGTGTCGTCCCGATTCCACGCTACTGCATCAAAAACAGCCTCCGGAAACTCGTGAAAAAAATTTCAGCGCGATCCAACGGTCGGATCTATAGATACGGACCTCTTCACCCGTTACTCTAGGGCTGTCGGTGGAAAGGCCCCGACCGGACACCGTCGACGTGTCGTCCCGATTCCACGCTACTGCATCAAAAACAGCCTCCGGAAACTCGTGAAAAAAATTTCAGCGCGATCCAACGGTCGGATCTATAGATACGGACCTCTTCACCCGTTACTCTAGGGCTGTCGGTGGAAAGGCCCCGACCGGACACCGTCGACGTGTCGTCCCGATTCCACGCTACTGCATCAAAAACAGCCTCCGGAAACTCGTGAAAAAAATTTCAGCGCGATCCAACGGTCGGATCTATAGATACGGACCTCTTCACCCGTTACTCTAGGGCTGTCGGTGGAAAGGCCCCGACCGGACACCGTCGACGTGTCGTCCCGATTCCACGCTACTGCATCAAAAACAGCCTCCGGAAACTCGTGAAAAAAATTTCAGCGCGATCCAACGGTCTGATCTATAGATACGGATATTTCACCCGTTACTCTAGGGCTGTCGGTGGAAAGGCCCCGACCGGACACCGTCGACGTGTCGTCCCGATTCCACGCTACTGCATCAAAAACAGCCTCCGGAAACTCGTGAAAAAAATTTCAGCGCGATCCAACGGTCTGATCTATAGATACGGACCTTTTCACCCGTTACTCTAGGGCTGTCGGTGGAAAGGCCCCGACCGGACACCGTCGACGTGTCGTCCCGATTCCACGCTACTGCATCAAAAACAGCCTCCGGAAACTCGTGAAAAAAATTTCAGCGCGATCCAACGGTCTGATCTATAGATACGGATATTTTCACCCGTTACTCTAGGGCTGTCGGTGGAAAGGCCCCGACCGGACACCGTCGACGTGTCGTCCCGATTCCACGCTACTCCATCAAAAACAGCCTCCGGAAACTCGTGAAAAAAATTTCAGCGCGATCCAACGGTCTGATCTATAGATACGGATATTTTCACCCGTTACTCTAGGGCTGTCGGTGGAAAGGCCCCGACCGGACACCGTCGACGTGTCGTCCCGATTCCACGCTACTCCATCAAAAACAGCCTCCGGAAACTCGTGAAAAAAATTTCAGCGCGATCCAACGGTCGGATCTATAGATACGGACCTCTTCACCCGTTACTCTAGGGCTGTCGGTGGAAAGGCCCCGACCGGACACCGTCGACGTGTCGTCCCGATTCCACGCTACTCCATCAAAAACAGCCTCCGGAAACTCGTGAAAAAAATTTCAGCGCGATCCAACGGTCGGATCTATAGATACGGACCTCTTCACCCGTTACTCTAGGGCTGTCGGTGGAAAGGCCCCGACCGGACACCGTCGACGTGTCGTCCCGATTCCACGCTACTCCATCAAAAACAGCCTCCGGAAACTCGTGAAAAAAATTTCAGCGCGATCCAACGGTCGGATCTATAGATACGGATATTTCACCCGTTACTCTAGGGCTGTCGGTGGAAAGGCCCCGACCGGACACCGTCGACGTGTCGTCCCGATTCCACGCTACTGCATCAAAAACAGCCTCCGGAAACTCGTGAAAAAAATTTCAGCGCGATCCAACGGTCGGATCTATAGATACGGACCTCTTCACCCGTTACTCTAGGGCTGTCGGTGGAAAGGCCCCGACCGGACACCGTCGACGTGTCGTCCCGATTCCACGCTACTGCATCAAAAACAGCCTCCGGAAACTCGTGAAAAAAATTTCAGCGCGATCCAACGGTCTGATCTATAGATACGGATATTTCACCCGTTACTCTAGGGCTGTCGGTGGAAAGGCCCCGACCGGACACCGTCGACGTGTCGTCCCGATTCCACGCTACTGCATCAAAAACAGCCTCCGGAAACTCGTGAAAAAAATTTCAGCGCGATCCAACGGTCGGATCTATAGATACGGACCTCTTCACCCGTTACTCTAGGGCTGTCGGTGGAAAGGCCCCGACCGGACACCGTCGACGTGTCGTCCCGATTCCACGCTACTGCATCAAAAACAGCCTCCGGAAACTCGTGAAAAAAATTTCAGCGCGATCCAACGGTCGGATCTATAGATACGGACCTCTTCCCCCGTTACTCTAGGGCTGTCGGTGGAAAGGCCCCGACCGGACACCGTCGACGTGTCGTCCCGATTCCACGCTACTGCATCAAAAACAGCCTCCGGAAACTCGTGAAAAAAATTTCAGCGCGATCCAACGGTCGGATCTATAGATACGGACCTCTTCACCCGTTACTCTAGGGCTGTCGGTGGAAAGGCCCCGACCGGACACCGTCGACGTGTCGTCCCGATTCCACGCTACTCCATCAAAAACAGCCTCCGGAAACTCGTGAAAAAAATTTCAGCGCGATCCAACGGTCGGATCTATAGATACGGATATCTTCACCCGTTACTCTAGGGCTGTCGGTGGAAAGGCCCCGACCGGACACCGTCGACGTGTCGTCCCGATTCCACGCTACTCCATCAAAAACAGCCTCCGGAAACTCGTGAAAAAAATTTCAGCGCGATCCAACGGTCGGATCTATAGATACGGACCTCTTCCCCCGTTACTCTGGGCTGTCGGTGGAACGGCCCCAACCGGACACCGTCGACGTGTCGTCTCGATTCCACGCTACAGCATCCAAAACAGCCTCCAAAAACTCATGAAGAAAATTTCAGCGCGATCCAACGGTCGGATCTATAAATACGGATATTTTCACCCGTTACTCTAGGGCTGTCGGTGGAAAGGCCCCGACCGGACACCGTCGACGTGTCGTCTCGATTCCACGCTACTGCATCCAAAACAGCCTCAAAAAACTCATGAAGAAAATTTCAGCGCGATCCAACGGTCGGATCTATAGATACGGACCTTTTCACCCGTTATTGTAGGGCTGTCGGTGGAAAGGCCCCGACCGGACACCGTCGACGTGTCGTCCCGATTCCACGCTACTGCATCAAAAACAGCCTCCGGAAACTCGTGAAAAAAATTTCAGCGTGATCCAACGGTCGGATCTATAGATACGAACCTCTTCACCCGTTACTCTAGGGCTGTCGGTGGAACGGCCCCGACCGGACACCGTCGACGTGTCGTCCTGATTCCACGCAACTCCATCAAAAACAGCCTCCGGAAACTCGTGAAAAAAATTTCAGCGCGATCCATCTGTCTGATCTATAGATACGGATATGTTCACCCGTTACTCTTGGCTGTCAGTGGAACGGCCCCGACCGGACACCGTCGACGTGTCGTCTCGATTCCACGCTACAGCATCCAAAACAGCCTCCAAAAACTCATGAAGAAAATTTCAGCGCGATCCAACTGTCTGATCTATAGATACGGACCTTTTCAGCAGTTTCTCTAGGGCTGTCGGTGGAAGGGCCCCGACCGGACACCGTCGACGTGTCGCCCTGATTCCACGCTACTCCATCAAAAACAGCCTCCGGAAACTCGTGAAAAAAATTTCAGCGCGATCCAACGGTCGGATCTATAGATACGGACCTCTTCACCCCGTTACTCTAGGGCTGTCGGTGGAAAGGCCCCGACCGGACACCGTCGACGTGTCGTCCCGATTCCACGCTACTCCATCAAAAACAGCCTCCGGAAACTCGTGAAAAAAATTTCAGCGCGATCCAACGGTCGGATCTATAGATACGGACCTCTTCACCCGTTACTCTAGGGCTGTCGGTGGAAAGGCCCCGACCGGACACCGTCGACGTGTCGTCCCGATTCCACGCTACTGCATCAAAAACAGCCTCCGGAAACTCGTGAAAAAAATTTCAGCGCGATCCAACGGTCGGATCTATAGATACGGACCTCTTCACCCGTTACTCTAGGGCTGTCGGTGGAAAGGCCCCGACCGGACACCGTCGACGTGTCGTCCCGATTCCACGCTACTGCATCAAAAACAGCCTCCGGAAACTCGTGAAAAAAATTTCAGCGCGATCCAACGGTCGGATCTATAGATACGGACCTCTTCACCCGTTACTCTAGGGCTGTCGGTGGAAAGGCCCCGACCGGACACCGTCGACGTGTCGTCCCGATTCCACGCTACTGCATCAAAAACAGCCTCCGGAAACTCGTGAAAAAAATTTCAGCGCGATCCAACGGTCGGATCTATAGATACGGACCTCTTCACCCGTTACTCTAGGGCTGTCGGTGGAAAGGCCCCGACCGGACACCGTCGACGTGTCGTCCCGATTCCACGCTACTGCATCAAAAACAGCCTCCGGAAACTCGTGAAAAAAATTTCAGCGCGATCCAACGGTCGGATCTATAGATACGGACCTCTTCACCCGTTACTCTAGGGCTGTCGGTGGAAAGGCCCCGACCGGACACCGTCGACGTGTCGTCCCGATTCCACGCTACTGCATCAAAAACAGCCTCCGGAAACTCGTGAAAAAAATTTCAGCGCGATCCAACGGTCGGATCTATAGATACGGATATTTTCACCCGTTACTCTAGGGCTGTCGGTGGAAAGGCCCCGACCGGACACCGTCGACGTGTCGTCCCGATTCCACGCTACTCCATCAAAAACAGCCTCCGGAAACTCGTGAAAAAAATTTCAGCGCGATCCAACGGTCGGATCTATAGATACGGACCTCTTCACCCGTTACTCTAGGGCTGTCGGTGGAAAGGCCCCGACCGGACACCGTCGACGTGTCGTCCCGATTCCACGCTACTCCATCAAAAACAGCCTCCGGAAACTCGTGAAAAAAATTTCAGCGCGATCCAACGGTCGGATCTATAGATACGGATATCTTCACCCGTTACTCTAGGGCTGTCGGTGGAAAGGCCCCGACCGGACACCGTCGACGTGTCGTCCCGATTCCACGCTACTGCATCAAAAACAGCCTCCGGAAACTCGTGAAAAAAATTTCAGCGCGATCCAACGGTCGGATCTATAGATACGGACCTCTTCCCGTTACTCTAGGGCTGTCGGTGGAAAGGCCCCGACCGGACACCGTCGACGTGTCGTCCCGATTCCACGCTACTGCATCAAAAACAGCCTCCGGAAACTCGTGAAAAAAATTTCAGCGCGATCCAACGGTCGGATCTATAGATACGGATATCTTCACCCGTTACTCTAGGGCTGTCGGTGGAAAGGCCCCGACCGGACACCGTCGACGTGTCGTCCCGATTCCACGCTACTGCATCAAAAACAGCCTCCGGAAACTCGTGAAAAAAATTTCAGCGCGATCCAACGGTCGGATCTATAGATACGGACCTCTTCACCCGTTACTCTAGGGCTGTCGGTGGAAAGGCCCCGACCGGACACCGTCGACGTGTCGTCCCGATTCCACGCTACTGCATCAAAAACAGCCTCCGGAAACTCGTGAAAAAAATTTCAGCGCGATCCAACGGTCGGATCTATAGATACGGATATTTTCACCCGTTACTCTAGGGCTGTCGGTGGAAAGGCCCCGACCGGACACCGTCGACGTGTCGTCCCGATTCCACGCTACTGCATCAAAAACAGCCTCCGGAAACTCGTGAAAAAAATTTCAGCGCGATCCAACGGTCTGATCTATAGATACGGACCTCTTCACCCGTTACTCTAGGGCTGTCGGTGGAAAGGCCCCGACCGGACACCGTCGACGTGTCGTCTCGATTCCACGCTACTGCATCCAAAACAGCCTCCAAAAACTCATGAAGAAAATTTCAGCGCGATCCAACGGTCGGATCTATAAATACGGATATTTTCACCCGTTACTCTAGGGCTGTCGGTGGAAAGGCCCCGACCGGACACCGTCGACGTGTCGTCTCGATTCCACGCTACTGCATCAAAAACAGCCTCCGGAAACTCGTGAAAAAAATTTCAGCGCGATCCAACGGTCTGATCTATAGATACGGATATTTTCACCCGTTACTCTAGGGCTGTCGGTGGAAAGGCCCCGACCGGACACCGTCGACGTGTCGTCCCGATTCCACGCTACTCCATCAAAAACAGCCTCCGGAAACTCATGAAGAAAATTTCAGCGCGATCCAACGGTCGGATCTATAGATACGGACCTTTTCACCCGTTATTGTAGGGCTGTCGGTGGAAAGGCCCCGACCGGACACCGACAACGTGTCGTCCCGATTCCACGCTACTCCATCAAAAACAGCCTCCGGAAACTCGTGAAAAAAATTTCAGCGCGATCCAACGGTCGATCTATAGATACGGACCTCTTCACCCGTTACTCTAGGGCTGTCGGTGGAAAGGCCCCGACCGGACACCGTCGACGTGTCGTCCCGATTCCACGCTACCATCAAAAACAGCCTCCGGAAACTCGTGAAAAAATTTCAGCGCGATCCAACGGTCGGATCTATAGATACGGACCTCTTCCCGTTACTCTAGGGCTGTCGGTGGAAAGGCCCCGACCGGACACCGTCGACGTGTCGTCCCGATTCCACGCTACTCCATCAAAAACAGCCTCCGGAAACTCGTGAAAAAAATTTCAGCGCGATCCAACGGTCGGATCTATAGATACGGACCTTTCACCCGTTACTCTAGGGCTGTCGGTGGAAAGGCCCCGACCGGACACCGTCGACGTGTCGTCCCGATTCCACGCTACTGCATCAAAAACAGCCTCCGGAAACTCGTGAAAAAAATTTCAGCGCGATCCAACGGTCGGATCTATAGATACGGACCTTTCCCCGTTACTCTAGGGCTGTCGGTGGAAAGCCCCGACCGGACACCGTCGACGTGTCGTCCCGATTCCACGCTACTCCATCAAAAACAGCCTCCGGAAACTCGTGAAAAAAATTTCAGCGCGATCCAACGGTCGGATCTATAGATACGGATATCTTCACCCGTTACTCTAGGGCTGTCGGTGGAAAGGCCCGACCGGACACCGTCGACGTGTCGTCCCGATTCCACGCTACTGCATCAAAAACAGCCTCCGGAAACTCGTGAAAAAAATTTCAGCGCGATCCAACGGTCGGATCTATAGATACGGACCTCTTCCCCCGTTACTCTAGGGCTGTCGGTGGAAAGGCCCCGACCGGACACCGTCGACGTGTCGTCCCGATTCCACGCTACTGCATCAAAAACAGCCTCCGGAAACTCGTGAAAAAAATTTCAGCGCGATCCAACTGTCTGATCTATAGATACGGATATTTTCACCCTTACTCTAGGGCTGTCGGTGGAAAGGCCCCGACCGGACACCGTCGACGTGTCGTCCGATTCCACGCTACTCCATCAAAAACAGCCTCCGGAAACTCGTGAAAAAAATTTCAGCGCGATCCAACGGTCGGATCTATAGATACGGACCTCTTTCACCCGTTACTCTAGGGCTGTCGGTGGAAAGGCCCCGACCGGACACCGTCGACGTGTCGTCCCGATTCCACGCTACTCCATCAAAAACAGCCTCCGGAAACTCGTGAAAAAAATTTCAGCGCGATCCAACGGTCGGATCTATAGATACGGACCTTTTCCCCCGTTACTCTAGGGCTGTCGGTGGAAAGGCCCCGACCGGACACCGTCGACGTGTCGTCCCGATTCCACGCTACTGCATCAAAAACAGCCTCCGGAAACTCGTGAAAAAAATTTCAGCGCGATCCAACGGTCGGATCTATAGATACGGACCTCTTCACCCGTTACTCTAGGGCTGTCGGTGGAAAGGCCCCGACCGGACACCGTCGACGTGTCGTCCCGATTCCACGCTACTGCATCAAAAAACAGCCTCCGGAAACTCGTGAAAAAAATTTCAGCGCGATCCAACGGTCGGATCTATAGATACGGACCTCTTCACCCGTTACTCTAGGGCTGTCGGTGGAAAGGCCCCGACCGGACACCGTCGACGTGTCGTCCGATTCCACGCTACTGCATCAAAAACAGCCTCCGGAAACTCGTGAAAAAAATTTCAGCGCGATCCAACGGTCGGATCTATAGATACGGACCTCTTCACCCGTTACTCTAGGGCTGTCGGTGGAAAGGCCCCGACCGGACACCGTCGACGTGTCGTCCCGATTCCACGCTACTGCATCAAAAACAGCCTCCGGAAACTCGTGAAAAAAATTTCAGCGCGATCCAACGGTCGGATCTATAGATACGGACCTCTTCCCCCGTTACTCTAGGGCTGTCGGTGGAAAGGCCCCGACCGGACACCGTCGACGTGTCGTCCCGATTCCACGCTACTGCATCAAAAACAGCCTCCGGAAACTCGTGAAAAAAATTTCAGCGCGATCCAACGGTGGATCTATAGATACGGATATTTTCACCCCGTTACTCTAGGGCTGTCGGTGGACGGCCCCGACCGGACACCGTCGA
>CM055346.1:60333352-60348295 GCA_029228515.1 Populus alba x Populus x berolinensis
GAAGTCTGATTTAGAACAAGTACCCGAAGCACACATTCTTTCAAAAAAAAGGGATCAAAAACACACGAAAATTTAAAAAGAGGCAAGAAACTGAATTTCGGCAAACGGGGGAAAAACAAGTCGGAATGGGATGATGTGTGCCGTGAAATACAACGAGTTCAAAAGCGTTTCCGCCGTTATGCGGAAGAAGTCTCATGTAGAAACCAAGTAGCCGAAAGCATACATGCTCAAAGAGGGATCACCAACACCTCACCAGAAAACTTAATCGACAAATAGGCAAAAAACATGAATTTCGGGTAATTACTATGAATCCCGGGAACAGACCTGGGCCAACGTGGGGCATTCAAAAAAGTCGCTTTTCCGGCATCTACAACGGAAGAAGACAGATATGATTTAGAACAACCAGTAGCAGAAGCATAAATTGCTCAGGGAGTAGGTCACCCGAAAATATCCCCAAAGGGAATGCATCTGATTTTCCGGACAAAATCGTGGGAATACGAAGTTGGCAAAAGATGTGAATGGGGAAATGCCGTGAAATTCAACGAGTCAAATAAAGCGTTTTCCCCTTTCCTATTTTCCTTTCTTCCCCCCCCCTCCCGGTTTGAGGAATAATGAAGTCTGATGTAAGAAGAAGTACGCGGGTAAAGCAATGAAGTAACAAAGCAAATAGCAAATACCCATGCTCAAAGAGGGGGTTCAACCAAAAAAACCAATAAACCTCACTTCGCTGCGAAGATTCAAAAAGCACGCAAATAGCTAGAACTCAATTTACGGCAACTCTCGGGGAAACAGGGGCAAAATCGAAAGGTCGGAAATGCCCGCGTAAAAACTACACGAAAGAAGCAGATAGTGTTAATGAAGAGACGTTTGGCCGGAAGAAGTTTGATGTATATTAGAGAAGCAGAAAGCATATATGCTTTAGAGGGAGAGAGGATCGACCACTACACAGAAATTCCAAGAGTGCAAATTGAATTATTCGTGCAAACACGGGGGGCCATCACCCGAAGTTAAACCCGGAGGACATCGAATCTTAGGCCGCGAAACTCCTCTGAGTTCACAAAGCGCTTTATTCGCCATTTGCGGAAGAAGTCAAATTTAGAACAAATAGCAGAAGCATACAATGCTGAAAATGAAAGTGGATCACCCTGAAAATCCAAGAAGAGCAAAGATCGAATATCGGCAAAAAAAACGGGGCAGTCGATCAAGAATCAGTAATGTGCCGCGAAACTCAACCGGAGTCAAATGCGTTTCGCCATTTGGCGTGAAGAAGTCTGCAATTTAGAAAACAAGTAGCAGAAGCTTACATGCTCAAGAGGGATTCACCCGGAAAATCAAAGGCAACTGAATTTCGGCAAACGTGGGAATCGGAAGGTCCGGGAATGCCTGCGAAATTTTACCGGTAGACAAAGCGAGTTTCGTCCTGTTTTTTTAGCCGGCAAGAAGTCTGATGTAGAACGAAGTAGCTAGAATCTTATATGTCTCAAGAGTGTATCACATACACCTCCCGAAATTCAAAGGTAAACTGAATTTCATCAAAAAAAATAATACTCGAAGCATCCAAGTTGGAATTCGCTTGCGAAACTCACTGCGAGGGAAAGCGTTTCGGCCGTTTGCGGAAAAAGTCTGATGTATAACAAGATAGATAGCAAGAAGCATACATGCTCAAGTAGGGATTAACCCGCAAATTTCAAGAGGGCAACTGAATTATCGGCATGATCAACCGAGAGCATCGTGAAATTGGAATGTCCGCGATAACCCAACCGAGGCAAAAAGTGTTTAGAGCCCGTTTTGCGGAAGACGTCTCATTGTGATAACAAGTAGGCATATAGCATCCAAGCTCAAGAGAGGATACAACCACCCTGTAAATTAAAAGGCAACTGAATTTCGGCAACCGGGGCATCGAAGTCGGAATGCCGCGAAACTCAACGAGTCAAAGCGTTTCGCCATTTGCGGAAGAAGTCTGATTTAAAACAAGTAGCAGAAGCATACATGCTCAAGAGGGGTCACCCGAAATCCAAAGGCAACTGCATTTCGGCAAACGGGGAATGAAGTCGGAATGCCGTGAAATTCAACGAGTCAAAGCGTTTCCCCGTTTTCGGAAGAAGTCTGATGTAGAACAAGTAGCATAAGCATACATGCTCAAGAGGGGTCACCCGAAATTCAAAGGCAACTGAATTTGGGCAAACGGGGAATGGAAGTCGGAATGGCCGCGAAATTCAACGAGTCAAAGCGTTTCCCCGTTTGCGGAAGAAGTCTGATGTAGAACAAGTAGCCGAAGCATACATGCTCAAGAGGGATCACCAGAAATTCAAAGGCAACTGAATTTCGGCAAACGGGGCATCGAAGTGTCGGAATGCCGTGAAACTCACACGCGAGATCAAGAGCGTTTCTCGCATTTTAGCGGAAGAAGTCTGATTTTAAAAAACTAGTAGCATAAGCTTAACATGCATCAAGAGGGGGTCACAAGCAGAAATCCACTAAGGCAACTGAATTTCGGCAAAACGGGGAATCGAAGTCGGAATTTCGCGAAATACAACCGAGTCAAAGTGTTTCCCTGTTTGCGGAAGAAGTCTGATGTAGAACAAGTAGCACGAAGCAAACATGCTCAAGAGGGATCACCAGAAAAATCAAAGGCAATTGATTTTCGGCAACCGGGTAGCGAAGGCGGAATGCCGCGAAATTCCACCGAGTCGTAGCGTTTCCCCGTTTGCGGAAGAAGTCCGATGTAGAACAATTTGCAGAAGCAAGACATGCTCAATACGGATCACCAGAAATTCAAAGGCAACTGAATTTCGGCAATCAAGGAATCGAAGTTGGAATGCCGTGAAATTCAACGAGTCAAAGCGTTTCCCTGTTTGCGGAAGAAGTCTGATGTAGAACAAGTAGAGAAGCATACATGCTCAAGAGGGGTCACCCGAAATTCAAAGGCAACTGAATTTCGGCAACCGGGGCATCGAAGTCTTTTCCCAAGTGCAGGAGTGTCGAAGTAATAAATAACCCGGCAAGACCGGGGTCGAACCACAGAGAGGTTAATTGTATAAATTATAAATAACAAGACAACAACAACAACAACAACAACAATAACAATAGTAATAACAATAATTATATTATTATACTCAGTACGTGGCGTTGTTATACCTGAGAATGATCTAAAGATCGGGTCACAGGTTTCCAGCCTATATACTGAGTTTATGAAAAGATCAAATATATATATTATATAATATAAACAGAATGTAAATAATAATAATAATAATAATAATGAAAGCAGAAGATGAAGAAATTAATGAGAACTTTGAGATGAAAGATTAACGTAAGGATTAAACAATGATAAAAACAAATGTCAAGGTTAGAGGATCCACTAATGGTACTTCAAACAAGTATAATATAAACTCTTATTACTCAATTGGAAACCACACATAAAGGAGGTTCCAATCAGATTATAAATTGTTAACATGATTACATTAATTATCTTATTCGAATAAAGCTAATACTTGTAAATGTTGGCAGGCATTCATGATTATAACTTATGTTAACAACAAATCAAGTTCCTTTCATAGCTCAGGTGTCGGTTAAACCATACAGTATGGGCTATGAAAGTGCCAAGTATTTGTTGTACCAAGTGTTATACAACATAAATCTAGATTAACCATTTAACAAGCAAAGTATTAAAGTGAACAAGATAACAAATATAAAACATGTTAGTATCCAACGTTAAGGTCCATGTTAAGTTTATATTATACTTGTTCTTACACCATTAGTGTACCCTTTTCACCTTGACATAATTAACTTAGCTAAACATAATAAAAGAAAGAAACATAAATGAACAAGACAAGAACATAAATGAGAAAGAAGTTAACTAGACAAAGGAAAGGAAATGAAGTGCATAAACTTGATATTAATGAAAGCAAGACATAAGCAATACAAAGAGAGAAAGCAAGAGCATGATCTTGATCTGGAAACCAAGATGCCTCAATACATGGTAAGTGCCTCCTTTTATAGGCCAAAATTTGGAACTATTGATTTGTTGACTAATTGATGAGTGGGTGGCCACATCTTGACTAGATAACAATCCTTATCTTCTTGTCTGATCAAGACGTCATTGCTAACATCATAATTTGCCCAGAATCCTCAAGAATGTTCTAGGAAATTGTCTCAGCTTTCCAACAAAAAAAAGATGAGGTCATTTGGACTTCTAGAACTCAAGATATGGGCTGAACACTAAATAGTGTTTGGGCTGCAGGACAGCTTCGGACTTCTTCGTTGTTCCTTCAATTTGGACTTCAAAACGACCTTTTCAAATCTTGGGCTCCTCATGAAAGTTGTAGGCCTTTGTCTTACCTTTCCATCCATATAAAGTGGACCTAAATCCGAAATCTAGAGCTCCAGATATGATCCAATTACCGAGCAATGTTCCGGTTTGGACTGCACCGACATCTCTTTTCTAAGTTTGGCCATCTCTTTGTCCTTTAACTTTCAATGCTTAAACTCATCAATCAATCCTTTTATTTATGTGATAGTCCTGCATTTAAAATGAGCATTTACCATAAATTAAGGTATCTTATAATATCAAACTTGTTATTATAAAACATGCTTTAGTTAAGGAGTTATTGATACTTCAAGTGCAAAATGATGATATAAAACCTTGATAAACATGCACTTTTAAGTACTAATCACACCCCCCAACCAGCTTATTACTAGTCCCTAGTAATCTAAAGCGTTAAAATAGAGAAACAATTTGCAAGTTCCACAAAGCAAGGCATTCATCATTCAACTTCCATTAATCTATCCAGATAAACAAACTCTCATTAAATTTATATTCCTGCTTCATACTTCGTAAACAAGATATTAATAAACCTTCTTTTTGTTTGTTGGAAGAAAACAATATTATGTTCAAATGTTTAAGGTGAACTTCCTTGGGTTGGGATTATTATTTTTTTCTTCTTTTTTTTTTTTTTTTTTTTTATTTATATACACATACAACTTAAAACACAATGTATCTTTAACCCATGTAACGAGTTTTAGGCTAATGACTCCCAGACCAGTTGGTCTTAGGGCATTAGGTGTTGAGACACCCCTACGAGCTTAACAACTCGGGTTGCAGATACTGATACGTAGATAGTGCAATGTTTGATTCCCTTAAGCTTTTCTCCTTAACCCATGTAACAAGCTTTGGGCCAATAGCTCCCAAGTCAGTTGACTTTAGGGTATTAGGTGTTAAAACACCCCTTCGGGCTTAATTGCTTAGGTTAGGGAGGCTACGAAACCAAACTTATCCACGTTTTATTATCATCAATACTATCTTTTTTCTTTTTTTTCTTTTTCTTTTTTTTTTTTTTTGCAAATTATATACTATCCTTTTCCCTTAGTTGTTACCTTCAACAAAAGAACATAATTAATGTAATAATCCAATGTGCAACCCACAATCATATGTTAAAGTGTGTGTGTGAAAATGAAGGTTTAATAATACTTGTTAAATGAGTATAGGAGCAGAATCAAGTGATAACAATGTGAGAGTTTGTAAACCTGAATATTTCAAGAAGTATTATGATAGACCTTGGTAATGAAACTTACTAAGATGCGTCTCTAGAGTCAATAAAATTGATTCCATACTCTGCCATCCTAATAACAATTTTGTCAAATGGTTTTAATAATAGCAAAAACAGTTAGCAAGTTAGTTTTTTTTTTTTTTTTTTTTTAAACTACTACCCTCTCCCCCCAACCAAAACGAGACATTGTCCTCAATGTTCGAAGGTAGAAAGATAGAGTATAGAAGACATCACCTGAAACAGCGAACAATGACAAACCTGAAACACACTTAAACAAACATAAGAAGTAACAAAACAAAATAATATGCTATTAATAAAACCAAAAGACACAAGGTTTCACAGATGAAGGCTCAAATCTAATCTAAGCTTTTTACGGCTTTCCTTAGTTGACCAATCTAGACGACTCATGCAGGGATCAATGACAGGGATGAAAGATTGTAGTTGGTCAATCAATTGTTCAGCAGTAGCAGCAGAGATTATGATTCGTCGTGCCGAAGATGTTAGAAATTCCTGTTCCACAGCTTGATCAAGGAAAGACAGCAACTTATCATAAAAACCATTAACATTTAACAAACCTATAGGTTTATGGTGAATGTGCAGTTGGGCCCAAGATGAAATATGAAAGATCTCTTCCAATGTGCCCAGACCACCTGGTAAGGCAATGAAGGCATCAGCATGGTTAAACATGGTATTCAGTCGGTCAGACATTGTTGGGACCTGTAGTTCCTCTCCAATTGTTTTTCCAATGATGTCCCCAGTTGCTAAAGCTTTGGGGACAACCCCCAAAACTTGACTGCCTCCTAAAAATGCAGCCATTGACACACCTCCCATTAACCCAAGGCTGCCTCCCCCATACACTAAATGAATCTTTCTCTCAGCTAGTACCCGACCAAGATGATTTGCTGATTCTAAAAACTCTTTTTCTTTCCCAGAACTGGATCCACCGAAAACACAAATATTTCTTATGTGATGACTTGAGGAACCTGCCATTTCTACACACTTCTATATTTGATGAATATATGGGATGAGTAGAAATGAAGGGAAGGAAGAGAAGAATTTATAGATGAAAAAGTGAAAATGCAATCATACCACCTATATGTAGGCCAGCTGTAGTCTCACAAACTCTCTCTCTCTCTCTCTCTTTATTAATTATTTATTTTGAAAAAGCATGTATGTACAGGTAGTTGTGATTGTGGCTCACATCTTCCCTTGGTTTTACGTCCAAGAACGGCTTAAACGCCCTCTATGGGTCGGGGATAGGCTTCCCATCCAGTTTTCTTAAAAACTGGCAAACAGGGTCTTTTTTAGTCAGATTCCCAAGACTAAGTCGATCATGTTCTTTATGGAATTGTGGCCATAAATCATGAATTACACGATGCACATCTCCACTAGGATGCGTCTCAAGGGTCAACAAAAGATTATCTAAAGACCCCTTACTCAGGCCATCCTTAATGAATTGTATCTTATCTTCACGGTTTACAGATACCATTCCTAAAGAACGACATGTGCATTACAAGTCCATCTGGCACATCTGTGACAGACTTTTAGTCGTTTTGCACGACGTTTCTTTGCAAAAGTGCTTTTACCTGTTCCAGGCATGTGTGAAATGAAAGAATTGGAGGACTCACCTGATAATCGGACCTTTGCTTCAATTAGCCAGCGAATATCTTCAGGAATTCCATGATTCATTAACAACCTCAATCTTGCACACCTAGCACGGTAAATTTTATTAATCGCATTTGGAGGCAAAGCGGGAAAATACCTTTTCAACTTTTCAAGAGTGGTGTCCATTTTCAAAAGAGAATTAGAGAAGAGATTCAAAGAAGGGAGAAAGAGCTAAGAATTGTACAAATATATACAGATATCAGTTATTTGGGAAACTGAAAGAACCGACTTAAGTCACGGAGTACCGTTATCCGCCATTTGACCGGGGTGAAAGAGAGACTAGCAAAACAATAGATACAACAAAACACAAAACAATGTGAGAAAAAGAATCAATCTTTATATACAGGATCACTCAATTCAATAGAGTCATTTTCAACTGAAAAATTGTCAAAATAAACTTTCAAACGATGCCCATTTACCTTGAAAACATTGCCATTCTTTGGATTCTCAATATCACAGGCCCCATATGGATACACATGTTTCACAATAAAAGGACCGCTCCATCTTGATCTTAGTTTTCCAGGAAATAAATGGAGTCGAGAATTATAAAGCAAGACTTTTTGACCAACATTGAATGTTTTTCTCAGTATTTTCTTGTCATGAAACTCTTTAATTCTTGCTTTATGAATTTTGAATTGTCATATGCATCATTTCTTATTTCCTCAAGCTCATTTATTTGCAATTTTCGCAGCTGACTAGCATCATCAAGGCTTGAATTGAAAGCTTTAATAGCCCAATAAGCTTTATGTTCAATTTCCACAGGCAAGTGACAAGGTTTTCCATAGACTAGTCTATAAGGTGACATACCTAATGATGTTTTATAAGCAGTTCGATAAGCCCAAAGTGCATCATTAAGTCTTAAAGACCAGTCTTTCCTATTAGGGTTCACTGTTTTCTCCAAGATCTGTTTGATCTCCCTATTAGCAAGCTCTACTTGTCCACTTGTCTGAGGGTGATAAGGGGTGGCAACTTTATGTGTGATTCCATATTTCTTCATTAAAGACTCAAATGGCTTGTTGCAAAAGTGTGTTCCACCGTCACTTATCATGGCTCGAGGGATTCCAAATCGACTTAAAATGTTTTCTTTCAAAAACTTTATCACTGTTTTGTGATCATTGGTTCGACTTGGAATTGCCTCTATCCATTTTGAAACATAATCTACTGCGACCAATATGTACAAGAAACCAAATGATGGAGGAAATGGACCCATGAAATCTATACCCCAACAGTCAAAGATCTCAATGACAAGAATAGGATTTAAAGGCATCATGTGACGTTTCGAAATAGATCCCAACTTTTGACAATTTTCACAAATCTTACAGAATGCATGTGAGTCTTTGAACATGGTGGGCCAGTAAAATCCACTTTGTAAGATTTTTGCAGTTGTCTTTCTTGATGAGAAATGACCCCCACATGCCTCAGAATGACAAAATTTAATGACACTACTTACCTCATTGTCAGGAATGCATCTTCGAAATATTTGATCAGGACAATATTTGAATAAATAAGGGTCATCCCAATAAAAGTTCTTCACTTCGTTCAAGAACTTTCTTTTGTCTTGGGTACTCCAATGAGCTGGCAATTGTCCTGAAACAAGAAAATTAACAATATTAGCAAACCAAGGCATCGTAGAAACAGAAAATAAAGATTCATCAGGAAAGTAGTCATCGATTGGTGTGATGTCAGATCTCGAATCGGTTGTCAATCTTGACAAATGATCCGCGACAACATTTTCGGTGCCTTTCTTGTCTTTGATTGTGATATCAAATTCTTGAAGTAACAAAATCCACCGCACCAATCTAGCCTTAGAATCTTTCTTAGAAAGAAGATATTTCAATGCTGCATGATCACTAAAAACAACAACAGGTGAGCCAACAAGATAAGATCTGAATTTATCACAAGCAAATACTACTGCAAGTAATTCTTTTTCAGTGGTGGTGTAATTCATTTGAGCACTATTTAAAGTTTTACTTGCATAGTAAATCACATAAGGTTTCTTATCTTTTCTTTGTCCCAAGACAGCACCCACGGCATAATCACTAGCGTCACACATTATTTCAAAAGGTAATGACCAATCAGGAGGTTGAATGACAGGAGCAGAAGTAAGCAAGTTTTTAAGTTTAACAAAGGCTTCCTCACAATGTTCAGTCCATTCAAAAATATTATCCTTTGTTAGAAGGTTACTCAAGGGCTTAGATATTACACTAAAATCTTTGATGAACCTTCTGTAAAAACCAGCATGTCCTAAGAATGATCTAACATCTTTAACAGATTTTGGTGTTGGTAAGTTGGCAATTAACTCGATTTTAGATTTGTCAACCTCAATTCCTTTCGATGAAACAATGTGACCAAGTACAATGCCGTTTGTTACCATAAAGTGACATTTTTCCCAATTCAGTACAAGATTCTTCTCTTCACACCTGCTCAAAACCTTTTCTAAGTTAGTCAAACAATCATCAAATGAATCACCAAAAACAGAAAAATCATCCATAAAAATTTCAAGAAAACGTTCAACCATATCACTGAATATGCTAAGCATGCATCTTTGAAACGTGGCTGGTGCATTACATAATCCAAAAGGCATCCTTCGATATGCAAAAGTACCAAATGGACATGTGAAAGTAGTCTTCTCTTGATCTTCCAATGCAATTTCAATTTGATTGTAACCTGAATAACCATCTAGGAAACAATAAAATTCATGACCTGCAACTCTTTCTAGGATTTGGTCCATGAAAGGTAAAGGGAAATGATCTTTTCTAGTCATTGAATTAAGTTTCCTATAGTCAATGCACATGCGCCAACCCGTAACAGTCCTAGTTGGAATTAACTCATTTTTCTCATTTGTTATCACAGTGACTCCAGACTTTTTGGGTACAACTTGGGTAGGACTTACCCATTTGCTGTCAGAAATAGGATAAATGATTCCATTATCTAGAAGCTTAATGACTTCATTTTTCCCCACTACTTCGTTCATATTAGGATTAAGCCTTTCGTTTGCATTTTCTCTAGAGGTGTTAGCATTTTCCTCCAAATAAATCCTGTGTGTGCAAATCACAAGGGCTAAATCCTTTTATGGTCAGCTATGGTCCATCCTAATAGCATTTTGTTGCATTTTCAGAGTCTGTAATAACTTACCTTCTAAGATGTGCATTAAGATTGGAAAGAGATTATTACCGGAAAGGTTTCATTTCACGCAAATCCTCCCAAAAATGAGTATTTGAGATTAAATGGTAACGTCTATATCAATTCAGGATTTGGTGGTTTGAACACTAGAAGGTATGGGCTCAATATGATCGTAGGTGGCAATTCTTCAATTTCGCTGGTCTCCAGATTGCATGCCTTTGATTCCTGAAAGTAGACCATTTGCAAATCATACAGAATTCATCAATCTCAGTTTTCACTAAAAGTGGTTTGAAATAGATCATCGAACTAAATGTTTCAAATAAAGTCCACTTCCTGTAAAACAATATCCATTCTCCAGGTTGCTTGTAAATGTTGAAAATATTCATATCCAATGGTCATGTTCATAAATTAATCCAAATGATGAGCCTTTTTTTTCCCAAATTCCCCCCAAAGTTTCCTCCATATCCTACAATAAATCAATGCCTTAGAAGTGGCAAGAAATGGGCGTCCTAAAATGACAGGAATTGAATTACATGCATCAACAGGTTTGTTGCGTGTCCCAAGACGCAACATCAATCTACAGGATAAATGAATTTATCAACTTGTAACCAACACATCTTCAATTAATTCTCTCTAGGCACTTTTTCAGATCTATGTCGGCGAGTAAAAGAGTTACAGAGGTTGGGTAGTTTTAACACTCACCTAGATTGAGACTACAAAAAACTGACATCTGGAAGTAAATTCACACTATCTCCAAGATCAAGTAAGAGGCGCTCATTCAATTATATGTTCATCCAATAAAGCAAGAAATAGTACGCCAAACCTGGGTCTTTATATTACAGAGCATTATTGTTCATGAAGAATTGCACTTACTTGTTCGGCTAAAAAGGCATTCTTTTTCACAGATTCAGTTTTCTCTTCACAGTGCCCAGATCTTTCAAATATTTAGCATAAGAAGGAACTTGTTTAATAGCCTCCACCAAAAGGCGTATATTGATCCTTACCTGTATAGAAAGTTTCAAAGATGTCAGAGTTGTGATTGCGACTTTCCTTTGTTTGGTCATGGCATGAGAAAATGGAAGTGCTGGCGGGGAATCAACCTTTTCTTTGCAATGTTCAGGTTCAACCCCTTCACTTACCCTCAGAGATAGACTCATCATCTTTCTTCACAAGGTTCATATAGGTTTTTCAATAACCTTACCACTACACTACGTCAGTGTGATGACTGATTGTTGAACTTGATCCATGTGTTGGCATCCAGAACTACTTGCATTTGCAATGTATTGCCCGCTTTGGATATTAGCTGTGGATGAGAAGGAAACTTACCTTTCTCTTGGAAACTGAGAGCAGGATGTTAATTTTGCAAGAGCATCAGCTTTTTAAAATCTGTCATGCGTTGGAGCAAGTTGTGAGTGATGCTTGTCACCTGCTTTTCAATGAATGCATGCAATGTTTCCTCAACATTTCTTCTAGGATTGGTGGAGGCATAAGGAGGTGCATATCCATGAGAATTTTAGGAAATTATGGTGTGATGAAACTGTGGAGTTGTGAAGTTTGTGCACTTGTTGTTTAAATTCCCACTCTTCCAACTGCAAATTTGGGTGATTTCTCCAACCAGGGTTATACCGTTGTGAGTATAAGGTTATGGTTGATGAGTCTTTGGCAAACTGTTTAAAGCATGGGCTTGTTCATGGAGGAGGCATTCCCTAAAAGAAGGCAAAGTTGGACAATCATTTGTAGAGTGTTCATTGGTTTCATCACAGATTTGACACACAATGTCTTGAACAGAATTTTTAATTGACCACATCTTTTTTCATTCAAGTGCATCGACCTTTCTAGCTAAAGATGCAAACTTGGCTTGGAGGTCATGATCTTCCCTAAGGTTGTGCATACCTCCACTAGATGTATGAGGTTGAGTTTTACCTGGTGCCTCATAAGTACCTGTGGTGTCCCAATTTTGAGCATTTTCGGCTAGCAAGTCTAGGTACTCCATTGCTTCATTAGGGTCTTTATCTTCAAAGGTTCCATTGCACATCAATTCAACCATTTGCCTATCTCTAGGTGTTAAACCTTCATAAAAATGTGAAACCAATCTCCATGTTTCAAAACCATGATGTGGGCAAGTATTAAGCAAATCTCGATACCTATCCCAACATTGGTAAAATGTTTCTCCTGGCTTTTGAGTGAAAGTGATGATTTGTCTTTTGAAAGAGTTTGTTCTGTGAGATGGAAAAAACTTCTTTAAAAATTGTTGTTGCATATCATCCCAAGCACGAATGGATCCTGGTCTCAAATTTTGTAGCCATGTTTTAGCTTTATCTTTTAATGAAAAAGGAAAAAGCTTTAATCGAATGGTGTTCATGCTACAATTTGAGTCATTATAGGTATTACAGACCTCCTCAAATTCCCTTAAATGCAAGTATGGATTTTCTAAGTCTAAGCCATGAAAAGATGGTAAAAGTTGAATAATGCCTGGCTTAAAATTAAAATGAGATGCATCAGGAGGGAAAACTATGCATGAGGGTGCACTTGTTCTTGTGGGATTCATGTGGTCTCTAAATGTTCTCATACGGTTATTCTCATTATTCTCATTATGAAGTGATTGATTATCTTCTTCGGCCATATTTTCTGAAAATGATGAGGATACCCTACAAAGTCGACCACTTAATGTACGTGACCAAACTCTCATGCACGTGTAAGAAGAGAATAAAAGCAAGAAAAGAAAAGAGAAGAAAAAGAAACAAAAGAAAAGAAATGAAGCAAAATTAAATAAAATAAAAAATGAAAAGAGAAAATAAAATAAATATTATAATTTATACAAGAATTTACCTGCCCGGCAACGGCGCCAAAAACTTGACACGACCAAAAGCTTGATGTCTTTTCCCAAGTGCAGGAGTGTCGAAGTAATAAATAACCCGGCAAGACCGGGGTCGAACCACAGAGAGGTTAATTGTATAAATTATAAATAACAAGACAACAACAACAACAACAACAACAACAACAACAACAATAATAATAACAATAATAATTATTATTATACTCAGTACGTGGCGTTGTTATACCTGAGAATGATCTAAAGATCGGGTCACAGGTTTCCAGCCTATATACTAAGTTTATGAAAAGATCAAATATATATATTATATAATATAAACAGAATGTAAATAATAATAATAATAATAATAATGAAAGCAGAAGATGAAGAAATTAATGAGAACTTTGAGATGAAAGATTAACGTAAGGATTAAACAATGATAAAAACAAATGTCAAGGTTAGAGGATCCACTAATGGTACTTCAAACAAGTATAATATAAACTCTTATTACTCAATTGGAAACCACACATAAAGGAGGTTCCAATCAAATTATAAATTGTTAACATGATTACATTAATTATCTTATTCGAATAAAGCTAATACTTGTAAATGTTGGCAGACATTCATGATTATAACTTATGTTAACAACAAATCAAGTTCCTTTCATAGCTCAGGTGTCGGTTAAACCATACAGTATGGGCTATGAAAGTGCCAAGTATTTGTTGTACCAAGTGTTATACAACATAAATCTAGATTAACCATTTAACAAGCAAAGTATTAAAGTGAACAAGATAACAAATATAAAACATGTTAGTATCCAACGTTAAGGTCCATGTTAAGTTTATATTATACTTGTTCTTACACCATTAGTGTACCCTTTTCACCTTGACATAATTAACTTAGCTGGACATAATAAAAGAAAGAAACATAAATGAGCAAGACAAGAACATAAATGAGAAAGAAGTTAACTAGACAAAGGAAAGGAAATGAAGTGCATAAACTTGATATTAATGAAAGCAAGACATAAGCAATACAAAGAGAGAAAGCAAGAGCATGATCTTGATCTGGAAACCAAGATGCCTCAATACATGGTAAGTGCCTCCTTTTATAGGCCAAAATTTGGAACTATTGATTTGTTGACTAATTGATGAGTGGGTGGCCACATCTTGACTAGATAACAATCCTTATCTTCTTGTCTGATCAAGACGTCATTGCTAACATCATAATTTGCCCAGAATCCTCAAGAATGTTCTAGGAAATTGTCTCAGCTTTCCAACAAAAAAAAGGATGAGGTCATTTGGACTTCTAGAACTCAAGATATGGGCTGAACACTAAATAGTGTTTGGGCTGCAGGACAGCTTCGGACTTCTTCGTTGTTCCTTCAATTTGGACTTCAAAACGACCTTTTCAAATCTTGGGCTCCTCATGAAAGTTGTAGGACTTTGTCTTACCTTTCCATCCATATAAAGTGGACCTAAATCCGAAATCTAGAGCTCCAGATATGATCCAATTACCGAGCAATGTTCCGGTTTGGACTGCACCGACATCTCTTTTCTAAGTTTGGCCATCTCTTTGTCCTTTAACTTTCAATGCTTAAACTCATCAATCAATCCTTTTATTTATGTGATAGTCCTGCATTTAAAATGAGCATTTACCATAAATTAAGGTATCTTATAATATCAAACTTGTTATTATAAAACATGCTTTAGTTAAGGAGTTATTGATACTTCAAGTGCAAAATGATGATATAAAACCTTGATAAACATGCACTTTTAAGTACTAATCAGGGGCATCGAA
>CM055346.1:60348395-60362290 GCA_029228515.1 Populus alba x Populus x berolinensis
TTCGTTTTGCGAAATTCAGTAGCCTTAGAATTTCGGGTGATCCCTCTTGAGCATGTATGCTTCTGCTACTTGTTCTACATCAGACTTTCATACGCCAAAAAGCGGGGAAACGCTTTGACTCGGTAAGTTTTCTGCGTCATTCCGAACTTCGATGCGTTTTGCCGAAATTCAGGTTGCCTTTGAATTTCGGGTGATCCCTTTGGCATGTATGCTTCTGCTACTTGTTCTACATCAGGTCTTCTTCATCCGCCATAACAGCGAAACGCTTTGACTCGGTAAGTTTCGTGGCATTCCGACTTCGATGCTCGTTTTGCTGAAATTTCAGTTCCCTTTGAATTTCGGGTGATCCCTCTTGAGCATCTATGCTTCTGCTACTTGTTGTACATCAGACTTTCATCCGCAAACAGCGAAACGTTTTGACTCTGTAAGTTTCGCGACATTCCGCCTTCGATGCCCGTTTTGCCGAAATTCAGTTGCCTTTGAATTTCGGGTGATCCCTCTTGAGCATGTACGCTTCTGCTACTTGTTCTACATCAGACTTTCATCCGCAAACAGCGAACCGCTTTGACTCGGTAAGTTTAGCGTCATTCCGACTTCGATGCCCCGTTTGCCGAATGTCAGTTGCCTTTGAATTTCGGGTGATCCCTCTTGAGCATGTATGCTTCTGACTACTTGTTCTAAATCAGACTTTCTTCCGTAACAGCGAAACGCTTTTGACTCGGTAAGTTTCCGTGGCATTCCGACTTCGATGCTCGTTTTGCTTGAAATTTCAGTTTGCCTTTGAATTTCGGGTGATCTCTTGAGCATGTATGCTTCTGCTACTTGTTCTACATCAGACTTTCTCCGCAAACGGCGAAACGCTTTGACTCGGTGAGTTTCGCGGCATTCCGACTTCGATGCCCGGTTGCCGAAATTCAGTTGCCTTTGAATTTCGGGTGATCCCTCTTGAGCATGTATGCTTCTGCTACTTGTTCTACATCAGACTTTCTTCCGCAAACGGCGAAACGCTTTGACTCGGTGAGTTTCGCGGCATTCCGACTTCGATGCCCGGTTGCCGAAATTCAGTTGCCTTTGAATTTCGGGTGATCCCTCTTGAGCATGTATGCTTCTGCTACTTGTTCTACATCAGACTTTCTTCCGCAAACGGCGAAACGCTTTGACTCGGTGAGTTTCGCGGCATTCCGACTTCGATGCCCCGGTTGCCGAAATTCAGTTGCCTTTGAATTTCGGGTGATCCCTCTTGAGCATGTATGCTTCTGCTACTTGTTCTACATCAGACTTTCTTCCGCAAACGGCGAAACGCTTTGACTCGGTGAGTTTCGCGGCATTCGACTTCGATGCCCCGGTTGCCGAAATTCAGTTGCCTTTGAATTTCGGGTGATCCCTCTTGAGCATGTATGCTTCTGCTACTTGTTCTACATCAGACTTTCTTCCGCAAACGGCGAAACGCTTTGACTCGGTGAGTTTCGCGGCATTCCGACTTCGATGCCCGGTTGCCGAAATTCAGTTGCCTTTGAATTTCGGGTGATCCCTCTTGAGCATGTATGCTTCTGCTACTTGTTCTACATCAGACTTTTCCGCAAACGGCGAAACGCTTTGACTCGGTGAGTTTCGCGGCATTCCGACTTCGATGCCGGGTTGCCGAAATTCAGTTGCCTTTGAATTTCGGGTGATCCCTCTTGAGCATGTATGCTTCTGCTACTTGTTCTACATCAGACTTTTTCCGCAAAAAGGGAAACGCTTTGACTCGGTGAGTTTCGCGGCATTCCGACTTCGATGCCCGGTTGCCGAAATTCAGTTGCCTTTGAATTTCGGGTGATCCCTCTTGAGCATGTATGCTTCTGCTACTTGTTCTACATCAGACTTTCTTCCGCAAACGGCGAAACGCTTTGACTCGGTGAGTTTCGCGGCATTCCGACTTCGATGCCCCGGTTGCCGAAATTCAGTTGCCTTTGAATTTCGGGTGATCCCTCTTGAGCATGTATGCTTCTGCTACTTGTTCTACATCAGACTTTCTTCCGCAAACGGCGAAACGCTTTGACTCGGTGAGTTTCGCGGCATTCCGACTTCGATGCCCGGTTGCCGAAATTCAGTTGCCTTTGAATTTCGGGTGATCCCTCTTGAGCATGTATGCTTCTGCTACTTGTTCTACATCAGACTTTCTTCCGCAAACAGCGAAACGCTTTGACTCGGTGAGTTTCGCGGCATTCCGACTTCGATGCCCGGTTGCCGAAATTCAGTTGCCTTTGAATTTCGGGTGATCCCTCTTGAGCATGTATGCTTCTGCTACTTGTTCTACATCAGACTTTCTTCCGCAAACGGCGAAACGCTTTGACTCGGTGAGTTTCGCGGCATTCCGACTTCGATGCCGGTTGCCGAAATTCAGTTGCCTTTGAATTTCGGGTGATCCCTCTTGAGCATGTATGCTTCTGCTACTTGTTCTACATCAGACTTTCTTCCGCAAACGGCGAAACGCTTTGACTCGGTGAGTTTCGCGGCATTCCGACTTCGATGCCCGTTGCCGAAATTCAGTTGCCTTTGAATTTCGGGTGATCCCTCTTGAGCATGTATGCTTCTGCTACTTGTTCTACATCAGACTTTTCCGCAAACGGCGAAACGCTTTGACTCGGTGAGTTTCGCGGCATTCCGACTTCGATGCCCGGTTGCCGAAATTCAGTTGCCTTTGAATTTCGGGTGATCCCTCTTGAGCATGTATGCTTCTGCTACTTGTTCTACATCAGACTTTCTTCCGCAAACAGCGAAACGCTTTGACTCGGTGAGTTTCGCGGCATTCCGACTTCGATGCCCCGGTTGCCGAAATTCAGTTGCCTTTGAATTTCGGGTGATCCCTCTTGAGCATGTATGCTTCTGCTACTTGTTCTACATCAGACTTTCTTCCGCAAACGGCGAAACGCTTTGACTCGGTGAGTTTCGCGGCATTCCGACTTCGATGCCCCGGTTGCCGAAATTCAGTTGCCTTTGAATTTCGGGTGATCCCTCTTGAGCATGTATGCTTCTGCTACTTGTTCTACATCAGACTTTCTTCCGCAAACGGCGAAACGCTTTGACTCGGTGAGTTTCGCGGCATTCCGACTTCGATGCCCGGTTGCCGAAATTCAGTTGCCTTTGAATTTCGGGTGATCCCTCTTGAGCATGTATGCTTCTGCTACTTGTTCTACATCAGACTTTCTTCCGCAAACAGCGAAACGCTTTGACTCGGTGAGTTTCGCGGCATTCCGACTTCGATGCCCCGGTTGCCGAAATTCAGTTGCCTTTGAATTTCGGGTGATCCCTCTTGAGCATGTATGCTTCTGCTACTTGTTCTACATCAACTTTCTTCCGCAAACGGCGAAACGCTTTGACTCGGTGAGTTTCGCGGCATTCCGACTTCGATGCCCCGGTTGCCGAAATTCAGTTGCCTTTGAATTTCGGGTGATCCCTCTTGAGCATGTATGCTTCTGCTACTTGTTCTACATCAGACTTCTTCCGCAAACGGCGAAACGCTTTGACTCGGTGAGTTTCGGCATTCCGACTTCGATGCCCGGTTGCCGAAATTCAGTTGCCTTTGAATTTCGGGTGATCCCTCTTGAGCATGTATGCTTCTGCTACTTGTTCTACATCAGACTTTCTTCCGCAAACAGCGAAACGCTTTGACTCGGTGAGTTTCGCGGCATTCCGACTTCGATGCCCCGGTTGCCGAAATTCAGTTGCCTTTGAATTTCGGGTGATCCCTCTTGAGCATGTATGCTTCTGCTACTTGTTCTACATCAGACTTTCTTCCGCAAACAGCGAAACGCTTTGACTCGGTGAGTTTCGCGGCATTCCGACTTCGATGCCCGGTTGCCGAAATTCAGTTGCCTTTGAATTTCGGGTGATCCCTCTTGAGCATGTATGCTTCTGCTACTTGTTCTACATCAGACTTTCTTCCGCAAACAGCGAAACGCTTTGACTCGGTGAGTTTCGCGGCATTCCGACTTCGATGCCCGGTTGCCGAAATTCAGTTGCCTTTGAATTTCGGGTGATCCCTCTTGAGCATGTATGCTTCTGCTACTTGTTCTACATCAGACTTTCTTCCGCAAACGGCGAAACGCTTTGACTCGGTGAGTTTCGCGGCATTCCGACTTCGATGCCCGGTTGCCGAAATTCAGTTGCCTTTGAATTTCGGGTGATCCCTCTTGAGCATGTATGCTTCTGCTACTTGTTCTACATCAGACTTTCTTCCGCAAACAGCGAAACGCTTTGACTCGGTGAGTTTCGCGGCATTCCGACTTCGATGCCCGGTTGCCGAAATTCAGTTGCCTTTGAATTTCGGGTGATCCCTCTTGAGCATGTATGCTTCTGCTACTTGTTCTACATCAGACTTCTTCCGCAAACAGCGAAACGCTTTGACTCGGTGAGTTTCGCGGCATTCCGACTTCGATGCCCGGTTGCCGAAATTCAGTTGCCTTTGAATTTCGGGTGATCCCTCTTGAGCATGTATGCTTCTGCTACTTGTTCTACATCAGACTTTCTTCCGCAAACAGCGAAACGCTTTGACTCGGTGAGTTTCGCGCATTCCGACTTCGATGCCCGGTTGCCGAAATTCAGTTGCCTTTGAATTTCGGGTGATCCCTCTTGAGCATGTATGCTTCTGCTACTTGTTCTACATCAGACTTTCTTCCGCAAACGGCGAAACGCTTTGACTCGGTGAGTTTCGCGGCATTCCGACTTCGATGCCCGGTTGCCGAAATTCAGTTGCCTTTGAATTTCGGGTGATCCCTCTTGAGCATGTATGCTTCTGCTACTTGTTCTACATCAGACTTTCTTCCGCAAACAGCGAAACGCTTTGACTCGGTGAGTTTCGCGGCATTCCGACTTCGATGCCCGGTTGCCGAAATTCAGTTGCCTTTGAATTTCGGGTGATCCCTCTTGAGCATGTATGCTTCTGCTACTTGTTCTACATCAGACTTTCTTCCGCAAACGGCGAAACGCTTTGACTCGGTGAGTTTCGCGGCATTCCGACTTCGATGCCCGGTTGCCGAAATTCAGTTGCCTTTGAATTTCGGGTGATCCCTCTTGAGCATGTATGCTTCTGCTACTTGTTCTACATCAGACTTTCTTCCGCAAACAGCGAAACGCTTTGACTCGGTGAGTTTCGCGGCATTCCGACTTCGATGCCCGGTTGCCGAAATTCAGTTGCCTTTGAATTTCGGGTGATCCCTCTTGAGCATGTATGCTTCTGCTACTTGTTCTACATCAGACTTTCTTCCGCAAACAGCGAAACGCTTTGACTCGGTGAGTTTCGCGGCATTCCGACTTCGATGCCCGGTTGCCGAAATTCAGTTGCCTTTGAATTTCGGGTGATCCCTCTTGAGCATGTATGCTTCTGCTACTTGTTCTACATCAGACTTTCTTCCGCAAACGGCGAAACGCTTTGACTCGGTGAGTTTCGCGGCATTCCGACTTCGATGCCCGGTTGCCGAAATTCAGTTGCCTTTGAATTTCGGGTGATCCCTCTTGAGCATGTATGCTTCTGCTACTTGTTCTACATCAGACTTTCTTCCGCAAACAGCGAAACGCTTTGACTCGGTGAGTTTCGCGGCATTCCGACTTCGATGCCCGGTTGCCGAAATTCAGTTGCCTTTGAATTTCGGGTGATCCCTCTTGAGCATGTATGCTTCTGCTACTTGTTCTACATCAGACTTTCTTCCGCAAACAGCGAAACGCTTTGACTCGGTGAGTTTCGCGGCATTCCGACTTCGATGCCCGCTGTTGCCGAAATTCAGTTGCCTTTGGAATTTCGGTGTGGATCCCTCTTGAGCATGTATGCTTCTGCTACTTGTTCTACCTCAGACTTTCATCCGCAAACAGCGAAACGCTTTGACTCGCCCGTAAGTTTCGCGGACATTCCGACTTCGATTGCTGTTTTACCGAAATTCAGTTGCCTTTTGAAATTCGGTGTGATCCCTCTTGAGCATTCTATCCTTCTGACTACTTGTGTACATCAGACTTTCATCCGCAAACAGCGAAACGCTTTGACTCGGTAAGTTTCGCTTCAATTAAGACTTTCGCTGCCCGTTTTGCCGAAATTCAGTTGCCTCTTGAATTTTTCGGGTGATCCCTCTTGAGCATGTATGCTTATGCTACTTGTTCTACATCAGACTTTCCATTTCTGCAAAACACGCGAATAACGCTTTGACTACGGTGAGTTTCGCTACATTCAGACTTCCGATGCCCGTTTTTTGCCGAAATTCAGTTGCCTTTGAAATTTGTCGGGTGTGATCCCTCTTGAGCATGTATGCTTCTGCTACTTGTTCTACATCAGACTTTCTTCCGCAAACAGCGAAACGCTTTGACTCGGTGAGTTTCGCGGCATTCCGACTTCGATTTTTTTTTGGCTCGTTTGCCGAAATTCAGTTGCCTTTGATTTTCGGGTGATCCCTCTTGAGCATCTATGCTTCGGCTACTTGTTGTACATCATGACTTTCATCCGCCAAACGGCGAAACGCTTTGACTCGGTGAGTTTCGCTACATTCAGACTTCGATGCCCGTTTTGCCGAAATTCAGTTGCCTTTGAATGTCGGGTGATCCCTCTTGAGCATGTATGCTTCTATATTTGTTCTACATCAGACTTTCTTCCGGCAACGGCCAAACGCTTTGACTTCAAGTGAGTTTGGCTAGTATTCCGACTTCGTTTGGCCCGGTTTGCCGAAATTCAGTTGCCTTTGAATTTCGGGTGATTCCCTCTTGAGCATGTATGCTTCTGCTACTTGTTCTACATCAGACTTTAATACGCAAACAGCGAAACGCTTTGAAATCGGTAAGTTTAGCATCATTCCGACTTCGATTCCCGTTTAGCCGAAATTCAGTTGCCTTTGAATTTCGTGGTGATCCCTCATAGAGCATGTATGCTTCTGCTACTTGTTCTACATCAGTTTTCTTCCGCAAACAGCGAAACGCTTTGACTCGGTGAGTTTCGCTTACATTCAGACTTCGATGCCTGGTTTTGCCGTAATTCAGTTGCCTTTGAATTACGGTTGATCCCTCTTGAGCTTGGTATGCTTCTTGCTAATTGTTCTACATCAGACTTTCATCCGCAAACAGCGGAAACGCTTTGGACTCGATAAGTTTCGCGGCATTCCGACCTTCGATGCTAGTTTTGCCGAAATTCAGTTGCCTGTGATTTTCGGGTGATCCCTCTGGAGCATCTATCCTTCTGCTACTTGTTGTACATCAGACTTTCATCTGCAAACCGCGAAAACGCTTTGACGCGGTTAAGTTTCGCTACATTAAGAATTCGATGCCCGTTTTGCCGAAATTCAGTTGCCTTTGAATTTCGGGTGATCCCTCTTTGTGCATGTATGCTTCTGCTACTGGTTCTACATCATACTTTCATCCGCAAACAGCGAAACGCTTTGACTCGGTGAGGTTTCGCTACATTCAGACTGGCGATGCCCGTTTTGCCGAAATTCATGTTGGGCCTTTTTTGAATGTGGGGTGATCCCTCTTGGGCTATGTATGCTTCTGCTACTTGTTCTACATCAGACTTTCTTCCGCAATAACGGGCCAAAAAGGCTTTGACTCGGTGTGTTTTGGCTGCATTCCGACTACGATGCCCCGGTTGCCGAAATTCAGTGGGCCTTTGAATTTCGGGTGATCCCTCTTGAGCATGTATGCTTCCGCTACTTGTTCTACATCAGACTTTCATCCTGGCAAACAGCTCGATAACGCTTTGAATCGGTAAAGTTTTCGCATCATTCCGACTTCGATGCCCGTTTTGCCGAAAATTCAGTTTGCCTTTGAAATTTCGGTGTGATCCCTCTTGAGCATGTATGCTTCTGCATAACTTGTTCTACATCAGACTTTCATCCGCAAAACAGCGAAACGCTTCTGACTCGGTGAGTTTCGCACATTTCAGACTTCGAATGCCCGTTGTTGCGAAATTTTTCCCAGGGGAGTTTGCCTATTGAATTTCGGGTGATCCCTCTTGCAGCATGTATGCTTTCTACTTACTCTGTTCTACATCAGAACTTTCATCCGCAAACAGCGAAACGCTTTGACTCGGTGAAGTTTTCGCGGCATTTCCGACTTCGTATGCGCGTTTTTGCTGAAATTCAGTTGCCTTTGAATTTCGGGTGATCCCTCTTGAGGCATCTATGCTTCGGATACTTGTTGTACATCAGGACTTTCATCTCGCAATACAGCGAAAACGCTTTGACTCGGTGATGTTGAATCAGGTTTCGCTACATTCCAGACTTCGATGCCCGTTTTGCCGAACATTCACGTTGCCTTTTGAATGTCGGTGTGATCCCTCTTGGGCATGTATGCTTCTAGCCTACTTGTTCTACATCAGACATTTTCTTCCGCAAACGGCAAAACGCTTTGACTCAGTGAGTTTTGCTGCATTTCCGGACTTTCGACTGGCCCCGGTTCCCGTAAAATTCAGTTGCCTTTTGAAATTTCAGGTGATCCCTCTCTGAGCATGTATGATGTCTGCTACTTGTTTCTCACATCAGACTTCATCCGCAAACAGCGAAACGCTTTGAATCGGTAAGTTTCGCATCAAATTTCGACTTCGATGCCCGTTTTGCCGAAATTCAGTTTGCCTTTTGAATTTCGGGTGGATCCCTCTTTGAGCATGTATGCTTCCTGCTACTTGTTCTACATCAGGACTTTTCATCCGGCAAACAGCGAAACGCTTTGACTCGGTGAGTTTCGCTACATTCAGGAACTTCGATGCCCCGTCTTTTTTGCCGAAATTCAGTTTGCCTTTGAATTTCGGGTGCTGATCCCTCTTGAGGCATGTATGCTTCTGCTACTTGTTCTACATCAGAGCTTTCCTCTCGGCAAAATCAGCGGAACACGCTTTGACTCGGTAAGTTTCGCGGCATTCCGACTTCGATTGCGCGTTTTGCCGAAATTCAGGTTGCCTTTTGATTTTTCGGGTTGATCCCTCTTGAGCATCTATCCTTCTGCTACTTGTTGCTACATCAGGACCTTTCATCCGCAAACAGCGAAACGCTTTGACTCGGTAAGTTTCGCTACATTAAGACTTCGATGCCCGTTTTGCCGAACATTCAGTTGCCTTTGAATTTCGGGTTGGTGATCCCTCTTCAGCATGTATGCTTCTTGCTACTTGTTCTACATCAGACTTTCATCCGCAAACAGCGAAACGCTTTGACTCGGTGAGTTTCGCTACATTCAGACTTCGATGCCCGTTTTGCCGAAATTCAGTTGCCTTTGAATTTCGGGTGATCCCTCTTGAGCATGTATGCTTCTGCTACTTGTTCTACATCAGATTTTCATCCGCAAACAGCGAAACGCTTTGACTCGGTAAGTTTCGCGGCATTCCGACTTCGATGCTCGTTTTGCCGAAATTCAGTTGCCTTTGAATTTCGGGTGATCCCTCTTGAGCATGTATGCTTCTGGTACTTGTTCTACATCAGACTTTCTTCCGCAAACGGCAAAAGGCTTTGACTCGGTGAGTTTCGCGGCATTCCGACTTCTGTGCTCGTTTTGCCGAAATTCATTTGCCTTTGAATTTCGGGGGATCCCTCTTGAGCATGTATGCTTCTGCTACTTGTTCTACATCAGACTTTCATCCGCAAACAGGGAAACGCTTTGACTCGGTGAGTTTCGCTCCATTCAGACTTCGATGCCCGTTTTGCCGAAATTCAGTTGCCTTTGAATTTCGGGTGATCCCTTTTGAGCATGTATGCTTCTGCTACTTGTTCTACATCAGACTTTCTTCCGCAAACGGCGAAACGCTTTGACTCGGTGAGTTTTGCTGCATTCCGACTTCGATGCCCCGGTTGCCGCAATTCAGTTGCCTTTGAATTTCGGGTGATCCCTCTTGAGCATGTATCCTTCTGCTACTTGTTGTACATCAGACTTTCATCCGCAAACAGCGAAACGCTTTGACACGGTAAGTTTCGCGACATTCAGACTTCGATGCCCGTTTTGCCGAAATTCAGTTGCCTTTGAATTTCGGGTGATCCCTCTTGAGCATGTATGCTTCTGCTACTTGTTCTATATCAGACTTTCATCCGCAAACAGCGAAAGGCTTTGACTCGGAGAGTTTCGCTACATTCAGACTTCGATGCCCGTTTTGCCGAAATTCAATTGCCTTTGAATTTCGGGTGATCCCTCTTGGGCATGTATGCTTCTGCTACTTGTTCTACATCAGACTTTCATCCGCAAACAGGGAAACGCTATGACTCGGTAAGTTTCGCGGCATTCCGACTTCGATGCCCGTTTTGCCGAAATTCTGTTGCCTTTGAATTTCGGGTGATCCCTCTTGAGCATGTATGCTTCTCCTACTTGTTCCACATCAGACTTTCATCCGCAAACAGCGAAACGCTTTGACTCGGTGAGTTTCGCTCCATTAAGACTTCGATGCCCGTTTTGCCGAAATTCAGTTGCCTTTGAATTTCGGGTGATCCCTCTTGAGCATGTATGCTTCTGCTACTTGTTCTACATCAGACTTTCATCCGCAAACAGGGAAATGCTTTGACTCGGTAAGTTTCGCGACATTCCGACTTCGATGCCCGTTTTGCCGAAATTCAGTTGCCTTTGAATTTCGGGTGATCCCTTTTAGGCATGTATGCTTCTGCTACTTGTTCTACATCAGACTTTCTTCCGCAAACGGCAAAAGGCTTTGACTCGGTGAGTTTTGCTGCATTCCGACTTCGATGCCCCGGTTGCCGAAATTCAGTTGCCTTTGAATTTCGGGTGATCCCTCTTGAGCATGTATGCTTCTGCTACTTGTTCTACATCAGACTTTCATCCGCAAACAGCGAAACGCTTTGAATCGGTAAGTTTCGCATCATTCCGACTTCGATGCCCGTTTTGCCGAAATTCAGTTGCCTTTGAATTTCGGGTGATCCCTCTTGAGCATGTATGCTTCTGCTACTTGTTCTACATCAGACTTTCATCTGTGACACGACCAAAAGCTTGATGTCTCTTCCCAAGTGCAGGAGTGTCGAAAGTAATAAATAACCCGGCAAGACCGGGGTCGAACCACAGAGAGGTTAATTGTATAAATTATAAATAACAAGACAACAACAAAACAACAACAATAAAAATACTCAGTACGTGGCGTTGTTATACCTGAGAATGATCTAAAGATCGGGTCACAGGTTTCCAGCCTATATACTGACTTTATGAAAAGATCAAAGATATATATTATATAATATAAACAGAATGTAAATAATAATAATAATAATAATGATAATAATAATAATAACAGAAGATGAAGAAATTAATGAGAACTTTGAGATAAAAGATTAACGTAAGGATTAAACAATGATAAAAACAAATGTCAAGGTTAGAGGATCCACTAATGGTACTTCAAACAAGTATAATATAAACTCTTATTACTCAATTGGAAACCACACATAAAGGAGGTTCCAATCAGATTATAAATTGTTAACATGATAATATTAATTATCTTATTTCGAATAAAGCTAATACTTGTAAATGTTGGCAGGCATTCATGATTATAACTTATGTTAACAACAAATCAAGTTCCTTTCATAGCTCAGGTGTCGGTTAAACCATACAGTATGGGCTATGAAAGTGCCAAGTATTTGTTTGTACCAAGTGTTACACAACATAAATCTAGATTAACCATTTAACAAGCAAAGTATTAAAGTGAACAAGATAACAAATATAAAACATGTTAGTATCCAACGTTAAGGTCCATGTTAAGTTTATATTATACTTGTTCTTACACCATTAGTGTACCCTTTTCACCTTGACATAATTAACTTAGCTAGACATAATAAAAGAAAGAAACATAAATGAGCAAGACAAGAACATAAATGAGAAAGAAGTTAACTAGACAAAGGAAAGGAAATGAAGTGCATAAAACTTGAATATTAATGGAAAGCAAGACATATAAGCAATACAAAGAGAGAAAGCAAGAGCATGATCTTGATCTGAACACCAAGATGCCCTCAATACATGGTAAGTGCCTCCTTTTATAGGCCAAAATTTGGAAACTATTGATTTGTTGACTAATTGATGAGTGGGTGGCCACATCTTGACTAGATAACAATCCTTATCTTCTTGTCTGATCAAGACGTCATTGATAACATCATAATTTGCCCAGAATCCTCAAGAATGTTCTAGGAAATTGTCTCAGCTTTCCAACAAAAAAAAGATGAGGTCATTTGAGGACTTCTAGAACTCAAGATATGGGCTGAACACTAAATAGTGTTTGGGCTGCAGGACAGCTTCGGACTTCTTCGTTGTTCCTTCAATTTGGACTTCAAAACGACCTTTTCAAATCTTGGGCTCCTCATGAAAGTTGTAGGCCTTTGTCTTACCTTTCCATCCATATAAAGTGGACCTAAATCCGAAATCTAGAGCTCCAGATATGATCCAATTACCGAGCAATGTTCCGGTTTGGACTGCACCGACATCTCTTTTCTAAGTTTGGCCATCTCTTTGTCCTTTAACTTTCAATGCTTAAACTCATCAATCAATCCTTTTATTTATGTGATAGTCCTGCATTTAAAATGAGCATTTTCCATAAATTAAGGTATCTTATAATATCAAACTTGTTATTATAAAACATGCTTTAGTTAAGGAGTTATTGATACTTCAAGTGCAAAATGATGATATAAAACCTTGATAAACATGCACTTTTAAGTATTAATCACACCCCCCAACCAGCTTATTACTAGTCCCTAGTAATCTAAAAGCGTTTAAAATAGAGAAACAATTTGCAAGTTCCACAAAGCAAGGCATTCATCATTCTCAACTTCCATTAATCTATCCAGATAAACAAACTCTCATTAAATTTATATTCCTGCTTCATACTTCGTAAACAAGATATTAATAAACCTTCTTTTTGTGTGCTCAATGAAAACATAGATGATGGGGCTTTTGTTGGAAGAAAACAATATTATGTTCAAATGTTTAAGGTGAACTTCCTTGGGTTGGGATTATTATTTTTTTTCTTCTTCTTTTTTTTTTCTCTTTTTTTTTTCTTTTTATTTATATACACATACAACTTAAAACACAATGTATCTTTAACCCGTGTAAACGAGTTTTAGGCTAATGACTCCCAGACCAGTTGATCTTAGGGCATTAGGTGTTGAGACACCCCTACGAGCTTAACAACTCGGGTTGCAGATACTGATACGTAGATAGTGCAATGTTTGATTCCCTTAAGCTTTTCTCCTTAACCCATGTAACAAGCTTTGGGCCAATAGCTCCCAAGTCAGTTGACTTTAGGGTATTAGGTGTTAAAACACCCCTTCGGGCTTAATTGCTTAGGTTAGGGAGGCTACGAAACCAAACTTATCCACGTTTTATTATCATCAATACCATCTTTTTTTTTTTTTTTTTTTTTTTTTTTTTTGCAAATTATATACTATCCTTTTCCCTTAGTTGTTACCTTCAACAAAAGAACATAATTAATGTAATAATCCAATGTGCAACCCACAATCATATGTTTAAAGTGTGTGTGTGAAAATGAAGGTTTAATAATACTTGTTAAATGAGTATAAAAGCAGAATCAAGTGATAACAATGTGAGAGTTTGTAAACCTGAATATTTCAAGAAGTATTATGATAGACCTTGGTAATGAAACTTACTAAGATGCGTCTCTAGAGTCAATAAAATTGATTCATACTCTGCCATCCTAATAACAATTTTGTCAAATGGTTTTAATAATAGCAAAAACAGTTAGCAAGTTAGTATTTTTTTTTTTTTTAAACTACTACCCTCTCCCCCCAACCAAAACGAGACATTGTCCTCAATGTTCGAAGGTAGAAAGATAGAGTATAGAAGACATCACCTGAAACAGCGAACAATGACAAACCTGAAACACACTTAAACAAACATAAGAAGTAACAAAACAAAATAATATGCTATTAATAAAACCAAAAGACACAAGGTTTCACAGA
>CM055346.1:60362390-60402189 GCA_029228515.1 Populus alba x Populus x berolinensis
GAAAGAAGTCTGAGGTAGAACAAGTAGCAGAAGCATACATGCTCAAAAGGGATCACCCGAAATTCAAAGGCAACTGAATTTCGGCAACCGGGGCATCGAAGTCGGAATGCCGCGAAACTCACGAGTCAAAGCGTTTCGCCGTTTGCGGAAGAAGTTGATGTAGAACAAGTAGCAGAAGCATACATGCTCAAGAGGGATCACCCGAAATTCAAAGGCAACTGAATTTCGGCAACCGGGGCATCGAAGTCGGAATGCCGCGAAACTCACCGAGTCAAAGCGTTTCGCCGTTTGCGGAAGAAGTCTGATGTAGAACAAGTAGCAGAAGCATACATGCTCAAGAGGGATCACCCGAAATTCAAAGGCAACTGAATTTCGGCAACCGGGGCATCGAAGTCGGAATGCCGCGAAACTCACCGAGTCAAAGCGTTTCGCCGTTTGCGGAAGAAGTCTGATGTAGAACAAGTAGCAGAAGCATACATGCTCAAGAGGGATCACCGAAATTCAAAGGCAACTGAATTTCGGCAACCGGGGCATCGAAGTCGGAATGCCGCGAAACTCACCGAGTCAAAGCGTTTCGCCGTTTGCGGAAGAAGTCTGATGTAGAACAAGTAGCAGAAGCATACATGCTCAAGAGGGATCACCCGAAATTCAAAGGCAACTGAATTTCGGCAACCGGGGCATCGAAGTCGGAATGCCGCGAAACTCACCGAGTCAAAGCGTTTCGCCGTTTGCGGAAGAAGTCTGATGTAGAACAAGTAGCAGAAGCATACATGCTCAAGAGGGATCACCCGAAATTCAAAGGCAACTGAATTTCGGCAACCGGGGCATCGAAGTCGGAATGCCGCGAAACTCACCGAGTCAAAGCGTTTCGCCGTTTGCGGAAGAAGTCTGATGTAGAACAAGTAGCAGAAGCATACATGCTCAAGAGGGATCACCCGAAATTCAAAGGCAACTGAATTTCGGCAACCGGGGCATCGAAGTCGGAATGCCGCGAAACTCACCGAGTCAAAGCGTTTCGCCGTTTGCGGAAGAAGTCTGATGTAGAACAAGTAGCAGAAGCATACATGCTCAAGAGGGATCACCCGAAATTCAAAGGCAACTGAATTTCGGCAACCGGGGCATCGAAGTCGGAATGCCGCGAAACTCACCGAGTCAAAGCGTTTCGCCGTTTGCGGAAGAAGTCTGATGTAGAACAAGTAGCAGAAGCATACATGCTCAAGAGGGATCACCCGAAATTCAAAGGCAACTGAATTTCGGCAACGGGGCATCGAAGTCGGAATGCCGCGAAACTCACCGAGTCAAAGCGTTTCGCCGTTTGCGGAAGAAGTCTGATGTAGAACAAGTAGCAGAAGCATACATGCTCAAGAGGGATCACCCGAAATTCAAAGGCAACTGAATTTCGGCAACCGGGGCATCGAAGTCGGAATGCCGCGAAACTCACCGAGTCAAAGCGTTTCGCCGTTTGCGGAAGAAGTCTGATGTAGAACAAGTAGCAGAAGCATACATGCTCAAGAGGGATCACCCGAAATTCAAAGGCAACTGAATTTCGGCAACCGGGGCATCGAAGTCGGAATGCCGCGAAACTCACCGAGTCAAAGCGTTTCGCCGTTTGCGGAAGAAGTCTGATGTAGAACAAGTAGCAGAAGCATACATGCTCAAGAGGGATCACCCGAAATTCAAAGGCAACTGAATTTCGGCAACCGGGGCATCGAAGTCGGAATGCCGCGAAACTCACCGAGTCAAAGCGTTTCGCCGTTTGCGGAAGAAGTCTGATGTAGAACAAGTAGCAGAAGCATACATGCTCAAGAGGGATCACCCGAAATTCAAAGGCAACTGAATTTCGGCAACCGGGCATCGAAGTCGGAATGCCGCGAAACTCACCGAGTCAAAGCGTTTCGCCGTTTGCGGAAGAAGTGTGATGTAGAACAAGTAGCAGAAGCATACATGCTCAAGAGGGATCACCCGAAATTCAAAGGCAACTGAATTTCGGCAACCGGGGCATCGAAGTCGGAATGCCGCGAAACTCACCGAGTCAAAGCGTTTCGCCGTTTGCGGAAGAAGTCTGATGTAGAACAAGTAGCAGAAGCATACATGCTCAAGAGGGATCACCCGAAATTCAAAGGCAACTGAATTTCGGCAACCGGGGCATCGAAGTCGGAATGCCGCGAAACTCACCGAGTCAAAGCGTTTCGCCGTTTGCGGAAGAAGTCTGATGTAGAACAAGTAGCAGAAGCATACATGCTCAAGAGGGATCACCCGAAATTCAAAGGCAACTGAATTTCGGCAACCGGGGCATCGAAGTCGGAATGCCGCGAAACTCACCGAGTCAAAGCGTTTCGCCGTTTGCGGAAGAAGTCTGATGTAGAACAAGTAGCAGAAGCATACATGCTCAAGAGGGATCACCCGAAATTCAAAGGCAACTGAATTTCGGCAACCGGGGCATCGAAGTCGGAATGCCGCGAAACTCACCGAGTCAAAGCGTTTCGCCGTTTGCGGAAGAAGTCTGATGTAGAACAAGTAGCAGAAGCATACATGCTCAAGAGGGATCACCCGAAATTCAAAGGCAACTGAATTTCGGCAACCGGGGCATCGAAGTCGGAATGCCGCGAAACTCACCGAGTCAAAGCGTTTCGCCGTTTGCGGAAGAAGTCTGATGTAGAACAAGTAGCAGAAGCATACATGCTCAAGAGGGATCACCCGAAATTCAAAGGCAACTGAATTTCGGCAACCGGGGCATCGAAGTCGGAATGCCGCGAAACTCACCGAGTCAAAGCGTTTCGCCGTTTGCGGAAGAAGTCTGATGTAGAACAAGTAGCAGAAGCATACATGCTCAAGAGGGATCACCCGAAATTCAAAGGCAACTGAATTTCGGCAACCGGGGCATCGAAGTCGGAATGCCGCGAAACTCACCGAGTCAAAGCGTTTCGCCGTTTGCGGAAGAAGTCTGATGTAGAACAAGTAGCAGAAGCATACATGCTCAAGAGGGATCACCCGAAATTCAAAGGCAACTGAATTTCGGCAACCGGGGCATCGAAGTCGGAATGCCGCGAAACTCACCGAGTCAAAGCGTTTCGCCGTTTGCGGAAGAAGTCTGATGTAGAACAAGTAGCAGAAGCATACATGCTCAAGAGGGATCACCCGAAATTCAAAGGCAACTGAATTTCGGCAACCGGGGCATCGAAGTCGGAATGCCGCGAAACTCACCGAGTCAAAGCGTTTCGCCGTTTGCGGAAGAAGTCTGATGTAGAACAAGTAGCAGAAGCATACATGCTCAAGAGGGATCACCCGAAATTCAAAGGCAACTGAATTTCGGCAACCGGGGCATCGAAGTCGGAATGCCGCGAAACTCACCGAGTCAAAGCGTTTCGCCGTTTGCGGAAGAAGTCTGATGTAGAACAAGTAGCAGAAGCATACATGCTCAAGAGGGATCACCCGAAATTCAAAGGCAACTGAATTTCGGCAACCGGGGCATCGAAGTCGGAATGCCGCGAAACTCACCGAGTCAAAGCGTTTCGCCGTTTGCGGAAGAAGTCTGATGTAGAACAAGTAGCAGAAGCATACATGCTCAAGAGGGATCACCCGAAATTCAAAGGCAACTGAATTTCGGCAACCGGGGCATCGAAGTCGGAATGCCGCGAAACTCACCGAGTCAAAGCGTTTCGCCGTTTGCGGAAGAAGTCTGATGTAGAACAAGTAGCAGAAGCATACATGCTCAAGAGGGATCACCCGAAATTCAAAGGCAACTGAATTTCGGCAACCGGGGCATCGAAGTCGGAATGCCGCGAAACTCACCGAGTCAAAGCGTTTCGCCGTTTGCGGAAGAAGTCTGATGTAGAACAAGTAGCAGAAGCATACATGCTCAAGAGGGATCACCCGAAATTCAAAGGCAACTGAATTTCGGCAACCGGGGCATCGAAGTCGGAATGCCGCGAAACTCACCGAGTCAAAGCGTTTCGCCGTTTGCGGAAGAAGTCTGATGTAGAACAAGTAGCAGAAGCATACATGCTCAAGAGGGATCACCCGAAATTCAAAGGCAACTGAATTTCGGCAACCGGGGCATCGAAGTCGGAATGCCGCGAAACTCACCGAGTCAAAGCGTTTCGCCGTTTGCGGAAGAAGTCTGATGTAGAACAAGTAGCAGAAGCATACATGCTCAAGAGGGATCACCCGAAATTCAAAGGCAACTGAATTTCGGCAACCGGGGCATCGAAGTCGGAATGCCGCGAAACTCACCGAGTCAAAGCGTTTCGCCGTTTGCGGAAGAAGTCTGATGTAGAACAAGTAGCAGAAGCATACATGCTCAAGAGGGATCACCCGAAATTCAAAGGCAACTGAATTTCGGCAACCGGGGCATCGAAGTCGGAATGCCGCGAAACTCACCGAGTCAAAGCGTTTCGCCGTTTGCGGAAGAAGTCTGATGTAGAACAAGTAGCAGAAGCATACATGCTCAAGAGGGATCACCCGAAATTCAAAGGCAACTGAATTTCGGCAACCGGGGCATCGAAGTCGGAATGCCGCGAAACTCACCGAGTCAAAGCGTTTCGCCGTTTGCGGAAGAAGTCTGATGTAGAACAAGTAGCAGAAGCATACATGCTCAAGAGGGATCACCCGAAATTCAAAGGCAACTGAATTTCGGCAACCGGGGCATCGAAGTCGGAATGCCGCGAAACTCACCGAGTCAAAGCGTTTCGCCGTTTGCGGAAGAAGTCTGATGTAGAACAAGTAGCAGAAGCATACATGCTCAAGAGGGATCACCCGAAATTCAAAGGCAACTGAATTTCGGCAACCGGGGCATCGAAGTCGGAATGCCGCGAAACTCACCGAGTCAAAGCGTTTCGCCGTTTGCGGAAGAAGTCTGATGTAGAACAAGTAGCAGAAGCATACATGCTCAAGAGGGATCACCCGAAATTCAAAGGCAACTGAATTTCGGCAACCGGGGCATCGAAGTCGGAATGCCGCGAAACTCACCGAGTCAAAGCGTTTCGCCGTTTGCGGAAGAAGTCTGATGTAGAACAAGTAGCAGAAGCATACATGCTCAAGAGGGATCACCCGAAATTCAAAGGCAACTGAATTTCGGCAACCGGGGCATCGAAGTCGGAATGCCGCGAAACTCACCGAGTCAAAGCGTTTCGCCGTTTGCGGAAGAAGTCTGATGTAGAACAAGTAGCAGAAGCATACATGCTCAAGAGGGATCACCCGAAATTCAAAGGCAACTGAATTTCGGCAACCGGGGCATCGAAGTCGGAATGCCGCGAAACTCACCGAGTCAAAGCGTTTCGCCGTTTGCGGAAGAAGTCTGATGTAGAACAAGTAGCAGAAGCATACATGCTCAAGAGGGATCACCCGAAATTCAAAGGCAACTGAATTTCGGCAACCGGGGCATCGAAGTCGGAATGCCGCGAAACTCACCGAGTCAAAGCGTTTCGCCGTTTGCGGAAGAAGTCTGATGTAGAACAAGTAGCAGAAGCATACATGCTCAAGAGGGATCACCCGAAATTCAAAGGCAACTGAATTTCGGCAACCGGGGCATCGAAGTCGGAATGCCGCGAAACTCACCGAGTCAAAGCGTTTCGCCGTTTGCGGAAGAAGTCTGATGTAGAACAAGTAGCAGAAGCATACATGCTCAAGAGGGATCACCCGAAATTCAAAGGCAACTGAATTTCGGCAACCGGGGCATCGAAGTCGGAATGCCGCGAAACTCACCGAGTCAAAGCGTTTCGCCGTTTGCGGAAGAAGTCTGATGTAGAACAAGTAGCAGAAGCATACATGCTCAAGAGGGATCACCCGAAATTCAAAGGCAACTGAATTTCGGCAACCGGGGCATCGAAGTCGGAATGCCGCGAAACTCACCGAGTCAAAGCGTTTCGCCGTTTGCGGAAGAAGTCTGATGTAGAACAAGTAGCAGAAGCATACATGCTCAAGAGGGATCACCCGAAATTCAAAGGCAACTGAATTTCGGCAACCGGGGCATCGAAGTCGGAATGCCGCGAAACTCACCGAGTCAAAGCGTTTCGCCGTTTGCGGAAGAAGTCTGATGTAGAACAAGTAGCAGAAGCATACATGCTCAAGAGGGATCACCCGAAATTCAAAGGCAACTGAATTTCGGCAACCGGGGCATCGAAGTCGGAATGCCGCGAAACTCACCGAGTCAAAGCGTTTCGCCGTTTGCGGAAGAAGTCTGATGTAGAACAAGTAGCAGAAGCATACATGCTCAAGAGGGATCACCCGAAATTCAAAGGCAACTGAATTTCGGCAACCGGGGCATCGAAGTCGGAATGCCGCGAAACTCACCGAGTCAAAGCGTTTCGCCGTTTGCGGAAGAAGTCTGATGTAGAACAAGTAGCAGAAGCATACATGCTCAAGAGGGATCACCCGAAATTCAAAGGCAACTGAATTTCGGCAACCGGGGCATCGAAGTCGGAATGCCGCGAAACTCACCGAGTCAAAGCGTTTCGCCGTTTGCGGAAGAAGTCTGATGTAGAACAAGTAGCAGAAGCATACATGCTCAAGAGGGATCACCCGAAATTCAAAGGCAACTGAATTTCGGCAACCGGGGCATCGAAGTCGGAATGCCGCGAAACTCACCGAGTCAAAGCGTTTCGCCGTTTGCGGAAGAAGTCTGATGTAGAACAAGTAGCAGAAGCATACATGCTCAAGAGGGATCACCCGAAATTCAAAGGCAACTGAATTTCGGCAACCGGGGCATCGAAGTCGGAATGCCGCGAAACTCACCGAGTCAAAGCGTTTCGCCGTTTGCGGAAGAAGTCTGATGTAGAACAAGTAGCAGAAGCATACATGCTCAAGAGGGATCACCCGAAATTCAAAGGCAACTGAATTTCGGCAACCGGGGCATCGAAGTCGGAATGCCGCGAAACTCACCGAGTCAAAGCGTTTCGCCGTTTGCGGAAGAAGTCTGATGTAGAACAAGTAGCAGAAGCATACATGCTCAAGAGGGATCACCCGAAATTCAAAGGCAACTGAATTTCGGCAACCGGGGCATCGAAGTCGGAATGCCGCGAAACTCACCGAGTCAAAGCGTTTCGCCGTTTGCGGAAGAAGTCTGATGTAGAACAAGTAGCAGAAGCATACATGCTCAAGAGGGATCACCCGAAATTCAAAGGCAACTGAATTTCGGCAACCGGGGCATCGAAGTCGGAATGCCGCGAAACTCACCGAGTCAAAGCGTTTCGCCGTTTGCGGAAGAAGTCTGATGTAGAACAAGTAGCAGAAGCATACATGCTCAAGAGGGATCACCCGAAATTCAAAGGCAACTGAATTTCGGCAACCGGGGCATCGAAGTCGGAATGCCGCGAAACTCACCGAGTCAAAGCGTTTCGCCGTTTGCGGAAGAAGTCTGATGTAGAACAAGTAGCAGAAGCATACATGCTCAAGAGGGATCACCCGAAATTCAAAGGCAACTGAATTTCGGCAACCGGGGCATCGAAGTCGGAATGCCGCGAAACTCACCGAGTCAAAGCGTTTCGCCGTTTGCGGAAGAAGTCTGATGTAGAACAAGTAGCAGAAGCATACATGCTCAAGAGGGATCACCCGAAATTCAAAGGCAACTGAATTTCGGCAACCGGGGCATCGAAGTCGGAATGCCGCGAAACTCACCGAGTCAAAGCGTTTCGCCGTTTGCGGAAGAAGTCTGATGTAGAACAAGTAGCAGAAGCATACATGCTCAAGAGGGATCACCCGAAATTCAAAGGCAACTGAATTTCGGCAACCGGGGCATCGAAGTCGGAATGCCGCGAAACTCACCGAGTCAAAGCGTTTCGCCGTTTGCGGAAGAAGTCTGATGTAGAACAAGTAGCAGAAGCATACATGCTCAAGAGGGATCACCCGAAATTCAAAGGCAACTGAATTTCGGCAACCGGGGCATCGAAGTCGGAATGCCGCGAAACTCACCGAGTCAAAGCGTTTCGCCGTTTGCGGAAGAAGTCTGATGTAGAACAAGTAGCAGAAGCATACATGCTCAAGAGGGATCACCCGAAATTCAAAGGCAACTGAATTTCGGCAACCGGGGCATCGAAGTCGGAATGCCGCGAAACTCACCGAGTCAAAGCGTTTCGCCGTTTGCGGAAGAAGTCTGATGTAGAACAAGTAGCAGAAGCATACATGCTCAAGAGGGATCACCCGAAATTCAAAGGCAACTGAATTTCGGCAACCGGGGCATCGAAGTCGGAATGCCGCGAAACTCACCGAGTCAAAGCGTTTCGCCGTTTGCGGAAGAAGTCTGATGTAGAACAAGTAGCAGAAGCATACATGCTCAAGAGGGATCACCCGAAATTCAAAGGCAACTGAATTTCGGCAACCGGGGCATCGAAGTCGGAATGCCGCGAAACTCACCGAGTCAAAGCGTTTCGCCGTTTGCGGAAGAAGTCTGATGTAGAACAAGTAGCAGAAGCATACATGCTCAAGAGGGATCACCCGAAATTCAAAGGCAACTGAATTTCGGCAACCGGGGCATCGAAGTCGGAATGCCGCGAAACTCACCGAGTCAAAGCGTTTCGCCGTTTGCGGAAGAAGTCTGATGTAGAACAAGTAGCAGAAGCATACATGCTCAAGAGGGATCACCCGAAATTCAAAGGCAACTGAATTTCGGCAACCGGGGCATCGAAGTCGGAATGCCGCGAAACTCACCGAGTCAAAGCGTTTCGCCGTTTGCGGAAGAAGTCTGATGTAGAACAAGTAGCAGAAGCATACATGCTCAAGAGGGATCACCCGAAATTCAAAGGCAACTGAATTTCGGCAACCGGGGCATCGAAGTCGGAATGCCGCGAAACTCACCGAGTCAAAGCGTTTCGCCGTTTGCGGAAGAAGTCTGATGTAGAACAAGTAGCAGAAGCATACATGCTCAAGAGGGATCACCCGAAATTCAAAGGCAACTGAATTTCGGCAACCGGGGCATCGAAGTCGGAATGCCGCGAAACTCACCGAGTCAAAGCGTTTCGCCGTTTGCGGAAGAAGTCTGATGTAGAACAAGTAGCAGAAGCATACATGCTCAAGAGGGATCACCCGAAATTCAAAGGCAACTGAATTTCGGCAACCGGGGCATCGAAGTCGGAATGCCGCGAAACTCACCGAGTCAAAGCGTTTCGCCGTTTGCGGAAGAAGTCTGATGTAGAACAAGTAGCAGAAGCATACATGCTCAAGAGGGATCACCCGAAATTCAAAGGCAACTGAATTTCGGCAACCGGGGCATCGAAGTCGGAATGCCGCGAAACTCACCGAGTCAAAGCGTTTCGCCGTTTGCGGAAGAAGTCTGATGTAGAACAAGTAGCAGAAGCATACATGCTCAAGAGGGATCACCCGAAATTCAAAGGCAACTGAATTTCGGCAACCGGGGCATCGAAGTCGGAATGCCGCGAAACTCACCGAGTCAAAGCGTTTCGCCGTTTGCGGAAGAAGTCTGATGTAGAACAAGTAGCAGAAGCATACATGCTCAAGAGGGATCACCCGAAATTCAAAGGCAACTGAATTTCGGCAACCGGGGCATCGAAGTCGGAATGCCGCGAAACTCACCGAGTCAAAGCGTTTCGCCGTTTGCGGAAGAAGTCTGATGTAGAACAAGTAGCAGAAGCATACATGCTCAAGAGGGATCACCCGAAATTCAAAGGCAACTGAATTTCGGCAACCGGGGCATCGAAGTCGGAATGCCGCGAAACTCACCGAGTCAAAGCGTTTCGCCGTTTGCGGAAGAAGTCTGATGTAGAACAAGTAGCAGAAGCATACATGCTCAAGAGGGATCACCCGAAATTCAAAGGCAACTGAATTTCGGCAACCGGGGCATCGAAGTCGGAATGCCGCGAAACTCACCGAGTCAAAGCGTTTCGCCGTTTGCGGAAGAAGTCTGATGTAGAACAAGTAGCAGAAGCATACATGCTCAAGAGGGATCACCCGAAATTCAAAGGCAACTGAATTTCGGCAACCGGGGCATCGAAGTCGGAATGCCGCGAAACTCACCGAGTCAAAGCGTTTCGCCGTTTGCGGAAGAAGTCTGATGTAGAACAAGTAGCAGAAGCATACATGCTCAAGAGGGATCACCCGAAATTCAAAGGCAACTGAATTTCGGCAACCGGGGCATCGAAGTCGGAATGCCGCGAAACTCACCGAGTCAAAGCGTTTCGCCGTTTGCGGAAGAAGTCTGATGTAGAACAAGTAGCAGAAGCATACATGCTCAAGAGGGATCACCCGAAATTCAAAGGCAACTGAATTTCGGCAACCGGGGCATCGAAGTCGGAATGCCGCGAAACTCACCGAGTCAAAGCGTTTCGCCGTTTGCGGAAGAAGTCTGATGTAGAACAAGTAGCAGAAGCATACATGCTCAAGAGGGATCACCCGAAATTCAAAGGCAACTGAATTTCGGCAACCGGGGCATCGAAGTCGGAATGCCGCGAAACTCACCGAGTCAAAGCGTTTCGCCGTTTGCGGAAGAAGTCTGATGTAGAACAAGTAGCAGAAGCATACATGCTCAAGAGGGATCACCCGAAATTCAAAGGCAACTGAATTTCGGCAACCGGGGCATCGAAGTCGGAATGCCGCGAAACTCACCGAGTCAAAGCGTTTCGCCGTTTGCGGAAGAAGTCTGATGTAGAACAAGTAGCAGAAGCATACATGCTCAAGAGGGATCACCCGAAATTCAAAGGCAACTGAATTTCGGCAACCGGGGCATCGAAGTCGGAATGCCGCGAAACTCACCGAGTCAAAGCGTTTCGCCGTTTGCGGAAGAAGTCTGATGTAGAACAAGTAGCAGAAGCATACATGCTCAAGAGGGATCACCCGAAATTCAAAGGCAACTGAATTTCGGCAACCGGGGCATCGAAGTCGGAATGCCGCGAAACTCACCGAGTCAAAGCGTTTCGCCGTTTGCGGAAGAAGTCTGATGTAGAACAAGTAGCAGAAGCATACATGCTCAAGAGGGATCACCCGAAATTCAAAGGCAACTGAATTTCGGCAACCGGGGCATCGAAGTCGGAATGCCGCGAAACTCACCGAGTCAAAGCGTTTCGCCGTTTGCGGAAGAAGTCTGATGTAGAACAAGTAGCAGAAGCATACATGCTCAAGAGGGATCACCCGAAATTCAAAGGCAACTGAATTTCGGCAACCGGGGCATCGAAGTCGGAATGCCGCGAAACTCACCGAGTCAAAGCGTTTCGCCGTTTGCGGAAGAAGTCTGATGTAGAACAAGTAGCAGAAGCATACATGCTCAAGAGGGATCACCCGAAATTCAAAGGCAACTGAATTTCGGCAACCGGGGCATCGAAGTCGGAATGCCGCGAAACTCACCGAGTCAAAGCGTTTCGCCGTTTGCGGAAGAAGTCTGATGTAGAACAAGTAGCAGAAGCATACATGCTCAAGAGGGATCACCCGAAATTCAAAGGCAACTGAATTTCGGCAACCGGGGCATCGAAGTCGGAATGCCGCGAAACTCACCGAGTCAAAGCGTTTCGCCGTTTGCGGAAGAAGTCTGATGTAGAACAAGTAGCAGAAGCATACATGCTCAAGAGGGATCACCCGAAATTCAAAGGCAACTGAATTTCGGCAACCGGGGCATCGAAGTCGGAATGCCGCGAAACTCACCGAGTCAAAGCGTTTCGCCGTTTGCGGAAGAAGTCTGATGTAGAACAAGTAGCAGAAGCATACATGCTCAAGAGGGATCACCCGAAATTCAAAGGCAACTGAATTTCGGCAACCGGGGCATCGAAGTCGGAATGCCGCGAAACTCACCGAGTCAAAGCGTTTCGCCGTTTGCGGAAGAAGTCTGATGTAGAACAAGTAGCAGAAGCATACATGCTCAAGAGGGATCACCCGAAATTCAAAGGCAACTGAATTTCGGCAACCGGGGCATCGAAGTCGGAATGCCGCGAAACTCACCGAGTCAAAGCGTTTCGCCGTTTGCGGAAGAAGTCTGATGTAGAACAAGTAGCAGAAGCATACATGCTCAAGAGGGATCACCCGAAATTCAAAGGCAACTGAATTTCGGCAACCGGGGCATCGAAGTCGGAATGCCGCGAAACTCACCGAGTCAAAGCGTTTCGCCGTTTGCGGAAGAAGTCTGATGTAGAACAAGTAGCAGAAGCATACATGCTCAAGAGGGATCACCCGAAATTCAAAGGCAACTGAATTTCGGCAACCGGGGCATCGAAGTCGGAATGCCGCGAAACTCACCGAGTCAAAGCGTTTCGCCGTTTGCGGAAGAAGTCTGATGTAGAACAAGTAGCAGAAGCATACATGCTCAAGAGGGATCACCCGAAATTCAAAGGCAACTGAATTTCGGCAACCGGGGCATCGAAGTCGGAATGCCGCGAAACTCACCGAGTCAAAGCGTTTCGCCGTTTGCGGAAGAAGTCTGATGTAGAACAAGTAGCAGAAGCATACATGCTCAAGAGGGATCACCCGAAATTCAAAGGCAACTGAATTTCGGCAACCGGGGCATCGAAGTCGGAATGCCGCGAAACTCACCGAGTCAAAGCGTTTCGCCGTTTGCGGAAGAAGTCTGATGTAGAACAAGTAGCAGAAGCATACATGCTCAAGAGGGATCACCCGAAATTCAAAGGCAACTGAATTTCGGCAACCGGGGCATCGAAGTCGGAATGCCGCGAAACTCACCGAGTCAAAGCGTTTCGCCGTTTGCGGAAGAAGTCTGATGTAGAACAAGTAGCAGAAGCATACATGCTCAAGAGGGATCACCCGAAATTCAAAGGCAACTGAATTTCGGCAACCGGGGCATCGAAGTCGGAATGCCGCGAAACTCACCGAGTCAAAGCGTTTCGCCGTTTGCGGAAGAAGTCTGATGTAGAACAAGTAGCAGAAGCATACATGCTCAAGAGGGATCACCCGAAATTCAAAGGCAACTGAATTTCGGCAACCGGGGCATCGAAGTCGGAATGCCGCGAAACTCACCGAGTCAAAGCGTTTCGCCGTTTGCGGAAGAAGTCTGATGTAGAACAAGTAGCAGAAGCATACATGCTCAAGAGGGATCACCCGAAATTCAAAGGCAACTGAATTTCGGCAACCGGGGCATCGAAGTCGGAATGCCGCGAAACTCACCGAGTCAAAGCGTTTCGCCGTTTGCGGAAGAAGTCTGATGTAGAACAAGTAGCAGAAGCATACATGCTCAAGAGGGATCACCCGAAATTCAAAGGCAACTGAATTTCGGCAACCGGGGCATCGAAGTCGGAATGCCGCGAAACTCACCGAGTCAAAGCGTTTCGCCGTTTGCGGAAGAAGTCTGATGTAGAACAAGTAGCAGAAGCATACATGCTCAAGAGGGATCACCCGAAATTCAAAGGCAACTGAATTTCGGCAACCGGGGCATCGAAGTCGGAATGCCGCGAAACTCACCGAGTCAAAGCGTTTCGCCGTTTGCGGAAGAAGTCTGATGTAGAACAAGTAGCAGAAGCATACATGCTCAAGAGGGATCACCCGAAATTCAAAGGCAACTGAATTTCGGCAACCGGGGCATCGAAGTCGGAATGCCGCGAAACTCACCGAGTCAAAGCGTTTCGCCGTTTGCGGAAGAAGTCTGATGTAGAACAAGTAGCAGAAGCATACATGCTCAAGAGGGATCACCCGAAATTCAAAGGCAACTGAATTTCGGCAACCGGGGCATCGAAGTCGGAATGCCGCGAAACTCACCGAGTCAAAGCGTTTCGCCGTTTGCGGAAGAAGTCTGATGTAGAACAAGTAGCAGAAGCATACATGCTCAAGAGGGATCACCCGAAATTCAAAGGCAACTGAATTTCGGCAACCGGGGCATCGAAGTCGGAATGCCGCGAAACTCACCGAGTCAAAGCGTTTCGCCGTTTGCGGAAGAAGTCTGATGTAGAACAAGTAGCAGAAGCATACATGCTCAAGAGGGATCACCCGAAATTCAAAGGCAACTGAATTTCGGCAACCGGGGCATCGAAGTCGGAATGCCGCGAAACTCACCGAGTCAAAGCGTTTCGCCGTTTGCGGAAGAAGTCTGATGTAGAACAAGTAGCAGAAGCATACATGCTCAAGAGGGATCACCCGAAATTCAAAGGCAACTGAATTTCGGCAACCGGGGCATCGAAGTCGGAATGCCGCGAAACTCACCGAGTCAAAGCGTTTCGCCGTTTGCGGAAGAAGTCTGATGTAGAACAAGTAGCAGAAGCATACATGCTCAAGAGGGATCACCCGAAATTCAAAGGCAACTGAATTTCGGCAACCGGGGCATCGAAGTCGGAATGCCGCGAAACTCACCGAGTCAAAGCGTTTCGCCGTTTGCGGAAGAAGTCTGATGTAGAACAAGTAGCAGAAGCATACATGCTCAAGAGGGATCACCCGAAATTCAAAGGCAACTGAATTTCGGCAACCGGGGCATCGAAGTCGGAATGCCGCGAAACTCACCGAGTCAAAGCGTTTCGCCGTTTGCGGAAGAAGTCTGATGTAGAACAAGTAGCAGAAGCATACATGCTCAAGAGGGATCACCCGAAATTCAAAGGCAACTGAATTTCGGCAACCGGGGCATCGAAGTCGGAATGCCGCGAAACTCACCGAGTCAAAGCGTTTCGCCGTTTGCGGAAGAAGTCTGATGTAGAACAAGTAGCAGAAGCATACATGCTCAAGAGGGATCACCCGAAATTCAAAGGCAACTGAATTTCGGCAACCGGGGCATCGAAGTCGGAATGCCGCGAAACTCACCGAGTCAAAGCGTTTCGCCGTTTGCGGAAGAAGTCTGATGTAGAACAAGTAGCAGAAGCATACATGCTCAAGAGGGATCACCCGAAATTCAAAGGCAACTGAATTTCGGCAACCGGGGCATCGAAGTCGGAATGCCGCGAAACTCACCGAGTCAAAGCGTTTCGCCGTTTGCGGAAGAAGTCTGATGTAGAACAAGTAGCAGAAGCATACATGCTCAAGAGGGATCACCCGAAATTCAAAGGCAACTGAATTTCGGCAACCGGGGCATCGAAGTCGGAATGCCGCGAAACTCACCGAGTCAAAGCGTTTCGCCGTTTGCGGAAGAAGTCTGATGTAGAACAAGTAGCAGAAGCATACATGCTCAAGAGGGATCACCCGAAATTCAAAGGCAACTGAATTTCGGCAACCGGGGCATCGAAGTCGGAATGCCGCGAAACTCACCGAGTCAAAGCGTTTCGCCGTTTGCGGAAGAAGTCTGATGTAGAACAAGTAGCAGAAGCATACATGCTCAAGAGGGATCACCCGAAATTCAAAGGCAACTGAATTTCGGCAACCGGGGCATCGAAGTCGGAATGCCGCGAAACTCACCGAGTCAAAGCGTTTCGCCGTTTGCGGAAGAAGTCTGATGTAGAACAAGTAGCAGAAGCATACATGCTCAAGAGGGATCACCCGAAATTCAAAGGCAACTGAATTTCGGCAACCGGGGCATCGAAGTCGGAATGCCGCGAAACTCACCGAGTCAAAGCGTTTCGCCGTTTGCGGAAGAAGTCTGATGTAGAACAAGTAGCAGAAGCATACATGCTCAAGAGGGATCACCCGAAATTCAAAGGCAACTGAATTTCGGCAACCGGGGCATCGAAGTCGGAATGCCGCGAAACTCACCGAGTCAAAGCGTTTCGCCGTTTGCGGAAGAAGTCTGATGTAGAACAAGTAGCAGAAGCATACATGCTCAAGAGGGATCACCCGAAATTCAAAGGCAACTGAATTTCGGCAACCGGGGCATCGAAGTCGGAATGCCGCGAAACTCACCGAGTCAAAGCGTTTCGCCGTTTGCGGAAGAAGTCTGATGTAGAACAAGTAGCAGAAGCATACATGCTCAAGAGGGATCACCCGAAATTCAAAGGCAACTGAATTTCGGCAACCGGGGCATCGAAGTCGGAATGCCGCGAAACTCACCGAGTCAAAGCGTTTCGCCGTTTGCGGAAGAAGTCTGATGTAGAACAAGTAGCAGAAGCATACATGCTCAAGAGGGATCACCCGAAATTCAAAGGCAACTGAATTTCGGCAACCGGGGCATCGAAGTCGGAATGCCGCGAAACTCACCGAGTCAAAGCGTTTCGCCGTTTGCGGAAGAAGTCTGATGTAGAACAAGTAGCAGAAGCATACATGCTCAAGAGGGATCACCCGAAATTCAAAGGCAACTGAATTTCGGCAACCGGGGCATCGAAGTCGGAATGCCGCGAAACTCACCGAGTCAAAGCGTTTCGCCGTTTGCGGAAGAAGTCTGATGTAGAACAAGTAGCAGAAGCATACATGCTCAAGAGGGATCACCCGAAATTCAAAGGCAACTGAATTTCGGCAACCGGGGCATCGAAGTCGGAATGCCGCGAAACTCACCGAGTCAAAGCGTTTCGCCGTTTGCGGAAGAAGTCTGATGTAGAACAAGTAGCAGAAGCATACATGCTCAAGAGGGATCACCCGAAATTCAAAGGCAACTGAATTTCGGCAACCGGGGCATCGAAGTCGGAATGCCGCGAAACTCACCGAGTCAAAGCGTTTCGCCGTTTGCGGAAGAAGTCTGATGTAGAACAAGTAGCAGAAGCATACATGCTCAAGAGGGATCACCCGAAATTCAAAGGCAACTGAATTTCGGCAACCGGGGCATCGAAGTCGGAATGCCGCGAAACTCACCGAGTCAAAGCGTTTCGCCGTTTGCGGAAGAAGTCTGATGTAGAACAAGTAGCAGAAGCATACATGCTCAAGAGGGATCACCCGAAATTCAAAGGCAACTGAATTTCGGCAACCGGGGCATCGAAGTCGGAATGCCGCGAAACTCACCGAGTCAAAGCGTTTCGCCGTTTGCGGAAGAAGTCTGATGTAGAACAAGTAGCAGAAGCATACATGCTCAAGAGGGATCACCCGAAATTCAAAGGCAACTGAATTTCGGCAACCGGGGCATCGAAGTCGGAATGCCGCGAAACTCACCGAGTCAAAGCGTTTCGCCGTTTGCGGAAGAAGTCTGATGTAGAACAAGTAGCAGAAGCATACATGCTCAAGAGGGATCACCCGAAATTCAAAGGCAACTGAATTTCGGCAACCGGGGCATCGAAGTCGGAATGCCGCGAAACTCACCGAGTCAAAGCGTTTCGCCGTTTGCGGAAGAAGTCTGATGTAGAACAAGTAGCAGAAGCATACATGCTCAAGAGGGATCACCCGAAATTCAAAGGCAACTGAATTTCGGCAACCGGGGCATCGAAGTCGGAATGCCGCGAAACTCACCGAGTCAAAGCGTTTCGCCGTTTGCGGAAGAAGTCTGATGTAGAACAAGTAGCAGAAGCATACATGCTCAAGAGGGATCACCCGAAATTCAAAGGCAACTGAATTTCGGCAACCGGGGCATCGAAGTCGGAATGCCGCGAAACTCACCGAGTCAAAGCGTTTCGCCGTTTGCGGAAGAAGTCTGATGTAGAACAAGTAGCAGAAGCATACATGCTCAAGAGGGATCACCCGAAATTCAAAGGCAACTGAATTTCGGCAACCGGGGCATCGAAGTCGGAATGCCGCGAAACTCACCGAGTCAAAGCGTTTCGCCGTTTGCGGAAGAAGTCTGATGTAGAACAAGTAGCAGAAGCATACATGCTCAAGAGGGATCACCCGAAATTCAAAGGCAACTGAATTTCGGCAACCGGGGCATCGAAGTCGGAATGCCGCGAAACTCACCGAGTCAAAGCGTTTCGCCGTTTGCGGAAGAAGTCTGATGTAGAACAAGTAGCAGAAGCATACATGCTCAAGAGGGATCACCCGAAATTCAAAGGCAACTGAATTTCGGCAACCGGGGCATCGAAGTCGGAATGCCGCGAAACTCACCGAGTCAAAGCGTTTCGCCGTTTGCGGAAGAAGTCTGATGTAGAACAAGTAGCAGAAGCATACATGCTCAAGAGGGATCACCCGAAATTCAAAGGCAACTGAATTTCGGCAACCGGGGCATCGAAGTCGGAATGCCGCGAAACTCACCGAGTCAAAGCGTTTCGCCGTTTGCGGAAGAAGTCTGATGTAGAACAAGTAGCAGAAGCATACATGCTCAAGAGGGATCACCCGAAATTCAAAGGCAACTGAATTTCGGCAACCGGGGCATCGAAGTCGGAATGCCGCGAAACTCACCGAGTCAAAGCGTTTCGCCGTTTGCGGAAGAAGTCTGATGTAGAACAAGTAGCAGAAGCATACATGCTCAAGAGGGATCACCCGAAATTCAAAGGCAACTGAATTTCGGCAACCGGGGCATCGAAGTCGGAATGCCGCGAAACTCACCGAGTCAAAGCGTTTCGCCGTTTGCGGAAGAAGTCTGATGTAGAACAAGTAGCAGAAGCATACATGCTCAAGAGGGATCACCCGAAATTCAAAGGCAACTGAATTTCGGCAACCGGGGCATCGAAGTCGGAATGCCGCGAAACTCACCGAGTCAAAGCGTTTCGCCGTTTGCGGAAGAAGTCTGATGTAGAACAAGTAGCAGAAGCATACATGCTCAAGAGGGATCACCCGAAATTCAAAGGCAACTGAATTTCGGCAACCGGGGCATCGAAGTCGGAATGCCGCGAAACTCACCGAGTCAAAGCGTTTCGCCGTTTGCGGAAGAAGTCTGATGTAGAACAAGTAGCAGAAGCATACATGCTCAAGAGGGATCACCCGAAATTCAAAGGCAACTGAATTTCGGCAACCGGGGCATCGAAGTCGGAATGCCGCGAAACTCACCGAGTCAAAGCGTTTCGCCGTTTGCGGAAGAAGTCTGATGTAGAACAAGTAGCAGAAGCATACATGCTCAAGAGGGATCACCCGAAATTCAAAGGCAACTGAATTTCGGCAACCGGGGCATCGAAGTCGGAATGCCGCGAAACTCACCGAGTCAAAGCGTTTCGCCGTTTGCGGAAGAAGTCTGATGTAGAACAAGTAGCAGAAGCATACATGCTCAAGAGGGATCACCCGAAATTCAAAGGCAACTGAATTTCGGCAACCGGGGCATCGAAGTCGGAATGCCGCGAAACTCACCGAGTCAAAGCGTTTCGCCGTTTGCGGAAGAAGTCTGATGTAGAACAAGTAGCAGAAGCATACATGCTCAAGAGGGATCACCCGAAATTCAAAGGCAACTGAATTTCGGCAACCGGGGCATCGAAGTCGGAATGCCGCGAAACTCACCGAGTCAAAGCGTTTCGCCGTTTGCGGAAGAAGTCTGATGTAGAACAAGTAGCAGAAGCATACATGCTCAAGAGGGATCACCCGAAATTCAAAGGCAACTGAATTTCGGCAACCGGGGCATCGAAGTCGGAATGCCGCGAAACTCACCGAGTCAAAGCGTTTCGCCGTTTGCGGAAGAAGTCTGATGTAGAACAAGTAGCAGAAGCATACATGCTCAAGAGGGATCACCCGAAATTCAAAGGCAACTGAATTTCGGCAACCGGGGCATCGAAGTCGGAATGCCGCGAAACTCACCGAGTCAAAGCGTTTCGCCGTTTGCGGAAGAAGTCTGATGTAGAACAAGTAGCAGAAGCATACATGCTCAAGAGGGATCACCCGAAATTCAAAGGCAACTGAATTTCGGCAACCGGGGCATCGAAGTCGGAATGCCGCGAAACTCACCGAGTCAAAGCGTTTCGCCGTTTGCGGAAGAAGTCTGATGTAGAACAAGTAGCAGAAGCATACATGCTCAAGAGGGATCACCCGAAATTCAAAGGCAACTGAATTTCGGCAACCGGGGCATCGAAGTCGGAATGCCGCGAAACTCACCGAGTCAAAGCGTTTCGCCGTTTGCGGAAGAAGTCTGATGTAGAACAAGTAGCAGAAGCATACATGCTCAAGAGGGATCACCCGAAATTCAAAGGCAACTGAATTTCGGCAACCGGGGCATCGAAGTCGGAATGCCGCGAAACTCACCGAGTCAAAGCGTTTCGCCGTTTGCGGAAGAAGTCTGATGTAGAACAAGTAGCAGAAGCATACATGCTCAAGAGGGATCACCCGAAATTCAAAGGCAACTGAATTTCGGCAACCGGGGCATCGAAGTCGGAATGCCGCGAAACTCACCGAGTCAAAGCGTTTCGCCGTTTGCGGAAGAAGTCTGATGTAGAACAAGTAGCAGAAGCATACATGCTCAAGAGGGATCACCCGAAATTCAAAGGCAACTGAATTTCGGCAACCGGGGCATCGAAGTCGGAATGCCGCGAAACTCACCGAGTCAAAGCGTTTCGCCGTTTGCGGAAGAAGTCTGATGTAGAACAAGTAGCAGAAGCATACATGCTCAAGAGGGATCACCCGAAATTCAAAGGCAACTGAATTTCGGCAACCGGGGCATCGAAGTCGGAATGCCGCGAAACTCACCGAGTCAAAGCGTTTCGCCGTTTGCGGAAGAAGTCTGATGTAGAACAAGTAGCAGAAGCATACATGCTCAAGAGGGATCACCCGAAATTCAAAGGCAACTGAATTTCGGCAACCGGGGCATCGAAGTCGGAATGCCGCGAAACTCACCGAGTCAAAGCGTTTCGCCGTTTGCGGAAGAAGTCTGATGTAGAACAAGTAGCAGAAGCATACATGCTCAAGAGGGATCACCCGAAATTCAAAGGCAACTGAATTTCGGCAACCGGGGCATCGAAGTCGGAATGCCGCGAAACTCACCGAGTCAAAGCGTTTCGCCGTTTGCGGAAGAAGTCTGATGTAGAACAAGTAGCAGAAGCATACATGCTCAAGAGGGATCACCCGAAATTCAAAGGCAACTGAATTTCGGCAACCGGGGCATCGAAGTCGGAATGCCGCGAAACTCACCGAGTCAAAGCGTTTCGCCGTTTGCGGAAGAAGTCTGATGTAGAACAAGTAGCAGAAGCATACATGCTCAAGAGGGATCACCCGAAATTCAAAGGCAACTGAATTTCGGCAACCGGGGCATCGAAGTCGGAATGCCGCGAAACTCACCGAGTCAAAGCGTTTCGCCGTTTGCGGAAGAAGTCTGATGTAGAACAAGTAGCAGAAGCATACATGCTCAAGAGGGATCACCCGAAATTCAAAGGCAACTGAATTTCGGCAACCGGGGCATCGAAGTCGGAATGCCGCGAAACTCACCGAGTCAAAGCGTTTCGCCGTTTGCGGAAGAAGTCTGATGTAGAACAAGTAGCAGAAGCATACATGCTCAAGAGGGATCACCCGAAATTCAAAGGCAACTGAATTTCGGCAACCGGGGCATCGAAGTCGGAATGCCGCGAAACTCACCGAGTCAAAGCGTTTCGCCGTTTGCGGAAGAAGTATGATGTAGAACAAGTAGCAGAAGCATACATGCTCAAGAGGGATCACCCGAAATTCAAAGGCAACTGAATTTCGGCAACCGGGGCATCGAAGTCGGAATGCCGCGAAACTCACCGAGTCAAAGCGTTTCGCCGTTTGCGGAAGAAGTCTGATGTAGAACAAGTAGCAGAAGCATACATGCTCAAGAGGGATCACCCGAAATTCAAAGGCAACTGAATTTCGGCAACCGGGGCATCGAAGTCGGAATGCCGCGAAACTCACCGAGTCAAAGCGTTTCGCCGTTTGCGGAAGAAGTCTGATGTAGAACAAGTAGCAGAAGCATACATGCTCAAGAGGGATCACCCGAAATTCAAAGGCAACTGAATTTCGGCAACCGGGGCATCGAAGTCGGAATGCCGCGAAACTCACCGAGTCAAAGCGTTTCGCCGTTTGCGGAAGAAGTCTGATGTAGAACAAGTAGCAGAAGCATACATGCTCAAGAGGGATCACCCGAAATTCAAAGGCAACTGAATTTCGGCAACCGGGGCATCGAAGTCGGAATGCCGCGAAACTCACCGAGTCAAAGCGTTTCGCCGTTTGCGGAAGAAGTCTGATGTAGAACAAGTAGCAGAAGCATACATGCTCAAGAGGGATCACCCGAAATTCAAAGGCAACTGAATTTCGGCAACCGGGGCATCGAAGTCGGAATGCCGCGAAACTCACCGAGTCAAAGCGTTTCGCCGTTTGCGGAAGAAGTCTGATGTAGAACAAGTAGCAGAAGCATACATGCTCAAGAGGGATCACCCGAAATTCAAAGGCAACTGAATTTCGGCAACCGGGGCATCGAAGTCGGAATGCCGCGAAACTCACCGAGTCAAAGCGTTTCGCCGTTTGCGGAAGAAGTCTGATGTAGAACAAGTAGCAGAAGCATACATGCTCAAGAGGGATCACCCGAAATTCAAAGGCAACTGAATTTCGGCAACCGGGGCATCGAAGTCGGAATGCCGCGAAACTCACCGAGTCAAAGCGTTTCGCCGTTTGCGGAAGAAGTCTGATGTAGAACAAGTAGCAGAAGCATACATGCTCAAGAGGGATCACCCGAAATTCAAAGGCAACTGAATTTCGGCAACCGGGGCATCGAAGTCGGAATGCCGCGAAACTCACCGAGTCAAAGCGTTTCGCCGTTTGCGGAAGAAGTATGATGTAGAACAAGTAGCAGAAGCATACATGCTCAAGAGGGATCACCCGAAATTCAAAGGCAACTGAATTTCGGCAACCGGGGCATCGAAGTCGGAATGCCGCGAAACTCACCGAGTCAAAGCGTTTCGCCGTTTGCGGAAGAAGTCTGATGTAGAACAAGTAGCAGAAGCATACATGCTCAAGAGGGATCACCCGAAATTCAAAGGCAACTGAATTTCGGCAACCGGGGCATCGAAGTCGGAATGCCGCGAAACTCACCGAGTCAAAGCGTTTCGCCGTTTGCGGAAGAAGTATGATGTAGAACAAGTAGCAGAAGCATACATGCTCAAGAGGGATCACCCGAAATTCAAAGGCAACTGAATTTCGGCAACCGGGGCATCGAAGTCGGAATGCCGCGAAACTCACCGAGTCAAAGCGTTTCGCCGTTTGCGGAAGAAGTCTGATGTAGAACAAGTAGCAGAAGCATACATGCTCAAGAGGGATCACCCGAAATTCAAAGGCAACTGAATTTCGGCAACCGGGGCATCGAAGTCGGAATGCCGCGAAACTCACCGAGTCAAAGCGTTTCGCCGTTTGCGGAAGAAGTATGATGTAGAACAAGTAGCAGAAGCATACATGCTCAAGAGGGATCACCCGAAATTCAAAGGCAACTGAATTTCGGCAACCGGGGCATCGAAGTCGGAATGCCGCGAAACTCACCGAGTCAAAGCGTTTCGCCGTTTGCGGAAGAAGTCTGATGTAGAACAAGTAGCAGAAGCATACATGCTCAAGAGGGATCACCCGAAATTCAAAGGCAACTGAATTTCGGCAACCGGGGCATCGAAGTCGGAATGCCGCGAAACTCACCGAGTCAAAGCGTTTCGCCGTTTGCGGAAGAAGTCTGATGTAGAACAAGTAGCAGAAGCATACATGCTCAAGAGGGATCACCCGAAATTCAAAGGCAACTGAATTTCGGCAACCGGGGCATCGAAGTCGGAATGCCGCGAAACTCACCGAGTCAAAGCGTTTCGCCGTTTGCGGAAGAAGTCTGATGTAGAACAAGTAGCAGAAGCATACATGCTCAAGAGGGATCACCCGAAATTCAAAGGCAACTGAATTTCGGCAACCGGGGCATCGAAGTCGGAATGCCGCGAAACTCACCGAGTCAAAGCGTTTCGCCGTTTGCGGAAGAAGTCTGATGTAGAACAAGTAGCAGAAGCATACATGCTCAAGAGGGATCACCCGAAATTCAAAGGCAACTGAATTTCGGCAACCGGGGCATCGAAGTCGGAATGCCGCGAAACTCACCGAGTCAAAGCGTTTCGCCGTTTGCGGAAGAAGTCTGATGTAGAACAAGTAGCAGAAGCATACATGCTCAAGAGGGATCACCCGAAATTCAAAGGCAACTGAATTTCGGCAACCGGGGCATCGAAGTCGGAATGCCGCGAAACTCACCGAGTCAAAGCGTTTCGCCGTTTGCGGAAGAAGTATGATGTAGAACAAGTAGCAGAAGCATACATGCTCAAGAGGGATCACCCGAAATTCAAAGGCAACTGAATTTCGGCAACCGGGGCATCGAAGTCGGAATGCCGCGAAACTCACCGAGTCAAAGCGTTTCGCCGTTTGCGGAAGAAGTCTGATGTAGAACAAGTAGCAGAAGCATACATGCTCAAGAGGGATCACCCGAAATTCAAAGGCAACTGAATTTCGGCAACCGGGGCATCGAAGTCGGAATGCCGCGAAACTCACCGAGTCAAAGCGTTTCGCCGTTTGCGGAAGAAGTCTGATGTAGAACAAGTAGCAGAAGCATACATGCTCAAGAGGGATCACCCGAAATTCAAAGGCAACTGAATTTCGGCAACCGGGGCATCGAAGTCGGAATGCCGCGAAACTCACCGAGTCAAAGCGTTTCGCCGTTTGCGGAAGAAGTCTGATGTAGAACAAGTAGCAGAAGCATACATGCTCAAGAGGGATCACCCGAAATTCAAAGGCAACTGAATTTCGGCAACCGGGGCATCGAAGTCGGAATGCCGCGAAACTCACCGAGTCAAAGCGTTTCGCCGTTTGCGGAAGAAGTATGATGTAGAACAAGTAGCAGAAGCATACATGCTCAAGAGGGATCACCCGAAATTCAAAGGCAACTGAATTTCGGCAACCGGGGCATCGAAGTCGGAATGCCGCGAAACTCACCGAGTCAAAGCGTTTCGCCGTTTGCGGAAGAAGTATGATGTAGAACAAGTAGCAGAAGCATACATGCTCAAGAGGGATCACCCGAAATTCAAAGGCAACTGAATTTCGGCAACCGGGGCATCGAAGTCGGAATGCCGCGAAACTCACCGAGTCAAAGCGTTTCGCCGTTTGCGGAAGAAGTATGATGTAGAACAAGTAGCAGAAGCATACATGCTCAAGAGGGATCACCCGAAATTCAAAGGCAACTGAATTTCGGCAACCGGGGCATCGAAGTCGGAATGCCGCGAAACTCACCGAGTCAAAGCGTTTCGCCGTTTGCGGAAGAAGTCTGATGTAGAACAAGTAGCAGAAGCATACATGCTCAAGAGGGATCACCCGAAATTCAAAGGCAACTGAATTTCGGCAACCGGGGCATCGAAGTCGGAATGCCGCGAAACTCACCGAGTCAAAGCGTTTCGCCGTTTGCGGAAGAAGTCTGATGTAGAACAAGTAGCAGAAGCATACATGCTCAAGAGGGATCACCCGAAATTCAAAGGCAACTGAATTTCGGCAACCGGGGCATCGAAGTCGGAATGCCGCGAAACTCACCGAGTCAAAGCGTTTCGCCGTTTGCGGAAGAAGTCTGATGTAGAACAAGTAGCAGAAGCATACATGCTCAAGAGGGATCACCCGAAATTCAAAGGCAACTGAATTTCGGCAACCGGGGCATCGAAGTCGGAATGCCGCGAAACTCACCGAGTCAAAGCGTTTCGCCGTTTGCGGAAGAAGTCTGATGTAGAACAAGTAGCAGAAGCATACATGCTCAAGAGGGATCACCCGAAATTCAAAGGCAACTGAATTTCGGCAACCGGGGCATCGAAGTCGGAATGCCGCGAAACTCACCGAGTCAAAGCGTTTCGCCGTTTGCGGAAGAAGTATGATGTAGAACAAGTAGCAGAAGCATACATGCTCAAGAGGGATCACCCGAAATTCAAAGGCAACTGAATTTCGGCAACCGGGGCATCGAAGTCGGAATGCCGCGAAACTCACCGAGTCAAAGCGTTTCGCCGTTTGCGGAAGAAGTATGATGTAGAACAAGTAGCAGAAGCATACATGCTCAAGAGGGATCACCCGAAATTCAAAGGCAACTGAATTTCGGCAACCGGGGCATCGAAGTCGGAATGCCGCGAAACTCACCGAGTCAAAGCGTTTCGCCGTTTGCGGAAGAAGTATGATGTAGAACAAGTAGCAGAAGCATACATGCTCAAGAGGGATCACCCGAAATTCAAAGGCAACTGAATTTCGGCAACCGGGGCATCGAAGTCGGAATGCCGCGAAACTCACCGAGTCAAAGCGTTTCGCCGTTTGCGGAAGAAGTATGATGTAGAACAAGTAGCAGAAGCATACATGCTCAAGAGGGATCACCCGAAATTCAAAGGCAACTGAATTTCGGCAACCGGGGCATCGAAGTCGGAATGCCGCGAAACTCACCGAGTCAAAGCGTTTCGCCGTTTGCGGAAGAAGTATGATGTAGAACAAGTAGCAGAAGCATACATGCTCAAGAGGGATCACCCGAAATTCAAAGGCAACTGAATTTCGGCAACCGGGGCATCGAAGTCGGAATGCCGCGAAACTCACCGAGTCAAAGCGTTTCGCCGTTTGCGGAAGAAGTCTGATGTAGAACAAGTAGCAGAAGCATACATGCTCAAGAGGGATCACCCGAAATTCAAAGGCAACTGAATTTCGGCAACCGGGGCATCGAAGTCGGAATGCCGCGAAACTCACCGAGTCAAAGCGTTTCGCCGTTTGCGGAAGAAGTATGATGTAGAACAAGTAGCAGAAGCATACATGCTCAAGAGGGATCACCCGAAATTCAAAGGCAACTGAATTTCGGCAACCGGGGCATCGAAGTCGGAATGCCGCGAAACTCACCGAGTCAAAGCGTTTCGCCGTTTGCGGAAGAAGTCTGATGTAGAACAAGTAGCAGAAGCATACATGCTCAAGAGGGATCACCCGAAATTCAAAGGCAACTGAATTTCGGCAACCGGGGCATCGAAGTCGGAATGCCGCGAAACTCACCGAGTCAAAGCGTTTCGCCGTTTGCGGAAGAAGTATGATGTAGAACAAGTAGCAGAAGCATACATGCTCAAGAGGGATCACCCGAAATTCAAAGGCAACTGAATTTCGGCAACCGGGGCATCGAAGTCGGAATGCCGCGAAACTCACCGAGTCAAAGCGTTTCGCCGTTTGCGGAAGAAGTATGATGTAGAACAAGTAGCAGAAGCATACATGCTCAAGAGGGATCACCCGAAATTCAAAGGCAACTGAATTTCGGCAACCGGGGCATCGAAGTCGGAATGCCGCGAAACTCACCGAGTCAAAGCGTTTCGCCGTTTGCGGAAGAAGTCTGATGTAGAACAAGTAGCAGAAGCATACATGCTCAAGAGGGATCACCCGAAATTCAAAGGCAACTGAATTTCGGCAACCGGGGCATCGAAGTCGGAATGCCGCGAAACTCACCGAGTCAAAGCGTTTCGCCGTTTGCGGAAGAAGTCTGATGTAGAACAAGTAGCAGAAGCATACATGCTCAAGAGGGATCACCCGAAATTCAAAGGCAACTGAATTTCGGCAACCGGGGCATCGAAGTCGGAATGCCGCGAAACTCACCGAGTCAAAGCGTTTCGCCGTTTGCGGAAGAAGTATGATGTAGAACAAGTAGCAGAAGCATACATGCTCAAGAGGGATCACCCGAAATTCAAAGGCAACTGAATTTCGGCAACCGGGGCATCGAAGTCGGAATGCCGCGAAACTCACCGAGTCAAAGCGTTTCGCCGTTTGCGGAAGAAGTCTGATGTAGAACAAGTAGCAGAAGCATACATGCTCAAGAGGGATCACCCGAAATTCAAAGGCAACTGAATTTCGGCAACCGGGGCATCGAAGTCGGAATGCCGCGAAACTCACCGAGTCAAAGCGTTTCGCCGTTTGCGGAAGAAGTATGATGTAGAACAAGTAGCAGAAGCATACATGCTCAAGAGGGATCACCCGAAATTCAAAGGCAACTGAATTTCGGCAACCGGGGCATCGAAGTCGGAATGCCGCGAAACTCACCGAGTCAAAGCGTTTCCCGTTTGCGGAAGAAGTATGATGTAGAACAAGTAGCAGAAGCATACATGCTCAAGAGGGATCACCCGAAATTCAAAGGCAACTGAATTTCGGCAACCGGGGCATCGAAGTCGGAATGCCGCGAAACTCACCGAGTCAAAGCGTTTCGCCGTTTGCGGAAGAAGTCTGATGTAGAACAAGTAGCAGAAGCATACATGCTCAAGAGGGATCACCCAAATTCAAAGGCAACTGAATTTCGGCAACCGGGGCATCGAAGTCGGAATGCCGCGAAACTCACCGAGTCAAAGCGTTTCGCCGTTTGCGGAAGAAGTCTGATGTAGAACAAGTAGCGGAAGCATACATGCTCAAGAGGGATTGATTAATACTTAAAAGTGCATGTTTATCAAGGTTTTATATCATCATTTTGCACTTGAAGTATCAATAACTCCTTAACTAAAGCATGTTTTATAATAACAAGTTTGATATTATAAGATACCTTAATTTATGGTAAATGCTCATTTTAAATGCAGGACTATCACATAAATAAAAGGATTGATTGATGAGTTTAAGCATTGAAAGTTAAAGGACAAAGAGATGGCCAAACTTAGAAAAGAGATGTCGGTGCAGTCCAAACCGGAACATTGCTCGGTAATTGGATCATATCTGGAGCTCTAGATTTCGGATTTAGGTCCACTTTATATGGATGGAAAGGTAAGACAAAGGCCTACAACTTTCATGAGGAGCCCAAGATTTGAAAAGGTCGTTTTGAAGTCCAAATTGAAGGAACAACGAAGAAGTCCGAAGCTGTCCTGCAGCCCAAACACTATTTAGTGTTCAGCCCATATCTTGAGTTCTAGAAGTCCAAATGACCTCATCTTTTTTTTGTTGGAAAGCTGAGACAATTTCCTAGAACATTCTTGAGGATTCTGGGCAAATTATGATGTTAGCAATGACGTCTTGATCAGACAAGAAGATAAGGATTGTTATCTAGTCAAGATGTGGCCACCCACTCATCAATTAGTCAACAAATCAATAGTTCCAAATTTTGGCCTATAAAAGGAGGCACTTACCATGTATTGAGGCATCTTGGTTTCCAGATCAAGATCATGCTCTTGCTTTCTCTCTTTGTATTGCTTATGTTTTGCTTTCATTAATATCAAGTTTATGCACTTCATTTCCTTTCCTTTACTTAGTTAACTTCTTTCTCATTTATGTTCTTATCTTGTTCATTTATGTTTCTTTCTTTCATTATGTTTAGCTAAGTTAATTATGTCAAGGTGAAAAGGGTACACTAATGGTGTAAGAATAAGTATAATATAAACTTAACATGGACCTTAACGTTGGATACTAACATGTTTTATATTTGTTATCTTGTTCACTTTTAATACTTTGCTTGTTAAATGGTTAATCTAGATTTATGTTGTATAACACTTGGTACAACAAATACTTGGTACTTTCATAGCCCATACTGTATGGTATAACCGACACCTGAGCTATGAAAGGGACTTGATTTGTTGTTAACATAAGTTATAATCATGAATGCCTGCCAACATTTACAAGTATTAGCTTTATTCGAATAAGATAACTAATGTAATCATGTTAACAATTTATAATCTGATTGGAACCTCCTTTATGTGTGGTTTCCAATTGAGTAATAAGAGTTTATATTATACTTGTTTGAAGTACCATTAGTGGATCCTCTAACCTTGACATTTGTTTTTATCATTGTTTAATCCTTACATTAATCTTTCATCTCAAAGTTCTCATTAATTTCTTCATCTTCTTCTTCTTATTTTTATTATTATTATTATTTGCATTCTATTTATATTATATAATATATATCTTTGATCTTTTCATAAACTCAGTATATAGGCTGGAAACCTGTGACCCGATCTTTTAGATCATTCTCAGGTATAACAACGCCACGTACTGAGTATTGTTGTTGTTGTTGTTGTTGTTGTTGTTGTTGTCTTGTTATTTATAATTTATACAATTAACCTCTCTGTGGTTCGACCCCGGTCTTGCCGGGTTATTTATTACTTCGACACTCCTGCACTTGGGAAAAGACATCAAGCTTTTGGTCGTGTCAAGTTTTTGGCGCCGTTGCCGGGGAGGTAAATTCTTGTATAAATTATAATATTTAATTTATTTTCTCTTTTCACTTTTCATTTTATCTATTTTTGTTTCCTTTGTTTTGTTTTGTTTCTTTTTCTTCTATTTTCTTTTCTTGCTTTTATTCTCTTCTTACACGTGCATGAGAGTTTGGTCACGTACATTAAGTGGTAGACTTTGTAGGGTATCCTCATCATTTTCAGAAAATATGGCCGAAGAAGATAATCAATCGCTTCATAATGAGAATAATGAGAATAACCGTATGAGAACACTTAGAGACCACATGAATCCCACAAGAACAAGTGCACCCTCATGCATAGTTTTCCCTCCTGATGCATCTCATTTTAATTTTAAGCCAGGCATTATTCAACTTTTACCATCTTTTCATGGCTTAGACTTAGAAAATCCATACTTGCATTTAAGGGAATTTGAGGAGGTCTGTAATACCTATAATGACTCAAATTGTAGCATGAACACCATTCGATTAAAGCTTTTTCCTTTTTCATTAAAAGATAAAGCTAAAACATGGCTACAAAATTTGAGACCAGGATCCATTCGTGCTTGGGATGAAATGCAACAACAATTTTTAAAGAAGTTTTTTCCATCTCACAGAACAAACTCTTTCAAAAGACAAATCATCACTTTCACTCAAAAACCAGGAGAAACATTTTACCAATGTTGGGATAGGTATCGAGATTTGCTTAATACTTGCCCACATCATGGTTTTGAAACATGGAGATTGGTTTCACATTTTTATGAAGGTTTAACACCTAGAGATAGGCAAATGGTTGAATTGATGTGCAATGGAACCTTTGAAGATAAAGACCCTAATGAAGCAATGGAGTACCTAGACTTGCTAGCCGAAAATGCTCAAAATTGGGACACCACAGGTACTTATGAGGCACCAAGTAAAACTCAACCTCATACATCTAGTGGAGGTATGCACAACCTTAGGGAAGATCATGACCTCCAAGCCAAGTTTGCATCTTTAGCTAGAAAAGTCGAGGCACTAGAATTAAAAAAGAGTGGTCAATTAAAATCTGTTCAAGACATTGTGTGTCAAATCTGTGAAACAAATGAGCACTCAACAAATGATTGTCCAACTTTGCCTTCTTTTCAAGGAATGCCTCCATGAACAAGCCCATGCTTTAAACAGTTTCCAAAGGACCCAACCATAACCCATACTCACAAACATATAACCCTGGTTGGAGAAATCACCCAAATTTCAGTTGGAAGAGTGATAGCAACAATGCACAAACTTCACATCCACCGTTTCAAGCACACCATAATTTTCAAAATTCTCATGGATATGCACCTCCTTATGCTCCACCTCCTAGAAGAAATTTTGAGGAAACATTGCATGCATTCATTGAAAAGCAGGAGACAATCAACACTCAACTTGCTCAAAGCATGACAGATTTTAAAGATGCTCTTGCAAAATTAACATCTGCTCTCAGTTTCCAAGAGAAAGGTAAGTTTCCATCTCAACCACAGCAAAATCCAAAGGGGCAATACAATGCAAATGCAAGTAGTTCTGGAAGCCAACACATGGATCAAGTCAAATCAGTCATCACTCTTCGTAGTGGTAAGGTTATTGAAAAACCTATTCTTGAACCTTGTGAGAAAGATGATGAGTCTATCTCTGAGGGTAAGGAAGGGGTTGAACCTGAACATTGCAAAGAAAAGGCTGATTCCCCGCCAGCACTTCCATTTCCTCATGCCATGACCAAACAAAGGAAAGTCAATCACAACTCTGAAATCTTTGAAATTTTCAAACAGGTAAGGATCAATATACCTTTGTTGGATGCTATTAAACAGGTTCCTTCCTATGCTAAATTTTTGAAAGATCTGTGCACTGTGAAGAGAAAACTGAATGTGAAAAAGAAAGCCTTTTTAGCCGAACAAGTAAGTGCCATTCTTCAGAACAATAATGCTTTGAAATATAAAGACCCTGGTTGTCCTACAATTTCTTGCTTTATTGGAGAACATAAAATTGAAAGAGCCTTACTTGATCTTGGAGCTAGTGTGAATTTACTTCCATATTCAGTTTTTCAAAGTCTCAATCTAGGTGAGTTAAAACCAACCTCTGTAACTCTTTTACTTGCTGATAGATCTGTAAAAGTGCCTAGAGGAATAATTGAAGATGTGTTAGTACAAGTTGATAAATTCATTTATCCTGTGGATTTTGTTGTCTTGGACACGCAACCTGTTGAAGCATGTAATTCAATTCCTGTCATTTTAGGACGTCCATTTCTTGCCACTTCTAATGCATTGATTAATTGTAGGAATGGACTGATGAAGCTATCATTTGGAAACATGACATTGGAGATGAATATTTTCAACATTTACAAGCAACCTGGAGATGATAATGATTTACAGGAAGTGGACTTTATTGAAAAATTAGTTCATGATCAATTTCAAACCACTTCTAGTGAAACTGAGATTGATGAATCTGATGATTTGCAAATGGTCTACTTTCAGGAATCAAAGGCATGCAATTGGAGACCACAAATTGAAGAATTGCCACCACGATCAATTGAGCCCATACCTTCAAGTGTTCAACCACCAAAACCTGAATTGAAGCCGTTACCATTTAATCTCAAATACTCATTTTTGGGAGAAAATGAAACTTTTCCGGTAATAATCTCTTCCAAACTTAATGCACATCAAGAAGGTAAGTTATTACAGACTCTGAAAATGCACAAAAATGCATTAGGATGGACCATAGCTGACATAAAAGGAATTAGCCCTTTGATTTGCACACACAGGATTTATTTGGAGGAAAATGCTAAACCCTCTAGAGAAATGCAACGAAGGCTTAATCCTAATATGAAAGAAGTAGTGAAAAATGAAGTCATTAAGCTTCTAGATAATGGAATCATTTATCCTATTTCTGACAGCAAATGGGTAAGTCCTACCCAAGTTGTACCCAAAAAGTCTGGAGTCACTGTGATAACAAATGAGAAAAATGAGTTAATTCCAACTAGGACTGTTACGGGTTGGCGCATGTGCATTGACTATAGGAAACTTAATTCAATGACTAGAAAAGATCATTTCCCTTTACCTTTCATGGACCAAATCCTAGAAAGAGTTGCAGGTCATGAATTTTATTGTTTCCTAGATGGTTATTCAGGTTACAATCAAATTGAAATTGCATTGGAAGATCAAGAGAAGACTACTTTCACATGTCCATTTGGTACTTTTGCATATCGAAGGATGCCTTTTGGATTATGTAATGCACCAGCCACGTTTCAAAGATGCATGCTTAGCATATTCAGTGATATGGTTGAACGTTTTCTTGAAATTTTTATGGATGATTTTTCTGTTTTTGGTGATTCATTTGATGATTGTTTGACTAACTTAGAAAAGGTTTTGAGCAGGTGTGAAGAGAAGAATCTTGTACTGAATTGGGAAAAATGTCACTTTATGGTAACAAACGGCATTGTACTTGGTCACATTGTTTCATCGAAAGGAATTGAGGTTGACAAATCTAAAATCGAGTTAATTGCCAACTTACCAACACCAAAATCTGTTAAAGATGTTAGATCATTCTTAGGACATGCTGGTTTTTACAGAAGGTTCATCAAAGATTTTAGTGTAATATCTAAGCCCTTGAGTAACCTTCTAACAAAGGATAATATTTTTGAATGGACTGAACATTGTGAGGAAGCCTTTGTTAAACTTAAAAACTTGCTTACTTCTGCTCCTGTCATTCAACCTCCTGATTGGTCATTACCTTTTGAAATAATGTGTGACGCTAGTGATTATGCCGTGGGTGCTGTCTTGGGACAAAGGAAAGATAAGAAACCTTATGTGATTTACTATGCAAGTAAAACTTTAAATAGTGCTCAAATGAATTACACTACCACTGAAAAAGAATTACTTGCAGTAGTATTTGCATGTGACAAGTTCAGATCTTATCTTGTTGGCTCACCTGTTGTTGTTTTTAGTGATCATGCAGCATTGAAATATCTTCTCTCTAAGAAAGATTCTAAGGCTAGATTGGTGCGGTGGATTTTGTTACTTCAAGAATTTGATATCACAATCAAAGACAAGAAAGGCACCGAAAATGTTGTCGCAGATCATTTGTCAAGATTGACAACCGATTCGAGATCTGACATTACACCAATCGATGACTACTTTCCTGATGAATCTTTATTTTCTGTCTCTACGATGCCTTGGTTTGCTAATATTGTTAATTTTCTTGTTTCAGGACAATTGCCAGCTCATTGGAGTACCCAAGACAAAAGAAAGTTCTTGAACGAAGTGAAGAACTTTTATTGGGATGACCCTTATTTATTCAAATATTGTCCTGATCAAATATTTCGAAGATGCATTCCTGACAATGAGGTAAGTAGTGTCATTAAATTTTGTCATTCTGAGGCATGTGGGGGTCATTTCTCATCAAGAAAGACAACTGCAAAAATCTTACAAAGTGGATTTTACTGGCCCACCATGTTCAAAGACTCACATGCATTCTGTAAGATTTGTGAAAATTGTCAAAAGTTGGGATCTATTTCGAAACGTCACATGATGCCTTTAAATCCTATTCTTGTCATTGAGATCTTTGATTGTTGGGGTATAGATTTCATGGGTCCATTTCCTCCATCATTTGGTTTCTTGTACATATTGGTCGCAGTAGATTATGTTTCAAAATGGATAGAGGCAATTCCAAGTCGAACCAATGATCACAAAATAGTGATAAAGTTTTTGAAAGAAAACATTTTAAGTCGATTTGGAATCCCTCGAGCCATGATAAGTGACGGTGGAACACACTTTTGCAACAAGCCATTTGAGTCTTTAATGAAGAAATATGGAATCACACATAAAGTTGCCACCCCTTATCACCCTCAGACAAGTGGACAAGTAGAGCTTGCTAATAGGGAGATCAAACAGATCTTGGAGAAAACAGTGAACCCTAATAGGAAAGACTGGTCTTTAAGACTTAATGATGCACTTTGGGCTTATCGAACTGCTTATAAAACATCATTAGGTATGTCACCTTATAGACTAGTCTATGGAAAACCTTGTCACTTGCCTGTGGAAATTGAACATAAAGCTTATTGGGCTATTAAAGCTTTCAATTCAAGCCTTGATGATGCTAGTCAGCTGCGAAAATTGCAAATAAATGAGCTTGAGGAAATAAGAAATGATGCATATGACAATTCAAAAATTCATAAAGCAAGAATTAAAGAGTTTCATGACAAGAAAATACTGAGAAAAACATTCAATGTTGGTCAAAAAGTCTTGCTTTATAATTCTCGACTCCATTTATTTCCTGGAAAACTAAGATCAAGATGGAGCGGTCCTTTTATTGTGAAACATGTGTATCCATATGGGGCCTGTGATATTGAGAATCCAAAGAATGGCAATGTTTTCAAGGTAAATGGGCATCGTTTGAAAGTTTATTTTGATAATTTTTCGGTTGAAAATGACTCTATTGAATTGAGTGATCCTGTATATAAAGATTGATTCTTTTTCTCACATTGTTTTGTGTTTTGTTGTTTTGCTAGTCTCTCTTTCACCCCGGTCAAATGGCGGATAACGGTACTCGTGACTTAAGTCGGTTCTTTCAGTTTCCCAAATAACTGATATCTGTATATGTTTGTATAATTCTTAGCTCTTTCTTCCTTCTTTGAATCGCTTCTCTAATTCTCTTTTGAAAATGGACACCACTCTTGAAAAGTTGAAAAGGTATTTTCCCGCTTTGCCTCCAAATGCGATTAATAAAATTTACCGTGCTAGGTGTGCAAGATTGAGGTTGTTAATGAATCATGGAATTCCTGAAGATATTCGTTGGTTAATTGAAGCAAAGGTTCGATTATCAGGTGAGTCCTCCAATTCTTTCATTTCACACATGCCTGGAACAGGTAAAAGCACTTTTGCAAAGAAACGTCGTGCAAAACGACTGAAAGTCTGTCACAGATGTGCCAGATGGACTTGTAATGCGACATGTCGTTCTTTAGGAATGGTATCTGTAAACCGTGAAGATAAGATACAATTCATTAAGGATGGCCTGAGTAAGGGGTCTTTAGATAATCTTTTGTTGACCCTTGAGACGCATCCTAGTGGAGATGTGCATCGTGTAATTCATGATTTATGGCCACAATTCCATAAAGAACATGATCGACTTAGTCTTGGGAATCTGACTAAAAAAGACCCTGTTTGCCAGTTTTTAAGAAAACTGGATGGGAAGCCTATCCCCGACCCATAGAGGGCGTTTAAGCCGTTCTTGGACGTAAAACCAAGGGAAGATGTGAGCCACAATCACAACTACCTGTACATACATGCTTTTTCAAAATAAATAATAATAAAGAGAGAGAGAGAGAGAGTTTGTGAGACTACAGCTGGCTACATATAGGTGGTATGATTGCATTTTCACTTTTTCATCTATAAATTCTTCTCTTCCTTCCCTTCATTTCTACTCATCCCATATATTCATCAAATATAGAAGTGTGTAGAAATGGCAGGTTCCTCAAGTCATCATATAAGAAATATTTGTGTTTTCGGTGGATCCAGTTCTGGGAAAGAAAAAGAGTTTTTAGAATCAGCAAATCATCTTGGTCGGGTACTAGCTGAGAGAAAGATTCATTTAGTGTATGGGGGAGGCAGCCTTGGGTTAATGGGGAGGTGTGTCAATGGCTGCATTTTTAGGAGGCAGTCAAGTTTTGGGGGTTGTCCCAAAGCTTTAGCAAATGGGGACATCATTGGAAAAACAATTGGAGAGGAACTACAGGTCCCAACAATGTCTGACCGACTGAATACCATGTTTAACCATGCTGATGCCTTCATTGCCTTACCAGGTGGTCTGGGCACATTGGAAGAGATCTTTCATATTTCATCTTGGGCCCAACTGCACATTCACCATAAACCTATAGGTTGTTAAATGTTAATGGTTTTTATGATAAGTTGCTGTCTTTCCTTGATCAAGCTGTGGAACAGGAATTTCTAACATCTTCGGCACGACAAATCATAATCTCTGCTGCTACTGCTGAACAATTGATTGATTGACCAACTACAATCTTTCATCCCTGTCATTGATCCTGCATGAGTCGCCTAGATTGGTCAACTAAGGAAAGCCGTAAAAAGCTTAGATTAGATTTGAGCCTTCATCTGTGAAACCTTGTGTCTTTTGGTTTTATTAATAGCATATTATTTTGTTTTGTTACTTCTTATGTTTGTTTAAGTGTGTTTCAGGTTTGTCATTGTTCGCTGTTTCAGGTGATGTCTTCTATACTCTATCTTTCTACCTTCGAACATTGAGGACAATGTCTCGTTTTGGTTGGGGGGAGAGGGTAGTAGTAAAAAAAAAAAAAAAAAAAAAAATACTAACTTGCTAACTGTTTTTGCTATTATTAAAACCATTTGACAAAATTGTTATTAGGATGGCAGAGTATGGAATCAATTTTATTGACTCTAGAGACGCATCTTAGTAAGTTTCATTACCAAGGTCTATCATAATACTTCTTGAAATATTCAGGTTTACAAACTCTCACATTGTTATCACTTGATTCTGCTCATATACTCATTTAACAAGTATTATTAAACCTTCATTTTCACACACACACTTTAACATATGATTGTGGGTTGCACATTGGATTATTACATTAATTATGTTCTTTTGTTGAAGGTAACAACTAAGGGAAAAGGATAGTATATAATTTGCAAAAAAAAAAAAAAAAAAAAAAAAAAAAAAAAAAGAGATAGTATTGATGATAATAAAAACGTGGATAAGTTTGGTTTCGTAGCTCCCTAACCTAAGCAATTAAGCCCGAAGGGGTGTTTTAACACCTAATACCCTAAAGTCAACTGACTTGGGAGCTATTGGCCCAAAGCTTGTTACATGGGTTAAGGAGAAAAGCTTAAGGGAATCAAACATTGCACTATCTACGTATCAGTATCTGCAACCCGAGTTGTTAAGCTCGTAGGGGTGTCTCAACACCTAATGCCCTAAGACCAACTGGTCTGGGAGTCATTAGCCTAAAACTCGTTACATGGGTTAAAGATACATTGTGTTTTAAGTTGTATGTGTATATAAATAAAAGAAAAAAAAAAGAAAAAAAAAAAAAAAAAAAAAAAATAATAATCCCAACCCAAGGAAGTTCACCTTAAACATTTGAACATAATATTGTTTTCTTCCAACAAAAGCCCCATCATCTATGTTTTCATTGAGCACACAAAAAGAAGGTTTATTAATATCTTGTTTAAGAAGTATGAAGCAAGGAATATAAATTTAATGAGAGTTTGTTTATCTGGATAGATTAATGGAAGTTGAATGATGAATGCCTTGCTTTGTGGAACTTGCAAATTGTTTCTCTATTTTAACGCTTTAGATTACTAGGGACTAGTAATAAGCTGGTTGGGGGGTGTGATTAGTACTTAAAAGTGCATGTTTATCAAGGTTTTATATCATCATTTTGCACTTGAAGTATCAATAACTCCTTAACTAAAGCATGTTTTATAATAACAAGTTTGATATTATAAGATACCTTAATTTATGGTAAATGCTCATTTTAAATGCAGGACTATCACATAAATAAAAGGATTGATTGATGAGTTTAAGCATTGAAAGTTAAAGGACAAAGAGATGGCCAAACTTAGAAAAGAGATGTCGGTGCAGTCCAAACCGGAACATTGCTCGGTAATTGGATCATATCTGGAGCTCTAGATTTCGGATTTAGGTCCACTTTATATGGATGGAAAGGTAAGACAAAGGCCTACAACTTTCATGAGGAGCCCAAGATTTGAAAAAGGTCGTTTTGAAGTCCAAATTGAAGGAACAACGAAGAAGTCCGAAGCTGTCCTGCAGCCCAAACACTATTTAGTGTTCAGCCCATATCTTGAGTTCTAGAAGTCCAAATGACCTCATCTTTTTTTTGTTGGAAAGCTGAGACAATTCCTAGAACATTCTTGAGGATTCTGGGCAAATTATGATGTTAGCAATGACGTCTTGATCAGACAAGAAGATAAGGATTGTTATCTAGTCAAGATGTGGCCACCCACTCATCAATTAGTCAACAAATCAATAGTTCCAAATTTTGGCCTATAAAAGGAGGCACTTACCATGTATTGAGGCATCTTGGTTTCCAGATCAAGATCATGCTCTTGCTTTCTCTCTTTGTATTGCTTATGTTTTGCTTTCATTAATATCAAGTTTATGCACTTCATTTCCTTTCCTTTACTTAGTTAACTTCTTTCTCATTTATGTTCTTATCTTGTTCATTTATGTTTCTTTCTTTCATTATGTTTAGCTAAGTTAATTATGTCAAGGTGAAAAGGGTACACTAATGGTGTAAGAATAAGTATAATATAAACTTAACATGGACCTTAACGTTGGATACTAACATGTTTTATATTTGTTATCTTGTTCACTTTTAATACTTTGCTTGTTAAATGGTTAATCTAGATTTATGTTGTATAACACTTGGTACAACAAATACTTGGTACTTTCATAGCCCATACTGTATGGTATAACCGACACCTGAGCTATGAAAGGGAACTTGATTTGTTGTTAACATAAGTTATAATCATGAATGCCTGCCAACATTTACAAGTATTAGCTTTATTCGAATAAGATAACTAATGTAATCATGTTAACAATTTATAATCTGATTGGAACCTCCTTTATGTGTGGTTTCCAATTGAGTAATAAGAGTTTATATTATACTTGTTTGAAGTACCATTAGTGGATCCTCTAACCTTGACATTTGTTTTTATCATTGTTTAATCCTTACATTAATCTTTCATCTCAAAGTTCTCATTAATTTCTTCATCTCTCTTCTTATTTTTTTTTTTTATTATTATTTACTTTTGTTTATATTATATAATTTATCTTTGATCTTTTCATAAACTCAGTATATAGGCTGGAAACCTGTGACCGATCTTTTGGATCATTCTCAGGTGTAACAACGCCACGTACTGATTATTGTTGTTGTTTGTTGTTGTTGTTGTTGTTGTTGTCTTGTTATTTATAATTTATACAATTAACCTCTCTGTGGTTCGACCCCGGTCTTGCCGGGTTATTATTACTTCGACACTCCTGCACTTGGGAAAAGACATCAAGCTTTTGGTCGTGTCAGGGATCACC
>CM055346.1:60402289-60404789 GCA_029228515.1 Populus alba x Populus x berolinensis
CCCCCTAATAGAGCTATAGAGTGTTATTGCAGCATCTGCTGTAGGGGTAGACACTTACTAGGTTCTCCAGCTGACACCCCCCCTTCTATAAAAATTTCATTTCTTGGTATTTTGAGCTGAAAATTTGGCATTATGTTGGCAAAACATCCAAACCAACTTTAATAATATTTCCAGATTTTTTCGATTGGGTCTGGGAAGTATTTTCTTTTATTTTCTTCCATTAAAAATCAAGGAAATACGCAAAAAATAGGAACCGGCCCGGAATGACCCCAAATTCGAGCGGGCAGCCTTCACAAAAATTATGGCTGATTTTACTGGGATTGAGTTTCTTGTGGAAAGCACGACGTTTTAATTCTTGTGTCGTGGAATTTGCAGAGGATAAACTGGAGCAGCGCGCATTTTATGCGCGACATAGCTCTGACGTTCGCGGCTTTTGACCTTTGGGATTCCCCAGCAGCGGCCTTTAGCTCTCTCTCTCGAATTTGCGTGGGGGGCAGGCAAGCAAGAGCGCTTGGGGCGCCCTGGGCCCGAAGGCAAAGCACCCCCATTGGGCAAGAACAGCAAGCCAGTGGGGGTGTCTCCGCGCTGCCGATTTTGTTTCCCACTGCGCTGGGCATCGCTGCCGGTGTCCCCGGGGCCCGTTAAGGAAGCCCGCCGCGGGGCAAGACAGCAAGCACTGCCGGGGGCTGTTCCTGCTGCTGTCCGATTTTTCCACTGCTGGCATCGCTGTTTTTATCCGCGATTGCCCCTGATTTAGGGCCCGAAGGCTAGCCCGCACCGCGGGCACGACAGCAAACGTCCAGCGGGGGCTTCTGTCCGCGCTGTCCTGATTTTTCCCTATGCTTTTCGGCATCGCTGCTCGCTTGCCCCGGGCCCGACGGCAGTCCCCCGCTGGGCTCAGATCAGCAAGACAGCTGGGTTGAGCTGTCGAGCTAAGCATGCCGATTTTTCCCACTGCCTTTTTGGCATTACGGCTTGCCGCTGCCCTTGGGCCCGAAGGCAGCCCCCCCCTTGCGGTGGGGACGTCAGCAAGCCAGCGGGGGCTGTCGCGCTTTTTGCCGATTTTTTCTCCACTGCTGGCATCGCTTTGCCGGCTATTGCCCCGGGCCTTTGCTTTATAAGCTCCCACTCTCGGCAGCCCTTCCCCACATAGGGCACTGACAGCAAGCCAGCCGGGGGCTGTCCGCGCTGCGCGCGATTTTTATCCCAAGCTGGCATCGCTGCCGCTGGACCGGTGCACTGAAGGCAGCCACCCCCTGCTGAGATGGCACGACAGGCATTAGCCAGCGGAGTGGAGGCGGGTGTTCCGCGCTGGCCGATTTTTCGCCACTAGCTGGCATCGTCTTTTGTCCGCTGCCCCGGGCTCCATGAAGGCAGCCTCTCCCCGTCGGGGCCACAGGACAGCAAGCCAGGTGGGGCTGTTCCCCGCTGGTGCCGATTTTTCCCACTGCATGGCATCGCTTTGCCGTATTTTGCCCGGGGCGACGACAATGGCAAACCCCCGCAGACGGCACGACAGCAAGCAGCGGGTGGGCTGTCAGCGCCGTCCGTATTTTTTCCGCCAGCTGTGGCATCGATTGCCGCTGCCCCCGGGTCCTGAAGGCAGCCCCCCGCGGGGCACGATCTGTCTAGCCAGCGGGGGCTGTCCGCGCTGTCCTGATTTTTGCCTCCAACTGCTATGTGTCCATCGCTGTTTGCGCTCTGCACCGGGCTCCGAAGGCAGCCCCCCGCGTGGGCACGACAGCTAGCCAGCGGGGAGCTTTGTCCGCGCTGCCGATTTTTTTTCCCACTGGCTGGCATCCGGCTGTGCCGCAGAGTGTGCGTAGGCCTCTCCCGCAGCGGGGGGCAGGCAAGAGCGCTGGGGGGTCAGGCCCGGATGCTGCCCCCCCGCGGGCACGACAGCAAGCCAGCGGGGGCTGTTCCGGCAGCTGCCGTATTGTTTACCCACTGTAGGCATCGATGCCGCTGCCCACTGGTGCCCGAAGGCCAAAAGCCCCCCCCGCGGGCACTGACAGGCAAGCAGGCGGATTGGCTTGTCCTGCGCTGCCGATTTTTCCCACTGCTTTGGCATCGCTGCCGTCTGCCCCTGGGGGGGGGGGCTCCGAAGGCAGCCCCCCCGCGGGCTAGACAGAAAGCCATTGCAGTGGGTGTCTGTTCCGCGCTGCCGACTTTTTCCCTCTGCTGGCATCGCTGTCCGTCTGCCCCTAGGGCCCGAAGGCAAGCCCCCGCGGGCAAGACAGCAAGCCAGCGGTGGGCGTTGTCCGCAGCTGCCGATTTTGTCCATTGCTGGCATTCGCTGTGCGCTTGCCCCTGTGGCCGAATCGGCAGCCCCTCCGCAGTGGTCACGATTACAGCAAGCCAGTCACGGGGGCTGTCCTGCGCTGCTCTGATATTTTCCCACTGCTGGCATTCGCTTGCCGCTTTGCCACGGGCTTCTGAAGCTAGATCCCCAGCGGGCACGATCAGCTAAGCCAGCGGGGTGTTTCCGCGCTATTGCCGA
>CM055346.1:60414789-60417289 GCA_029228515.1 Populus alba x Populus x berolinensis
AGCCGTTGGGCGCGTTGGGGCTGCCTATTGGTTGGCACGAGCGCTGGCAAATCAGAGTGCGTGCGCGCCCGCAGCCGCGGATAAGCAGCCCCAACGCGCCCAACGGCTTGGAGCGGGTCACAGGGACGGTGGCCGGAATCGTGACGTCGCGCCAAGCCGTTGGGCGCGTTGGGGCTGCCTATTGGTTGGCACGAGCGCTGGCAAATCAGAGTGCGTGCGCGCCCGCAGCCGCGGATAAGCAGCCCCAACGCGCCCAACGGCTTGGAGCGGGTCACAGGGACGGTGGCCGGAATCGGGTCGTCGCCGGCCGGAAAACGGGTCATCGATGGCGGCGTTACTTCGGGCCATGAGGCCCCCCACGTTAGTCCGAGCATAGCAGCAGCCCACAAATCCCCCGCGGCAGGCCTATGGGCGCCAGCCAGCGCGCCCCATGGCCAGCCAGGGGGCACCCCCCTAAAGAGCTATAAGTGTTATTGCAGCTCTGGCAGGGGTAGACACTACTAGGTCCCAGCTGTCACCCCCCTCTAAAAAATTCATTTCTTGGTATTTTGAGCTGAAATTTTGCACATATGTTGGCAAAAATCCAATCCAACTTTATAAATTTTCCCAGATTTTTTCGAGGTCGGGAAGTATTTTTTTTTATTTTCCTACCATTAAAAATCAAGGAAATACGCAAAAATAGGAACCGGCCCGGAATGACCCCAAATTCGGCTGGCAGCCTCACAAAAATATGGCTGATTTTACTGGATTGGTTTCATGTGGAAAGCACGACGTTTTCTTGGCGGGATGCGAGAAAACCGGCAGCGCGCATGCGCGGCCAGCGACGTCGGGCTGGCCCCAGCAGCGCCTAGCCTCTCCCGCGCGGGGGGCAGGCAAGAGCGCAGGGGCCCCGGGCCCGAAGGCAGCCCCCCCGCGGGCAAGACAGCAAGCCAGCGGGGGCTGTCCGCGCTGCCGATTTTTCCCACTGCTGGCATCGCTGCCGCTGCCCCGGGCCCGAAGGCAGCCCCCCCGCGGGCACGACAGCAAGCCAGCGGGGGCTGTCCGCGCTGCCGATTTTTCCCACTGCTGGCATCGCTGCCGCTGCCCCGGGCCCGAAGGCAGCCCCCCCGCGGGCACGACAGCAAGCCAGCGGGGGCTGTCCGCGCTGCCGATTTTTCCCACTGCTGGCATCGCTGCCGCTGCCCCGGGCCCGAAGGCAGCCCCCCCGCGGGCACGACAGCAAGCCAGCGGGGGCTGTCCGCGCTGCCGATTTTTCCCACTGCTGGCATCGCTGCCGCTGCCCCGGGCCCGAAGGCAGCCCCCCCGCGGGCACGACAGCAAGCCAGCGGGGGCTGTCCGCGCTGCCGATTTTTCCCACTGCTGGCATCGCTGCCGCTGCCCCGGGCCCGAAGGCAGCCCCCCCGCGGGCACGACAGCAAGCCAGCGGGGGCTGTCCGCGCTGCCGATTTTTCCCACTGCTGGCATCGCTGCCGCTGCCCCGGGCCCGAAGGCAGCCCCCCCGCGGGCACGACAGCAAGCCAGCGGGGGCTGTCCGCGCTGCCGATTTTTCCCACTGCTGGCATCGCTGCCGCTGCGCCCGCAAGGCCCGAAGGCAGCCCCCCCGCGGGCACGACAGCAAGCCAGCGGGGGCTGTCCGCGCTGCCGATTTTTCCCACTGCTGGCATCGCTGCCGCTGCCCGGGCCCGAAGGCAGCCCCCCGCGGGCACGACAGCAAGCCAGCGGGGGCTGTCCGCGCTGCCGATTTTTCCCACTGCTGGCATCGCTGCCGCTGCCCCGGGCCCGAAGGCAGCCCCCCCGCGGGCAAGACAGCAAGCCAGCGGGGGCTGTCCGCGCTGCCGATTTTTCCCACTGCTGGCATCGCTGCCGCTGCCCGGGCCCGAAGGCAGCCCCCCCGCGGGCACGACAGCAAGCCAGCGGGGGCTGTCCGCGCTGCCGATTTTTCCCACTGCTGGCATCGCTGCCGCTGCCCCGGGCCCGAAGGCAGCCCCCCCGCGGGCACGACAGCAAGCCAGCGGGGGCTGTCCGCGCTGCCGATTTTTCCCACTGCTGGCATCGCTGCCGCTGCCCCGGGCCCGAAGGCAGCCCCCCGCGGGCACGACAGCAAGCCAGCGGGGGCTGTCCGCGCTGCCGATTTTTCCCACTGCTGGCATCGCTGCCGCAGAGTGTGCGTAGCCTCTCCCGCGCGGGGGGCAGGCAAGAGCGCAGGGGGGCAAGGCCCGAAGGCAGCCCCCCCGCGGGTAAGATAGCCAGCCAGCAGGGGCTGTCCCCGCGTCAGCCCCCGTTGCGCAGCGCGGCATGGAAATCATTGCCGCGCGCGCGCGCGCCCAATCGCCCAAGAGCCCAAGGGCCCCCAAGGGCCCCAGGCCCTCAGGCCCCAGCGCCCCAGCGCCAAGCGCAGACGCGGGCGCGGGCGCGGGCGGGCGCGCGCGCGCGTGTGATTTTTATAGGGCGGTGGTCGGAATCGGGTCGTCGCCGGCCGGAAAACGGGTCATCGATGGCG
>CM055346.1:60427289-60430136 GCA_029228515.1 Populus alba x Populus x berolinensis
GATTTTTTCGAGGTCGGGAAGTATTTTTTTTTATTTTCCTACCATTAAAAATCAAGGAAATACGCAAAAATAGGAACCGGCCCGGAATGACCCCAAATTCGGCTGGCAGCCTCACAAAAATATGGCTGATTTTACTGGATTGGTTTCATGTGGAAAGCACGACGTTTTCTTGGCGGGATGCGAGAAAACCGGCAGCGCGCATGCGCGGCCAGCGACGTCGGGCTGGCCCCAGCAGCGCCTAGCCTCTCCCGCGCGGGGGGCAGGCAAGAGCGCAGGGGCCCCGGGCCCGAAGGCAGCCCCCCGCGGGCAAGACAGCAAGCCAGCGGGGGCTGTCCGCGCTGCCGATTTTTCCCACTGCTGGCATCGCTGCCGCTGCCCCGGGCCCGAAGGCAGCCCCCCCGCGGGCACGACAGCAAGCCAGCGGGGGCTGTCCGCGCTGCCGATTTTTCCCACTGCTGGCATCGCTGCCGCTGCCCGGGCCCGAAGGCAGCCCCCCGCGGGCACGACAGCAAGCCAGCGGGGGCTGTCCGCGCTGCCGATTTTTCCCACTGCTGGCATCGCTGCCGCTGCCCCGGGCCCGAAGGCAGCCCCCCCGCGGGCACGACAGCAAGCCAGCGGGGGCTGTCCGCGCTGCCGATTTTTCCCACTGCTGGCATCGCTGCCGCTGCCCCGGGCCCGAAGGCAGCCCCCCCGCGGGCACGACAGCAAGCCAGCGGGGGCTGTCCGCGCTGCCGATTTTTCCCACTGCTGGCATCGCTGCCGCTGCCCCGGGCCCGAAGGCAGCCCCCCCGCGGGCACGACAGCAAGCCAGCGGGGGCTGTCCGCGCTGCCGATTTTTCCCACTGCTGGCATCGCTGCCGCTGCCCCGGGCCCGAAGGCAGCCCCCGCGGGCACGACAGCAAGCCAGCGGGGGCTGTCCGCGCTGCCGATTTTTCCACTGCTGGCATCGCTGCCGCTGCCCCGGGCCCGAAGGCAGCCCCCCCGCGGGCACGACAGCAAGCCAGCGGGGGCTGTCCGCGCTGCCGATTTTTCCCACTGCTGGCATCGCTGCCGCTGCCCCGGCCCGAAGGCAGCCCCCCCGCGGGCACGACAGCAAGCCAGCGGGGGCTGTCCGCGCTGCCGATTTTTCCCACTGCTGGCATCGCTGCCGCTGCCCCGGGCCCGAAGGCAGCCCCCCCGCGGGCACGACAGCAAGCCAGCGGGGGCTGTCCGCGCTGCCGATTTTTCCCACTGCTGGCATCGCTGCCGCTGCCCCGGGCCCGAAGGCAGCCCCCCCGCGGGCACGACAGCAAGCCAGCGGGGGCTGTCCGCGCTGCCGATTTTTCCCACTGCTGGCATCGCTGCCGCTGCCCCGGGCCCGAAGGCAGCCCCCCGCGGGCACGACAGCAAGCCAGCGGGGGCTGTCCGCGCTGCCGATTTTTCCCACTGCTGGCATCGCTGCCGCTGCCCCGGGCCCGAAGGCAGCCCCCCGCGGGCACGACAGCAAGCCAGCGGGGGCTGTCCGCGCTGCCGATTTTTCCCACTGCTGGCATCGCTGCCGCAGAGTGTGCGTAGCCTCTCCCGCGCGGGGGGCAGGCAAGAGCGCAGGGGGGCAAGGCCCGAAGGCAGCCCCCCCGCGGGTAAGATAGCCAGCCAGCAGGGGCTGTCCCCGCGTCAGCCCCCGTTGCGCAGCGCGGCATGGAAATCATTGCCGCGCGCGCGCGCGCCCAATCGCCCAAGAGCCCAAGGGCCCCCAAGGGCCCCAGGCCCTCAGGCCCCAGCGCCCCAGCGCCAAGCGCAGACGCGGGCGCGGGCGCGGGCGGGCGCGCGCGCGCGTGTGATTTTTATAGGGCGGTGGTCGGAATCGGGTCGTCGCCGGCCGGAAAACGGGTCATCGATGGCGGCGTTACTTCGGGCCGTGAGGCCCCCCACGTGTGTAGCAGCAGCTCGCAAATCCCCCGCGGCAGGCCTATGGGCGCCAGCCAGCGCGCCCCATGGCCAGTCGGGGGGCACCCCCTAAAGAGCTATAAGTGTTATTGCAGCTCTGGCAGGGGCAGACACTACTAGGTCCCAGCTGTCACCCCCCCTCTAAAAAATTCATTTCTTGGTATTTTGAGCTGAAATTTTGCACATAGGTTGGCAAAAATCCAATCCACCTTTATAAATTTTCCCAGATTTTTTCGAGGTCGGGAAGTATTTTTTTTTATTTTCCTACCATTAAAAATCAAGGAAATACGCAAAAATAGGAACCGGCCCGGAATGACCCCAAATTCGGCTGGCAGCCTCACAAAAATATGGCTGATTTTACTGGATTGATTTCACGTGGAAAGCATGACGTTTTCTTGGCGGGATGCGGGAAAACCGGCAGCGCGCATGCCGCGGCCACCGGAGGAGCCCCGGGAAAACTCTTGCTTTCACGGTCTTGGCCTCCCCTCACCACCATGGCCGGCCTCTAATCCCCCCCATCAGCAGTTGTGGCCGATAGGGCAGTGATTTGAACGACGCCGCCGGGTAATCGCACCCGGCCGACGCGGGGAGGAAGAGATCTCTTCTTCCAAGATAGCGAACAACACATCGGGAGTTATGTTGATAGGGCAGAGAATTGAATGACTCGTTGCGGGCAGCCAGCTGATAGGGCCTCCAGCTGCACAAATCCGCGCTGCCGATTTTTCCGACGTTGCCGATTTGTCTGAACAGCCCCTCGTTCGTCCGCGCTGCCGATTCCAACACTGCCTGCTGTGTCTGAACAGCCCCTGTTTCGTCAGCGCGTCCCCTTGACGAATTTTCCTGCCTGGCCTCGACAGCCCAGCGTCCAGCCCGTGTTCGTCAACAAATCTGCGCTGCCGATTTTCCCCACTGTTGGCATAG
>CM055346.1:60430236-60476263 GCA_029228515.1 Populus alba x Populus x berolinensis
TTGAGTTTCGCGGCATTCCGACTTCGATGCCCCGGTTGCCGAAATTCAGTTGCCTTTGAATTTCGGGTGATCCCTCTTGAGCATGTATGCTTCTGCTACTTGTTCTACATCAGACTTCTTCCGCAAACGGCGAAACGCTTTGACTCGGTGAGTTTCGCGGCATTCCGACTTCGATGCCCGGTTGCCGAAATTCAGTTGCCTTTGAATTTCGGGTGATCCCTCTTGAGCATGTATGCTTCTGCTACTTGTTCTACATCAGACTTCTTCCGCAAACGGCGAAACGCTTTGACTCGGTGAGTTTCGCGGCATTCCGACTTCGATGCCCCGGTTGCCGAAATTCAGTTGCCTTTGAATTTCGGGTGATCCCTCTTGAGCATGTATGCTTCTGCTACTTGTTCTACATCAGACTTCTTCCGCAAAGGCGAAACGCTTTGACTCGGTGAGTTTCGCGGCATTCCGACTTCGATGCCCCGGTTGCCGAAATTCAGTTGCCTTTGAATTTCGGGTGATCCCTCTTGAGCATGTATGCTTCTGCTACTTGTTCTACATCAACTTCTTCCGCAAACGGCGAAACGCTTTGACTCGGTGAGTTTCGCGGCATTCCGACTTCGATGCCCGGTTGCCGAAATTCAGTTGCCTTTGAATTTCGGGTGATCCCTCTTGAGCATGTATGCTTCTGCTACTTGTTCTACATCACACTTCTTCCGCAAACGGCGAAACGCTTTGACTCGGTGAGTTTCGCGGCATTCCGACTTCGATGCCCCGGTTGCCGAAATTCAGTTGCCTTTGAATTTCGGGTGATCCCTCTTGAGCATGTATGCTTCTGCTACTTGTTCTACATCAGACTTCTTCCGCAAACGGCGAAACGCTTTGACTCGGTGAGTTTCGCGGCATTCCGACTTCGATGCCCCGGTTGCCGAAATTCAGTTGCCTTTGAATTTCGGGTGATCCCTCTTGAGCATGTATGCTTCTGCTACTTGTTCTACATCACACTTCTTCCGCAAACGGCGAAACGCTTTGACTCGGTGAGTTTCGCGGCATTCCGACTTCGATGCCCCGGTTGCCGAAATTCAGTTGCCTTTGAATTTCGGGTGATCCCTCTTGAGCATGTATGCTTCTGCTACTTGTTCTACATCAGACTTCTTCCGCAAACGGCGAAACGCTTTGACTCGGTGAGTTTCGCGGCATTCCGACTTCGATGCCCCGGTTGCCGAAATTCAGTTGCCTTTGAATTTCGGGTGATCCCTCTTGAGCATGTATGCTTCTGCTACTTGTTCTACATCAGACTTCTTCCGCAAACGGCGAAACGCTTTGACTCGGTGAGTTTCGCGGCATTCCGACTTCGATGCCCCGGTTGCCGAAATTCAGTTGCCTTTGAATTTCGGGTGATCCCTCTTGAGCATGTATGCTTCTGCTACTTGTTCTACATCAGACTTCTTCCGCAAACGGCGAAACGCTTTGACTCGGTGAGTTTCGCGGCATTCCGACTTCGATGCCCGGTTGCCGAAATTCAGTTGCCTTTGAATTTCGGGTGATCCCTCTTGAGCATGTATGCTTCTGCTACTTGTTCTACATCAGACTTCTTCCGCAAACGGCGAAACGCTTTGACTCGGTGAGTTTCGCGGCATTCCGACTTCGATGCCCCGGTTGCCGAAATTCAGTTGCCTTTGAATTTCGGGTGATCCCTCTTGAGCATGTATGCTTCTGCTACTTGTTCTACATCAGACTTCTTCCGCAAACGGCGAAACGCTTTGACTCGGTGAGTTTCGCGGCATTCCGACTTCGATGCCCCGGTTGCCGAAATTCAGTTGCCTTTGAATTTCGGGTGATCCCTCTTGAGCATGTATGCTTCTGCTACTTGTTCTACATCACTTCTTCCGCAAACGGCGAAACGCTTTGACTCGGTGAGTTTCGCGGCATTCCGACTTCGATGCCCCGGTTGCCGAAATTCAGTTGCCTTTGAATTTCGGGTGATCCCTCTTGAGCATGTATGCTTCTGCTACTTGTTCTACATCACACTTCTTCCGCAAACGGCGAAACGCTTTGACTCGGTGAGTTTCGCGGCATTCCGACTTCGATGCCCCGGTTGCCGAAATTCAGTTGCCTTTGAATTTCGGGTGATCCCTCTTGAGCATGTATGCTTCTGCTACTTGTTCTACATCACACTTCTTCCGCAAACGGCGAAACGCTTTGACTCGGTGAGTTTCGCGGCATTCCGACTTCGATGCCCCGGTTGCCGAAATTCAGTTGCCTTTGAATTTCGGGTGATCCCTCTTGAGCATGTATGCTTCTGCTACTTGTTCTACATCACACTTCTTCCGCAAACGGCGAAACGCTTTGACTCGGTGAGTTTCGCGGCATTCCGACTTCGATGCCCCGGTTGCCGAAATTCAGTTGCCTTTGAATTTCGGGTGATCCCTCTTGAGCATGTATGCTTCTGCTACTTGTTCTACATCAGACTTCTTCCGCAAACGGCGAAACGCTTTGACTCGGTGAGTTTCGCGGCATTCCGACTTCGATGCCCCGGTTGCCGAAATTCAGTTGCCTTTGAATTTCGGGTGATCCCTCTTGAGCATGTATGCTTCTGCTACTTGTTCTACATCAGACTTCTTCCGCAAACGGCGAAACGCTTTGACTCGGTGAGTTTCGCGGCATTCCGACTTCGATGCCCCGGTTGCCGAAATTCAGTTGCCTTTGAATTTCGGGTGATCCCTCTTGAGCATGTATGCTTCTGCTACTTGTTCTACATCAGACTTCTTCCGCAAACGGCGAAACGCTTTGACTCGGTGAGTTTCGCGGCATTCCGACTTCGATGCCCCGGTTGCCGAAATTCAGTTGCCTTTGAATTTCGGGTGATCCCTCTTGAGCATGTATGCTTCTGCTACTTGTTCTACATCAGACTTCTTCCGCAAACGGCGAAACGCTTTGACTCGGTGAGTTTCGCGGCATTCCGACTTCGATGCCCCGGTTGCCGAAATTCAGTTGCCTTTGAATTTCGGGTGATCCCTCTTGAGCATGTATGCTTCTGCTACTTGTTCTACATCAGACTTCTTCCGCAAACGGCGAAACGCTTTGACTCGGTGAGTTTCGCGGCATTCCGACTTCGATGCCCCGGTTGCCGAAATTCAGTTGCCTTTGAATTTCGGGTGATCCCTCTTGAGCATGTATGCTTCTGCTACTTGTTCTACATCAGACTTCTTCCGCAAACGGCGAAACGCTTTGACTCGGTGAGTTTCGCGGCATTCCGACTTCGATGCCCCGGTTGCCGAAATTCAGTTGCCTTTGAATTTCGGGTGATCCCTCTTGAGCATGTATGCTTCTGCTACTTGTTCTACATCAGACTTCTTCCGCAAACGGCGAAACGCTTTGACTCGGTGAGTTTCGCGGCATTCCGACTTCGATGCCCCGGTTGCCGAAATTCAGTTGCCTTTGAATTTCGGGTGATCCCTCTTGAGCATGTATGCTTCTGCTACTTGTTCTACATCAGACTTCTTCCGCAAACGGCGAAACGCTTTGACTCGGTGAGTTTCGCGGCATTCCGACTTCGATGCCCCGGTTGCCGAAATTCAGTTGCCTTTGAATTTCGGGTGATCCCTCTTGAGCATGTATGCTTCTGCTACTTGTTCTACATCACACTTCTTCCGCAAACGGCGAAACGCTTTGACTCGGTGAGTTTCGCGGCATTCCGACTTCGATGCCCCGGTTGCCGAAATTCAGTTGCCTTTGAATTTCGGGTGATCCCTCTTGAGCATGTATGCTTCTGCTACTTGTTCTACATCAGACTTCTTCCGCAAACGGCGAAACGCTTTGACTCGGTGAGTTTCGCGGCATTCCGACTTCGATGCCCCGGTTGCCGAAATTCAGTTGCCTTTGAATTTCGGGTGATCCCTCTTGAGCATGTATGCTTCTGCTACTTGTTCTACATCACACTTCTTCCGCAAACGGCGAAACGCTTTGACTCGGTGAGTTTCGCGGCATTCCGACTTCGATGCCCCGGTTGCCGAAATTCAGTTGCCTTTGAATTTCGGGTGATCCCTCTTGAGCATGTATGCTTCTGCTACTTGTTCTACATCAGACTTCTTCCGCAAACGGCGAAACGCTTTGACTCGGTGAGTTTCGCGGCATTCCGACTTCGATGCCCCGGTTGCCGAAATTCAGTTGCCTTTGAATTTCGGGTGATCCCTCTTGAGCATGTATGCTTCTGCTACTTGTTCTACATCAGACTTCTTCCGCAAACGGCGAAACGCTTTGACTCGGTGAGTTTCGCGGCATTCCGACTTCGATGCCCCGGTTGCCGAAATTCAGTTGCCTTTGAATTTCGGGTGATCCCTCTTGAGCATGTATGCTTCTGCTACTTGTTCTACATCACACTTCCTTCCGCAAACGGCGAAACGCTTTGACTCGGTGAGTTTCGCGGCATTCCGACTTCGATGCCCCGGTTGCCGAAATTCAGTTGCCTTTGAATTTCGGGTGATCCCTCTTGAGCATGTATGCTTCTGCTACTTGTTCTACATCAGACTTCTTCCGCAAACGGCGAAACGCTTTGACTCGGTGAGTTTCGCGGCATTCCGACTTCGATGCCCCGGTTGCCGAAATTCAGTTGCCTTTGAATTTCGGGTGATCCCTCTTGAGCATGTATGCTTCTGCTACTTGTTCTACATCAGACTTCTTCCGCAAACGGCGAAACGCTTTGACTCGGTGAGTTTCGCGGCATTCCGACTTCGATGCCCCGGTTGCCGAAATTCAGTTGCCTTTGAATTTCGGGTGATCCCTCTTGAGCATGTATGCTTCTGCTACTTGTTCTACATCAGACTTCTTCCGCAAACGGCGAAACGCTTTGACTCGGTGAGTTTCGCGGCATTCCGACTTCGATGCCCCGGTTGCCGAAATTCAGTTGCCTTTGAATTTCGGGTGATCCCTCTTGAGCATGTATGCTTCTGCTACTTGTTCTACATCAGACTTCTTCCGCAAACGGCGAAACGCTTTGACTCGGTGAGTTTCGCGGCATTCCGACTTCGATGCCCGGTTGCCGAAATTCAGTTGCCTTTGAATTTCGGGTGATCCCTCTTGAGCATGTATGCTTCTGCTACTTGTTCTACATCAGACTTCCTTCCGCAAACGGCGAAACGCTTTGACTCGGTGAGTTTCGCGGCATTCCGACTTCGATGCCCCGGTTGCCGAAATTCAGTTGCCTTTGAATTTCGGGTGATCCCTCTTGAGCATGTATGCTTCTGCTACTTGTTCTACATCAGACTTCTTCCGCAAACGGCGAAACGCTTTGACTCGGTGAGTTTCGCGGCATTCCGACTTCGATGCCCCGGTTGCCGAAATTCAGTTGCCTTTGAATTTCGGGTGATCCCTCTTGAGCATGTATGCTTCTGCTACTTGTTCTACATCACACTTCTTCCGCAAACGGCGAAACGCTTTGACTCGGTGAGTTTCGCGGCATTCCGACTTCGATGCCCCGGTTGCCGAAATTCAGTTGCCTTTGAATTTCGGGTGATCCCTCTTGAGCATGTATGCTTCTGCTACTTGTTCTACATCAGACTTCTTCCGCAAACGGCGAAACGCTTTGACTCGGTGAGTTTCGCGGCATTCCGACTTCGATGCCCCGGTTGCCGAAATTCAGTTGCCTTTGAATTTCGGGTGATCCCTCTTGAGCATGTATGCTTCTGCTACTTGTTCTACATCAGACTTCTTCCGCAAACGGCGAAACGCTTTGACTCGGTGAGTTTCGCGGCATTCCGACTTCGATGCCCCGGTTGCCGAAATTCAGTTGCCTTTGAATTTCGGGTGATCCCTCTTGAGCATGTATGCTTCTGCTACTTGTTCTACATCAGACTTCTTCCGCAAACGGCGAAACGCTTTGACTCGGTGAGTTTCGCGGCATTCCGACTTCGATGCCCCGGTTGCCGAAATTCAGTTGCCTTTGAATTTCGGGTGATCCCTCTTGAGCATGTATGCTTCTGCTACTTGTTCTACATCACACTTCTTCCGCAAACGGCGAAACGCTTTGACTCGGTGAGTTTCGCGGCATTCCGACTTCGATGCCCCGGTTGCCGAAATTCAGTTGCCTTTGAATTTCGGGTGATCCCTCTTGAGCATGTATGCTTCTGCTACTTGTTCTACATCAGACTTCTTCCGCAAACGGCGAAACGCTTTGACTCGGTGAGTTTCGCGGCATTCCGACTTCGATGCCCCGGTTGCCGAAATTCAGTTGCCTTTGAATTTCGGGTGATCCCTCTTGAGCATGTATGCTTCTGCTACTTGTTCTACATCAGACTTCTTCCGCAAACGGCGAAACGCTTTGACTCGGTGAGTTTCGCGGCATTCCGACTTCGATGCCCCGGTTGCCGAAATTCAGTTGCCTTTGAATTTCGGGTGATCCCTCTTGAGCATGTATGCTTCTGCTACTTGTTCTACATCAGACTTCTTCCGCAAACGGCGAAACGCTTTGACTCGGTGAGTTTCGCGGCATTCCGACTTCGATGCCCCGGTTGCCGAAATTCAGTTGCCTTTGAATTTCGGGTGATCCCTCTTGAGCATGTATGCTTCTGCTACTTGTTCTACATCAGACTTCTTCCGCAAACGGCGAAACGCTTTGACTCGGTGAGTTTCGCGGCATTCCGACTTCGATGCCCCGGTTGCCGAAATTCAGTTGCCTTTGAATTTCGGGTGATCCCTCTTGAGCATGTATGCTTCTGCTACTTGTTCTACATCAGACTTCTTCCGCAAACGGCGAAACGCTTTGACTCGGTGAGTTTCGCGGCATTCCGACTTCGATGCCCCGGTTGCCGAAATTCAGTTGCCTTTGAATTTCGGGTGATCCCTCTTGAGCATGTATGCTTCTGCTACTTGTTCTACATCAGACTTCTTCCGCAAACGGCGAAACGCTTTGACTCGGTGAGTTTCGCGGCATTCCGACTTCGATGCCCCGGTTGCCGAAATTCAGTTGCCTTTGAATTTCGGGTGATCCCTCTTGAGCATGTATGCTTCTGCTACTTGTTCTACATCAGACTTCTTCCGCAAACGGCGAAACGCTTTGACTCGGTGAGTTTCGCGGCATTCCGACTTCGATGCCCCGGTTGCCGAAATTCAGTTGCCTTTGAATTTCGGGTGATCCCTCTTGAGCATGTATGCTTCTGCTACTTGTTCTACATCAGACTTCTTCCGCAAACGGCGAAACGCTTTGACTCGGTGAGTTTCGCGGCATTCCGACTTCGATGCCCCGGTTGCCGAAATTCAGTTGCCTTTGAATTTCGGGTGATCCCTCTTGAGCATGTATGCTTCTGCTACTTGTTCTACATCAGACTTCTTCCGCAAACGGCGAAACGCTTTGACTCGGTGAGTTTCGCGGCATTCCGACTTCGATGCCCGGTTGCCGAAATTCAGTTGCCTTTGAATTTCGGGTGATCCCTCTTGAGCATGTATGCTTCTGCTACTTGTTCTACATCAGACTTCTTCCGCAAACGGCGAAACGCTTTGACTCGGTGAGTTTCGCGGCATTCCGACTTCGATGCCCCGGTTGCCGAAATTCAGTTGCCTTTGAATTTCGGGTGATCCCTCTTGAGCATGTATGCTTCTGCTACTTGTTCTACATCAGACTTCTTCCGCAAACGGCGAAACGCTTTGACTCGGTGAGTTTCGCGGCATTCCGACTTCGATGCCCCGGTTGCCGAAATTCAGTTGCCTTTGAATTTCGGGTGATCCCTCTTGAGCATGTATGCTTCTGCTACTTGTTCTACATCAGACTTCTTCCGCAAACGGCGAAACGCTTTGACTCGGTGAGTTTCGCGGCATTCCGACTTCGATGCCCCGGTTGCCGAAATTCAGTTGCCTTTGAATTTCGGGTGATCCCTCTTGAGCATGTATGCTTCTGCTACTTGTTCTACATCAGACTTCTTCCGCAAACGGCGAAACGCTTTGACTCGGTGAGTTTCGCGGCATTCCGACTTCGATGCCCCGGTTGCCGAAATTCAGTTGCCTTTGAATTTCGGGTGATCCCTCTTGAGCATGTATGCTTCTGCTACTTGTTCTACATCAGACTTCTTCCGCAAACGGCGAAACGCTTTGACTCGGTGAGTTTCGCGGCATTCCGACTTCGATGCCCCGGTTGCCGAAATTCAGTTGCCTTTGAATTTCGGGTGATCCCTCTTGAGCATGTATGCTTCTGCTACTTGTTCTACATCAGACTTCTTCCGCAAACGGCGAAACGCTTTGACTCGGTGAGTTTCGCGGCATTCCGACTTCGATGCCCCGGTTGCCGAAATTCAGTTGCCTTTGAATTTCGGGTGATCCCTCTTGAGCATGTATGCTTCTGCTACTTGTTCTACATCAGACTTTCTTCCGCAAACGGCGAAACGCTTTGACTCGGTGAGTTTCGCGGCATTCCGACTTCGATGCCCGGTTGCCGAAATTCAGTTGCCTTTGAATTTCGGGTGATCCCTCTTGAGCATGTATGCTTCTGCTACTTGTTCTACATCAGACTTCTTCCGCAAACGGCGAAACGCTTTGACTCGGTGAGTTTCGCGGCATTCCGACTTCGATGCCCCGGTTGCCGAAATTCAGTTGCCTTTGAATTTCGGGTGATCCCTCTTGAGCATGTATGCTTCTGCTACTTGTTCTACATCAGACTTCTTCCGCAAACGGCGAAACGCTTTGACTCGGTGAGTTTCGCGGCATTCCGACTTCGATGCCCCGGTTGCCGAAATTCAGTTGCCTTTGAATTTCGGGTGATCCCTCTTGAGCATGTATGCTTCTGCTACTTGTTCTACATCAGACTTCTTCCGCAAACGGCGAAACGCTTTGACTCGGTGAGTTTCGCGGCATTCCGACTTCGATGCCCCGGTTGCCGAAATTCAGTTGCCTTTGAATTTCGGGTGATCCCTCTTGAGCATGTATGCTTCTGCTACTTGTTCTACATCAGACTTCTTCCGCAAACGGCGAAACGCTTTGACTCGGTGAGTTTCGCGGCATTCCGACTTCGATGCCCCGGTTGCCGAAATTCAGTTGCCTTTGAATTTCGGGTGATCCCTCTTGAGCATGTATGCTTCTGCTACTTGTTCTACATCAGACTTCTTCCGCAAACGGCGAAACGCTTTGACTCGGTGAGTTTCGCGGCATTCCGACTTCGATGCCCCGGTTGCCGAAATTCAGTTGCCTTTGAATTTCGGGTGATCCCTCTTGAGCATGTATGCTTCTGCTACTTGTTCTACATCAGACTTCTTCCGCAAACGGCGAAACGCTTTGACTCGGTGAGTTTCGCGGCATTCCGACTTCGATGCCCCGGTTGCCGAAATTCAGTTGCCTTTGAATTTCGGGTGATCCCTCTTGAGCATGTATGCTTCTGCTACTTGTTCTACATCAGACTTTCTTCCGCAAACGGCGAAACGCTTTGACTCGGTGAGTTTCGCGGCATTCCGACTTCGATGCCCCGGTTGCCGAAATTCAGTTGCCTTTGAATTTCGGGTGATCCCTCTTGAGCATGTATGCTTCTGCTACTTGTTCTACATCACACTTCTTCCGCAAACGGCGAAACGCTTTGACTCGGTGAGTTTCGCGGCATTCCGACTTCGATGCCCCGGTTGCCGAAATTCAGTTGCCTTTGAATTTCGGGTGATCCCTCTTGAGCATGTATGCTTCTGCTACTTGTTCTACATCAGACTTCTTCCGCAAACGGCGAAACGCTTTGACTCGGTGAGTTTCGCGGCATTCCGACTTCGATGCCCCGGTTGCCGAAATTCAGTTGCCTTTGAATTTCGGGTGATCCCTCTTGAGCATGTATGCTTCTGCTACTTGTTCTACATCAGACTTCTTCCGCAAACGGCGAAACGCTTTGACTCGGTGAGTTTCGCGGCATTCCGACTTCGATGCCCCGGTTGCCGAAATTCAGTTGCCTTTGAATTTCGGGTGATCCCTCTTGAGCATGTATGCTTCTGCTACTTGTTCTACATCAGACTTCCTTCCGCAAACGGCGAAACGCTTTGACTCGGTGAGTTTCGCGGCATTCCGACTTCGATGCCCCGGTTGCCGAAATTCAGTTGCCTTTGAATTTCGGGTGATCCCTCTTGAGCATGTATGCTTCTGCTACTTGTTCTACATCAGACTTCTTCCGCAAACGGCGAAACGCTTTGACTCGGTGAGTTTCGCGGCATTCCGACTTCGATGCCCCGGTTGCCGAAATTCAGTTGCCTTTGAATTTCGGGTGATCCCTCTTGAGCATGTATGCTTCTGCTACTTGTTCTACATCAGACTTCTTCCGCAAACGGCGAAACGCTTTGACTCGGTGAGTTTCGCGGCATTCCGACTTCGATGCCCCGGTTGCCGAAATTCAGTTGCCTTTGAATTTCGGGTGATCCCTCTTGAGCATGTATGCTTCTGCTACTTGTTCTACATCAGACTTCTTCCGCAAACGGCGAAACGCTTTGACTCGGTGAGTTTCGCGGCATTCCGACTTCGATGCCCCGGTTGCCGAAATTCAGTTGCCTTTGAATTTCGGGTGATCCCTCTTGAGCATGTATGCTTCTGCTACTTGTTCTACATCAGACTTCTTCCGCAAACGGCGAAACGCTTTGACTCGGTGAGTTTCGCGGCATTCCGACTTCGATGCCCCGGTTGCCGAAATTCAGTTGCCTTTGAATTTCGGGTGATCCCTCTTGAGCATGTATGCTTCTGCTACTTGTTCTACATCAGACTTCTTCCGCAAACGGCGAAACGCTTTGACTCGGTGAGTTTCGCGGCATTCCGACTTCGATGCCCCGGTTGCCGAAATTCAGTTGCCTTTGAATTTCGGGTGATCCCTCTTGAGCATGTATGCTTCTGCTACTTGTTCTACATCAGACTTCTTCCGCAAACGGCGAAACGCTTTGACTCGGTGAGTTTCGCGGCATTCCGACTTCGATGCCCCGGTTGCCGAAATTCAGTTGCCTTTGAATTTCGGGTGATCCCTCTTGAGCATGTATGCTTCTGCTACTTGTTCTACATCAGACTTCTTCCGCAAACGGCGAAACGCTTTGACTCGGTGAGTTTCGCGGCATTCCGACTTCGATGCCCCGGTTGCCGAAATTCAGTTGCCTTTGAATTTCGGGTGATCCCTCTTGAGCATGTATGCTTCTGCTACTTGTTCTACATCACACTTCCTTCCGCAAACGGCGAAACGCTTTGACTCGGTGAGTTTCGCGGCATTCCGACTTCGATGCCCCGGTTGCCGAAATTCAGTTGCCTTTGAATTTCGGGTGATCCCTCTTGAGCATGTATGCTTCTGCTACTTGTTCTACATCACACTTCCTTCCGCAAACGGCGAAACGCTTTGACTCGGTGAGTTTCGCGGCATTCCGACTTCGATGCCCCGGTTGCCGAAATTCAGTTGCCTTTGAATTTCGGGTGATCCCTCTTGAGCATGTATGCTTCTGCTACTTGTTCTACATCAGACTTCTTCCGCAAACGGCGAAACGCTTTGACTCGGTGAGTTTCGCGGCATTCCGACTTCGATGCCCCGGTTGCCGAAATTCAGTTGCCTTTGAATTTCGGGTGATCCCTCTTGAGCATGTATGCTTCTGCTACTTGTTCTACATCACACTTTCTTCCGCAAACGGCGAAACGCTTTGACTCGGTGAGTTTCGCGGCATTCCGACTTCGATGCCCCGGTTGCCGAAATTCAGTTGCCTTTGAATTTCGGGTGATCCCTCTTGAGCATGTATGCTTCTGCTACTTGTTCTACATCAGACTTCTTCCGCAAACGGCGAAACGCTTTGACTCGGTGAGTTTCGCGGCATTCCGACTTCGATGCCCCGGTTGCCGAAATTCAGTTGCCTTTGAATTTCGGGTGATCCCTCTTGAGCATGTATGCTTCTGCTACTTGTTCTACATCAGACTTCTTCCGCAAACGGCGAAACGCTTTGACTCGGTGAGTTTCGCGGCATTCCGACTTCGATGCCCCGGTTGCCGAAATTCAGTTGCCTTTGAATTTCGGGTGATCCCTCTTGAGCATGTATGCTTCTGCTACTTGTTCTACATCAGACTTCTTCCGCAAACGGCGAAACGCTTTGACTCGGTGAGTTTCGCGGCATTCCGACTTCGATGCCCCGGTTGCCGAAATTCAGTTGCCTTTGAATTTCGGGTGATCCCTCTTGAGCATGTATGCTTCTGCTACTTGTTCTACATCACACTTCCTTCCGCAAACGGCGAAACGCTTTGACTCGGTGAGTTTCGCGGCATTCCGACTTCGATGCCCCGGTTGCCGAAATTCAGTTGCCTTTGAATTTCGGGTGATCCCTCTTGAGCATGTATGCTTCTGCTACTTGTTCTACATCAGACTTCTTCCGCAAACGGCGAAACGCTTTGACTCGGTGAGTTTCGCGGCATTCCGACTTCGATGCCCCGGTTGCCGAAATTCAGTTGCCTTTGAATTTCGGGTGATCCCTCTTGAGCATGTATGCTTCTGCTACTTGTTCTACATCACACTTCTTCCGCAAACGGCGAAACGCTTTGACTCGGTGAGTTTCGCGGCATTCCGACTTCGATGCCCCGGTTGCCGAAATTCAGTTGCCTTTGAATTTCGGGTGATCCCTCTTGAGCATGTATGCTTCTGCTACTTGTTCTACATCAGACTTCTTCCGCAAACGGCGAAACGCTTTGACTCGGTGAGTTTCGCGGCATTCCGACTTCGATGCCCCGGTTGCCGAAATTCAGTTGCCTTTGAATTTCGGGTGATCCCTCTTGAGCATGTATGCTTCTGCTACTTGTTCTACATCAGACTTCTTCCGCAAACGGCGAAACGCTTTGACTCGGTGAGTTTCGCGGCATTCCGACTTCGATGCCCCGGTTGCCGAAATTCAGTTGCCTTTGAATTTCGGGTGATCCCTCTTGAGCATGTATGCTTCTGCTACTTGTTCTACATCACACTTCTTCCGCAAACGGCGAAACGCTTTGACTCGGTGAGTTTCGCGGCATTCCGACTTCGATGCCCCGGTTGCCGAAATTCAGTTGCCTTTGAATTTCGGGTGATACCTCTTGAGCATGTATGCTTCTGCTACTTGTTCTACATCACACTTCTTCCGCAAACGGCGCAACGCTTTGGCTCGGTGAGTTTCGCGGCATTCCGACTTCGATGCCCCGGTTGCCGAAATTCAGTTGCCTTTGAATTTCGGGTGATCCCTCTTGAGCATGTATGCTTCTGCTACTTGTTCTACATCAGACTTCTTCCGCAAACGGCGAAACGCTTTGACTCGGTGAGTTTCGCGGCATTCCGACTTCGATGCCCGGTTGCCGAAATTCAGTTGCCTTTGAATTTCGGGTGATCCCTCTTGAGCATGTATGCTTCTGCTACTTGTTCTACATCAGACTTCTTCCGCAAACAACGAAACGCTTTGACTCGGTGAGTTTCGCGGCATTCCGACTTCGATGCCCTGGTTGCCGAAATACAGTTGCCTTTGAATTTCGGGTGATCCCTCTTGAGCATGTATGCTTCTGCTACTTGTTCTACATCACACTTCTTCCGCAAAGGGCGAAACACTTTGACTATGTGAGTTTTGCGGCATTCTGACTTCGATGCCCTGGTTGCCGAAATTGAGTTGCCTTTGAATTTCGGGTGATCCCTCTTGAGCATGTATGCTTCTGCTACTTCTTCTACATCACACGTCTTCCGCAAACGGCGAAACGCTTTGACTCGGTGAGTTTCGCGGCATTCCGAATTCGATGCCCCGGTTGCCGAAATTCAGTTGCCTTTGAATTTCGGGTGATCCCTCTTGAGCATGTATGCTTCTGCTACTTGTTCTACATCACACTTCTTCCGCAAACGGCGAAACGCTTTGACTCGGTGAGTTTCGCGGTATTCCGACTTCGATGCCCCGGTTGCCGAAATTCAGTTGCCTTTGAATTTCGGGTGATCCCTCTTGAGCATGTATGCTTCTGCTACTTGTTCTACATCACACTTCCTTCCGCAAACGGCGAAACGCTTTGACTCGGTGAGTTTCGCGGCATTCCGACTTCGATGCCCCGGTTGCCGAAATTCAGTTGCCTTTGAATTTCGGGTGATCCCTCTTGAGCATGTATGCTTCTGCTACTTGTTCTACATCACACTTCCTTCCGCAAACGGCGAAACGCTTTGACTCGGTGAGTTTCGCGGCATTCCGACTTCGATGCCCCGGTTGCCGAAATTCAGTTGCCTTTGAATTTCGGGTGATCCCTCTTGAGCATGTATGCTTCTGCTACTTGTTCTACATCAGACTTCTTCCGCAAACGGCGAAACGTTTTGACTCGGTGAGTTTCGCGGCATTCCGACTTCGTTGCCCCGGTTGCCGAAATTCAGTTGCCTTTGAATTTCGGGTGATCCCTCTTGAGCATGTATGCTTCTGCTACTTGTTCTACATCAGACTTCTTCCGCAAACGGCGAAACGCTTTGACTCGGTGAGTTTCGCGGCATTCCGACTTCGATGCCCCGGTTGCCGAAATTCAGTTGCCTTTGAATTTCGGGTGATCCCTCTTGAGCATGTATGCTTCTGCTACTTGTTCTACATCACACTTCCTTCCGCAAACGGCGAAACGCTTTGACTCGGTGAGTTTCGCGGCATTCCGACTTCGATGCCCCGGTTGCCGAAATTCAGTTGCCTTTGAATTTCGGGTGATCCCTCTTGAGCATGTATGCTTCTGCTACTTGTTCTACATCACACTTCCTTCCGCAAACGGCGAAACGCTTTGACTCGGTGAGTTTCGCGGCATTCCGACTTCGATGCCCCGGTTGCCGAAATTCAGTTGCCTTTGAATTTCGGGTGATCCCTCTTGAGCATGTATGCTTCTGCTACTTGTTCTACATCAGACTTCTTCCGCAAACGGCGAAACGCTTTGACTCGGTGAGTTTCGCGGCATTCCGACTTCGATGCCCCGGTTGCCGAAATTCAGTTGCCTTTGAATTTCGGGTGATCCCTCTTGAGCATGTATGCTTCTGCTACTTGTTCTACATCACACTTTCTTCCGCAAACGGCGAAACGCTTTGACTCGGTGAGTTTCGCGGCATTCCGACTTCGATGCCCCGGTTGCCGAAATTCAGTTGCCTTTGAATTTCGGGTGATCCCTCTTGAGCATGTATGCTTCTGCTACTTGTTCTACATCACACTTCTTCCGCAAACGGCGAAACGCTTTGACTCGGTGAGTTTCGCGGCATTCCGACTTCGATGCCCCGGTTGCCGAAATTCAGTTGCCTTTGAATTTCGGGTGATCCCTCTTGAGCATGTATGCTTCTGCTACTTGTTCTACATCACACTTCCTTCCGCAAACGGCGAAACGCTTTGACTCGGTGAGTTTCGCGGCATTCCGACTTCGATGCCCCGGTTGCCGAAATTCAGTTGCCTTTGAATTTCGGGTGATCCCTCTTGAGCATGTATGCTTCTGCTACTTGTTCTACATCAGACTTCTTCCGCAAACGGCGAAACGCTTTGACTCGGTGAGTTTCGCGGCATTCCGACTTCGATGCCCCGGTTGCCGAAATTCAGTTGCCTTTGAATTTCGGGTGATCCCTCTTGAGCATGTATGCTTCTGCTACTTGTTCTACATCAGACTTCCTTCCGCAAACGGCGAAACGCTTTGACTCGGTGAGTTTCGCGGCATTCCGACTTCGATGCCCCGGTTGCCGAAATTCAGTTGCCTTTGAATTTCGGGTGATCCCTCTTGAGCATGTATGCTTCTGCTACTTGTTCTACATCACACTTCCTTCCGCAAACGGCGAAACGCTTTGACTCGGTGAGTTTCGCGGCATTCCGACTTCGATGCCCCGGTTGCCGAAATTCAGTTGCCTTTGAATTTCGGGTGATCCCTCTTGAGCATGTATGCTTCTGCTACTTGTTCTACATCAGACTTCCTTCCGCAAACGGCGAAACGCTTTGACTCGGTGAGTTTCGCGGCATTCCGACTTCGATGCCCCGGTTGCCGAAATTCAGTTGCCTTTGAATTTCGGGTGATCCCTCTTGAGCATGTATGCTTCTGCTACTTGTTCTACATCACACTTCCTTCCGCAAACGGCGAAACGCTTTGACTCGGTGAGTTTCGCGGCATTCCGACTTCGATGCCCCGGTTGCCGAAATTCAGTTGCCTTTGAATTTCGGGTGATCCCTCTTGAGCATGTATGCTTCTGCTACTTGTTCTACATCACTTCCTTCCGCAAACGGCGAAACGCTTTGACTCGGTGAGTTTCGCGGCATTCCGACTTCGATGCCCCGGTTGCCGAAATTCAGTTGCCTTTGAATTTCGGGTGATCCCTCTTGAGCATGTATGCTTCTGCTACTTGTTCTACATCACACTTCCTTCCGCAAACGGCGAAACGCTTTGACTCGGTGAGTTTCGCGGCATTCCGACTTCGATGCCCCGGTTGCCGAAATTCAGTTGCCTTTGAATTTCGGGTGATCCCTCTTGAGCATGTATGCTTCTGCTACTTGTTCTACATCACACTTCTTCCGCAAACGGCGAAACGCTTTGACTCGGTGAGTTTCGCGGCATTCCGACTTCGATGCCCCGGTTGCCGAAATTCAGTTGCCTTTGAATTTCGGGTGATCCCTCTTGAGCATGTATGCTTCTGCTACTTGTTCTACATCAGACTTCCTTCCGCAAACGGCGAAACGCTTTGACTCGGTGAGTTTCGCGGCATTCCGACTTCGATGCCCCGGTTGCCGAAATTCAGTTGCCTTTGAATTTCGGGTGATCCCTCTTGAGCATGTATGCTTCTGCTACTTGTTCTACATCACACTTCCTTCCGCAAACGGCGAAACGCTTTGACTCGGTGAGTTTCGCGGCATTCCGACTTCGATGCCCGGTTGCCGAAATTCAGTTGCCTTTGAATTTCGGGTGATCCCTCTTGAGCATGTATGCTTCTGCTACTTGTTCTACATCACACTTCTTCCGCAAACGGCGAAACGCTTTGACTCGGTGAGTTTCGCGGCATTCCGACTTCGATGCCCCGGTTGCCGAAATTCAGTTGCCTTTGAATTTCGGGTGATCCCTCTTGAGCATGTATGCTTCTGCTACTTGTTCTACATCACACTTCTTCCGCAAACGGCGAAACGCTTTGACTCGGTGAGTTTCGCGGCATTCCGACTTCGATGCCCCGGTTGCCGAAATTCAGTTGCCTTTGAATTTCGGGTGATCCCTCTTGAGCATGTATGCTTCTGCTACTTGTTCTACATCAGACTTCTTCCGCAAACGGCGAAACGCTTTGACTCGGTGAGTTTCGCGGCATTCCGACTTCGATGCCCCGGTTGCCGAAATTCAGTTGCCTTTGAATTTCGGGTGATCCCTCTTGAGCATGTATGCTTCTGCTACTTGTTCTACATCACACTTCTTCCGCAAACGGCGAAACGCTTTGACTCGGTGAGTTTCGCGGCATTCCGACTTCGATGCCCCGGTTGCCGAAATTCAGTTGCCTTTGAATTTCGGGTGATCCCTCTTGAGCATGTATGCTTCTGCTACTTGTTCTACATCACACTTCTTCCGCAAACGGCGAAACGCTTTGACTCGGTGAGTTTCGCGGCATTCCGACTTCGATGCCCCGGTTGCCGAAATTCAGTTGCCTTTGAATTTCGGGTGATCCCTCTTGAGCATGTATGCTTCTGCTACTTGTTCTACATCACACTTCCTTCCGCAAACGGCGAAACGCTTTGACTCGGTGAGTTTCGCGGCATTCCGACTTCGATGCCCGGTTGCCGAAATTCAGTTGCCTTTGAATTTCGGGTGATCCCTCTTGAGCATGTATGCTTCTGCTACTTGTTCTACATCAGACTTCTTCCGCAAACGGCGAAACGCTTTGACTCGGTGAGTTTCGCGGCATTCCGACTTCGATGCCCCGGTTGCCGAAATTCAGTTGCCTTTGAATTTCGGGTGATCCCTCTTGAGCATGTATGCTTCTGCTACTTGTTCTACATCACACTTCTTCCGCAAACGGCGAAACGCTTTGACTCGGTGAGTTTCGCGGCATTCCGACTTCGATGCCCCGGTTGCCGAAATTCAGTTGCCTTTGAATTTCGGGTGATCCCTCTTGAGCATGTATGCTTCTGCTACTTGTTCTACATCACACTTCCTTCCGCAAACGGCGAAACGCTTTGACTCGGTGAGTTTCGCGGCATTCCGACTTCGATGCCCCGGTTGCCGAAATTCAGTTGCCTTTGAATTTCGGGTGATCCCTCTTGAGCATGTATGCTTCTGCTACTTGTTCTACATCACACTTCCTTCCGCAAACGGCGAAACGCTTTGACTCGGTGAGTTTCGCGGCATTCCGACTTCGATGCCCCGGTTGCCGAAATTCAGTTGCCTTTGAATTTCGGGTGATCCCTCTTGAGCATGTATGCTTCTGCTACTTGTTCTACATCACACTTCTTCCGCAAACGGCGAAACGCTTTGACTCGGTGAGTTTCGCGGCATTCCGACTTCGATGCCCCGGTTGCCGAAATTCAGTTGCCTTTGAATTTCGGGTGATCCCTCTTGAGCATGTATGCTTCTGCTACTTGTTCTACATCAGACTTCCTTCCGCAAACGGCGAAACGCTTTGACTCGGTGAGTTTCGCGGCATTCCGACTTCGATGCCCCGGTTGCCGAAATTCAGTTGCCTTTGAATTTCGGGTGATCCCTCTTGAGCATGTATGCTTCTGCTACTTGTTCTACATCACACTTCCTTCCGCAAACGGCGAAACGCTTTGACTCGGTGAGTTTCGCGGCATTCCGACTTCGATGCCCCGGTTGCCGAAATTCAGTTGCCTTTGAATTTCGGGTGATCCCTCTTGAGCATGTATGCTTCTGCTACTTGTTCTACATCACACTTCCTTCCGCAAACGGCGAAACGCTTTGACTCGGTGAGTTTCGCGGCATTCCGACTTCGATGCCCCGGTTGCCGAAATTCAGTTGCCTTTGAATTTCGGGTGATCCCTCTTGAGCATGTATGCTTCTGCTACTTGTTCTACATCACACTTCTTCCGCAAACGGCGAAACGCTTTGACTCGGTGAGTTTCGCGGCATTCCGACTTCGATGCCCCGGTTGCCGAAATTCAGTTGCCTTTGAATTTCGGGTGATCCCTCTTGAGCATGTATGCTTCTGCTACTTGTTCTACATCAGACTTCTTCCGCAAACGGCGAAACGCTTTGACTCGGTGAGTTTCGCGGCATTCCGACTTCGATGCCCCGGTTGCCGAAATTCAGTTGCCTTTGAATTTCGGGTGATCCCTCTTGAGCATGTATGCTTCTGCTACTTGTTCTACATCACACTTCCTTCCGCAAACGGCGAAACGCTTTGACTCGGTGAGTTTCGCGGCATTCCGACTTCGATGCCCCGGTTGCCGAAATTCAGTTGCCTTTGAATTTCGGGTGATCCCTCTTGAGCATGTATGCTTCTGCTACTTGTTCTACATCACACTTCTTCCGCAAACGGCGAAACGCTTTGACTCGGTGAGTTTCGCGGCATTCCGACTTCGATGCCCCGGTTGCCGAAATTCAGTTGCCTTTGAATTTCGGGTGATCCCTCTTGAGCATGTATGCTTCTGCTACTTGTTCTACATCACACTTCTTCCGCAAACGGCGAAACGCTTTGACTCGGTGAGTTTCGCGGCATTCCGACTTCGATGCCCCGGTTGCCGAAATTCAGTTGCCTTTGAATTTCGGGTGATCCCTCTTGAGCATGTATGCTTCTGCTACTTGTTCTACATCAGACTTCTTCCGCAAACGGCGAAACGCTTTGACTCGGTGAGTTTCGCGGCATTCCGACTTCGATGCCCCGGTTGCCGAAATTCAGTTGCCTTTGAATTTCGGGTGATCCCTCTTGAGCATGTATGCTTCTGCTACTTGTTCTACATCACACTTCCTTCCGCAAACGGCGAAACGCTTTGACTCGGTGAGTTTCGCGGCATTCCGACTTCGATGCCCCGGTTGCCGAAATTCAGTTGCCTTTGAATTTCGGGTGATCCCTCTTGAGCATGTATGCTTCTGCTACTTGTTCTACATCACACTTCCTTCCGCAAACGGCGAAACGCTTTGACTCGGTGAGTTTCGCGGCATTCCGACTTCGATGCCCCGGTTGCCGAAATTCAGTTGCCTTTGAATTTCGGGTGATCCCTCTTGAGCATGTATGCTTCTGCTACTTGTTCTACATCACACTTCCTTCCGCAAACGGCGAAACGCTTTGACTCGGTGAGTTTCGCGGCATTCCGACTTCGATGCCCCGGTTGCCGAAATTCAGTTGCCTTTGAATTTCGGGTGATCCCTCTTGAGCATGTATGCTTCTGCTACTTGTTCTACATCAGACTTCTTCCGCAAACGGCGAAACGCTTTGACTCGGTGAGTTTCGCGGCATTCCGACTTCGATGCCCCGGTTGCCGAAATTCAGTTGCCTTTGAATTTCGGGTGATCCCTCTTGAGCATGTATGCTTCTGCTACTTGTTCTACATCACACTTCCTTCCGCAAACGGCGAAACGCTTTGACTCGGTGAGTTTCGCGGCATTCCGACTTCGATGCCCCGGTTGCCGAAATTCAGTTGCCTTTGAATTTCGGGTGATCCCTCTTGAGCATGTATGCTTCTGCTACTTGTTCTACATCACACTTCCTTCCGCAAACGGCGAAACGCTTTGACTCGGTGAGTTTCGCGGCATTCCGACTTCGATGCCCCGGTTGCCGAAATTCAGTTGCCTTTGAATTTCGGGTGATCCCTCTTGAGCATGTATGCTTCTGCTACTTGTTCTACATCAGACTTCCTTCCGCAAACGGCGAAACGCTTTGACTCGGTGAGTTTCGCGGCATTCCGACTTCGATGCCCCGGTTGCCGAAATTCAGTTGCCTTTGAATTTCGGGTGATCCCTCTTGAGCATGTATGCTTCTGCTACTTGTTCTACATCACACTTCCTTCCGCAAACGGCGAAACGCTTTGACTCGGTGAGTTTCGCGGCATTCCGACTTCGATGCCCCGGTTGCCGAAATTCAGTTGCCTTTGAATTTCGGGTGATCCCTCTTGAGCATGTATGCTTCTGCTACTTGTTCTACATCACACTTCTTCCGCAAACGGCGAAACGCTTTGACTCGGTGAGTTTCGCGGCATTCCGACTTCGATGCCCCGGTTGCCGAAATTCAGTTGCCTTTGAATTTCGGGTGATCCCTCTTGAGCATGTATGCTTCTGCTACTTGTTCTACATCACACTTCCTTCCGCAAACGGCGAAACGCTTTGACTCGGTGAGTTTCGCGGCATTCCGACTTCGATGCCCCGGTTGCCGAAATTCAGTTGCCTTTGAATTTCGGGTGATCCCTCTTGAGCATGTATGCTTCTGCTACTTGTTCTACATCACACTTCCTTCCGCAAACGGCGAAACGCTTTGACTCGGTGAGTTTCGCGGCATTCCGACTTCGATGCCCCGGTTGCCGAAATTCAGTTGCCTTTGAATTTCGGGTGATCCCTCTTGAGCATGTATGCTTCTGCTACTTGTTCTACATCACACTTCCTTCCGCAAACGGCGAAACGCTTTGACTCGGTGAGTTTCGCGGCATTCCGACTTCGATGCCCCGGTTGCCGAAATTCAGTTGCCTTTGAATTTCGGGTGATCCCTCTTGAGCATGTATGCTTCTGCTACTTGTTCTACATCACACTTCTTCCGCAAACGGCGAAACGCTTTGACTCGGTGAGTTTCGCGGCATTCCGACTTCGATGCCCCGGTTGCCGAAATTCAGTTGCCTTTGAATTTCGGGTGATCCCTCTTGAGCATGTATGCTTCTGCTACTTGTTCTACATCACACTTCTTCCGCAAACGGCGAAACGCTTTGACTCGGTGAGTTTCGCGGCATTCCGACTTCGATGCCCCGGTTGCCGAAATTCAGTTGCCTTTGAATTTCGGGTGATCCCTCTTGAGCATGTATGCTTCTGCTACTTGTTCTACATCACACTTCCTTCCGCAAACGGCGAAACGCTTTGACTCGGTGAGTTTCGCGGCATTCCGACTTCGATGCCCCGGTTGCCGAAATTCAGTTGCCTTTGAATTTCGGGTGATCCCTCTTGAGCATGTATGCTTCTGCTACTTGTTCTACATCACACTTCTTCCGCAAACGGCGAAACGCTTTGACTCGGTGAGTTTCGCGGCATTCCGACTTCGATGCCCCGGTTGCCGAAATTCAGTTGCCTTTGAATTTCGGGTGATCCCTCTTGAGCATGTATGCTTCTGCTACTTGTTCTACATCACACTTCCTTCCGCAAACGGCGAAACGCTTTGACTCGGTGAGTTTCGCGGCATTCCGACTTCGATGCCCCGGTTGCCGAAATTCAGTTGCCTTTGAATTTCGGGTGATCCCTCTTGAGCATGTATGCTTCTGCTACTTGTTCTACATCACACTTCCTTCCGCAAACGGCGAAACGCTTTGACTCGGTGAGTTTCGCGGCATTCCGACTTCGATGCCCCGGTTGCCGAAATTCAGTTGCCTTTGAATTTCGGGTGATCCCTCTTGAGCATGTATGCTTCTGCTACTTGTTCTACATCACACTTCCTTCCGCAAACGGCGAAACGCTTTGACTCGGTGAGTTTCGCGGCATTCCGACTTCGATGCCCCGGTTGCCGAAATTCAGTTGCCTTTGAATTTCGGGTGATCCCTCTTGAGCATGTATGCTTCTGCTACTTGTTCTACATCACACTTCTTCCGCAAACGGCGAAACGCTTTGACTCGGTGAGTTTCGCGGCATTCCGACTTCGATGCCCCGGTTGCCGAAATTCAGTTGCCTTTGAATTTCGGGTGATCCCTCTTGAGCATGTATGCTTCTGCTACTTGTTCTACATCACACTTCTTCCGCAAACGGCGAAACGCTTTGACTCGGTGAGTTTCGCGGCATTCCGACTTCGATGCCCCGGTTGCCGAAATTCAGTTGCCTTTGAATTTCGGGTGATCCCTCTTGAGCATGTATGCTTCTGCTACTTGTTCTACATCACACTTCCTTCCGCAAACGGCGAAACGCTTTGACTCGGTGAGTTTCGCGGCATTCCGACTTCGATGCCCCGGTTGCCGAAATTCAGTTGCCTTTGAATTTCGGGTGATCCCTCTTGAGCATGTATGCTTCTGCTACTTGTTCTACATCACACTTCCTTCCGCAAACGGCGAAACGCTTTGACTCGGTGAGTTTCGCGGCATTCCGACTTCGATGCCCCGGTTGCCGAAATTCAGTTGCCTTTGAATTTCGGGTGATCCCTCTTGAGCATGTATGCTTCTGCTACTTGTTCTACATCACACTTCCTTCCGCAAACGGCGAAACGCTTTGACTCGGTGAGTTTCGCGGCATTCCGACTTCGATGCCCCGGTTGCCGAAATTCAGTTGCCTTTGAATTTCGGGTGATCCCTCTTGAGCATGTATGCTTCTGCTACTTGTTCTACATCACACTTCTTCCGCAAACGGCGAAACGCTTTGACTCGGTGAGTTTCGCGGCATTCCGACTTCGATGCCCCGGTTGCCGAAATTCAGTTGCCTTTGAATTTCGGGTGATCCCTCTTGAGCATGTATGCTTCTGCTACTTGTTCTACATCAGACTTCTTCCGCAAACGGCGAAACGCTTTGACTCGGTGAGTTTCGCGGCATTCCGACTTCGATGCCCCGGTTGCCGAAATTCAGTTGCCTTTGAATTTCGGGTGATCCCTCTTGAGCATGTATGCTTCTGCTACTTGTTCTACATCACACTTCCTTCCGCAAACGGCGAAACGCTTTGACTCGGTGAGTTTCGCGGCATTCCGACTTCGATGCCCCGGTTGCCGAAATTCAGTTGCCTTTGAATTTCGGGTGATCCCTCTTGAGCATGTATGCTTCTGCTACTTGTTCTACATCACACTTCCTTCCGCAAACGGCGAAACGCTTTGACTCGGTGAGTTTCGCGGCATTCCGACTTCGATGCCCCGGTTGCCGAAATTCAGTTGCCTTTGAATTTCGGGTGATCCCTCTTGAGCATGTATGCTTCTGCTACTTGTTCTACATCACACTTCCTTCCGCAAACGGCGAAACGCTTTGACTCGGTGAGTTTCGCGGCATTCCGACTTCGATGCCCCGGTTGCCGAAATTCAGTTGCCTTTGAATTTCGGGTGATCCCTCTTGAGCATGTATGCTTCTGCTACTTGTTCTACATCACACTTCTTCCGCAAACGGCGAAACGCTTTGACTCGGTGAGTTTCGCGGCATTCCGACTTCGATGCCCCGGTTGCCGAAATTCAGTTGCCTTTGAATTTCGGGTGATCCCTCTTGAGCATGTATGCTTCTGCTACTTGTTCTACATCACACTTCCTTCCGCAAACGGCGAAACGCTTTGACTCGGTGAGTTTCGCGGCATTCCGACTTCGATGCCCCGGTTGCCGAAATTCAGTTGCCTTTGAATTTCGGGTGATCCCTCTTGAGCATGTATGCTTCTGCTACTTGTTCTACATCACACTTCCTTCCGCAAACGGCGAAACGCTTTGACTCGGTGAGTTTCGCGGCATTCCGACTTCGATGCCCCGGTTGCCGAAATTCAGTTGCCTTTGAATTTCGGGTGATCCCTCTTGAGCATGTATGCTTCTGCTACTTGTTCTACATCACACTTCCTTCCGCAAACGGCGAAACGCTTTGACTCGGTGAGTTTCGCGGCATTCCGACTTCGATGCCCCGGTTGCCGAAATTCAGTTGCCTTTGAATTTCGGGTGATCCCTCTTGAGCATGTATGCTTCTGCTACTTGTTCTACATCAGACTTCTTCCGCAAACGGCGAAACGCTTTGACTCGGTGAGTTTCGCGGCATTCCGACTTCGATGCCCCGGTTGCCGAAATTCAGTTGCCTTTGAATTTCGGGTGATCCCTCTTGAGCATGTATGCTTCTGCTACTTGTTCTACATCACACTTCCTTCCGCAAACGGCGAAACGCTTTGACTCGGTGAGTTTCGCGGCATTCCGACTTCGATGCCCCGGTTGCCGAAATTCAGTTGCCTTTGAATTTCGGGTGATCCCTCTTGAGCATGTATGCTTCTGCTACTTGTTCTACATCACACTTCCTTCCGCAAACGGCGAAACGCTTTGACTCGGTGAGTTTCGCGGCATTCCGACTTCGATGCCCCGGTTGCCGAAATTCAGTTGCCTTTGAATTTCGGGTGATCCCTCTTGAGCATGTATGCTTCTGCTACTTGTTCTACATCACACTTCTTCCGCAAACGGCGAAACGCTTTGACTCGGTGAGTTTCGCGGCATTCCGACTTCGATGCCCCGGTTGCCGAAATTCAGTTGCCTTTGAATTTCGGGTGATCCCTCTTGAGCATGTATGCTTCTGCTACTTGTTCTACATCAGACTTCCTTCCGCAAACGGCGAAACGCTTTGACTCGGTGAGTTTCGCGGCATTCCGACTTCGATGCCCCGGTTGCCGAAATTCAGTTGCCTTTGAATTTCGGGTGATCCCTCTTGAGCATGTATGCTTCTGCTACTTGTTCTACATCAGACTTCTTCCGCAAACGGCGAAACGCTTTGACTCGGTGAGTTTCGCGGCATTCCGACTTCGATGCCCCGGTTGCCGAAATTCAGTTGCCTTTGAATTTCGGGTGATCCCTCTTGAGCATGTATGCTTCTGCTACTTGTTCTACATCAGACTTCTTCCGCAAACGGCGAAACGCTTTGACTCGGTGAGTTTCGCGGCATTCCGACTTCGATGCCCCGGTTGCCGAAATTCAGTTGCCTTTGAATTTCGGGTGATCCCTCTTGAGCATGTATGCTTCTGCTACTTGTTCTACATCACACTTCCTTCCGCAAACGGCGAAACGCTTTGACTCGGTGAGTTTCGCGGCATTCCGACTTCGATGCCCCGGTTGCCGAAATTCAGTTGCCTTTGAATTTCGGGTGATCCCTCTTGAGCATGTATGCTTCTGCTACTTGTTCTACATCACACTTCCTTCCGCAAACGGCGAAACGCTTTGACTCGGTGAGTTTCGCGGCATTCCGACTTCGATGCCCCGGTTGCCGAAATTCAGTTGCCTTTGAATTTCGGGTGATCCCTCTTGAGCATGTATGCTTCTGCTACTTGTTCTACATCACACTTCCTTCCGCAAACGGCGAAACGCTTTGACTCGGTGAGTTTCGCGGCATTCCGACTTCGATGCCCCGGTTGCCGAAATTCAGTTGCCTTTGAATTTCGGGTGATCCCTCTTGAGCATGTATGCTTCTGCTACTTGTTCTACATCACACTTCTTCCGCAAACGGCGAAACGCTTTGACTCGGTGAGTTTCGCGGCATTCCGACTTCGATGCCCCGGTTGCCGAAATTCAGTTGCCTTTGAATTTCGGGTGATCCCTCTTGAGCATGTATGCTTCTGCTACTTGTTCTACATCACACTTCTTCCGCAAACGGCGAAACGCTTTGACTCGGTGAGTTTCGCGGCATTCCGACTTCGATGCCCCGGTTGCCGAAATTCAGTTGCCTTTGAATTTCGGGTGATCCCTCTTGAGCATGTATGCTTCTGCTACTTGTTCTACATCACACTTCCTTCCGCAAACGGCGAAACGCTTTGACTCGGTGAGTTTCGCGGCATTCCGACTTCGATGCCCCGGTTGCCGAAATTCAGTTGCCTTTGAATTTCGGGTGATCCCTCTTGAGCATGTATGCTTCTGCTACTTGTTCTACATCAGACTTCTTCCGCAAACGGCGAAACGCTTTGACTCGGTGAGTTTCGCGGCATTCCGACTTCGATGCCCCGGTTGCCGAAATTCAGTTGCCTTTGAATTTCGGGTGATCCCTCTTGAGCATGTATGCTTCTGCTACTTGTTCTACATCAGACTTCCTTCCGCAAACGGCGAAACGCTTTGACTCGGTGAGTTTCGCGGCATTCCGACTTCGATGCCCCGGTTGCCGAAATTCAGTTGCCTTTGAATTTCGGGTGATCCCTCTTGAGCATGTATGCTTCTGCTACTTGTTCTACATCACACTTCTTCCGCAAACGGCGAAACGCTTTGACTCGGTGAGTTTCGCGGCATTCCGACTTCGATGCCCCGGTTGCCGAAATTCAGTTGCCTTTGAATTTCGGGTGATCCCTCTTGAGCATGTATGCTTCTGCTACTTGTTCTACATCAGACTTCCTTCCGCAAACGGCGAAACGCTTTGACTCGGTGAGTTTCGCGGCATTCCGACTTCGATGCCCCGGTTGCCGAAATTCAGTTGCCTTTGAATTTCGGGTGATCCCTCTTGAGCATGTATGCTTCTGCTACTTGTTCTACATCACACTTCCTTCCGCAAACGGCGAAACGCTTTGACTCGGTGAGTTTCGCGGCATTCCGACTTCGATGCCCCGGTTGCCGAAATTCAGTTGCCTTTGAATTTCGGGTGATCCCTCTTGAGCATGTATGCTTCTGCTACTTGTTCTACATCACACTTCCTTCCGCAAACGGCGAAACGCTTTGACTCGGTGAGTTTCGCGGCATTCCGACTTCGATGCCCCGGTTGCCGAAATTCAGTTGCCTTTGAATTTCGGGTGATCCCTCTTGAGCATGTATGCTTCTGCTACTTGTTCTACATCACACTTCTTCCGCAAACGGCGAAACGCTTTGACTCGGTGAGTTTCGCGGCATTCCGACTTCGATGCCCCGGTTGCCGAAATTCAGTTGCCTTTGAATTTCGGGTGATCCCTCTTGAGCATGTATGCTTCTGCTACTTGTTCTACATCAGACTTCCTTCCGCAAACGGCGAAACGCTTTGACTCGGTGAGTTTCGCGGCATTCCGACTTCGATGCCCCGGTTGCCGAAATTCAGTTGCCTTTGAATTTCGGGTGATCCCTCTTGAGCATGTATGCTTCTGCTACTTGTTCTACATCACACTTCTTCCGCAAACGGCGAAACGCTTTGACTCGGTGAGTTTCGCGGCATTCCGACTTCGATGCCCCGGTTGCCGAAATTCAGTTGCCTTTGAATTTCGGGTGATCCCTCTTGAGCATGTATGCTTCTGCTACTTGTTCTACATCAGACTTCTTCCGCAAACGGCGAAACGCTTTGACTCGGTGAGTTTCGCGGCATTCCGACTTCGATGCCCCGGTTGCCGAAATTCAGTTGCCTTTGAATTTCGGGTGATCCCTCTTGAGCATGTATGCTTCTGCTACTTGTTCTACATCACACTTCCTTCCGCAAACGGCGAAACGCTTTGACTCGGTGAGTTTCGCGGCATTCCGACTTCGATGCCCCGGTTGCCGAAATTCAGTTGCCTTTGAATTTCGGGTGATCCCTCTTGAGCATGTATGCTTCTGCTACTTGTTCTACATCACACTTCTTCCGCAAACGGCGAAACGCTTTGACTCGGTGAGTTTCGCGGCATTCCGACTTCGATGCCCCGGTTGCCGAAATTCAGTTGCCTTTGAATTTCGGGTGATCCCTCTTGAGCATGTATGCTTCTGCTACTTGTTCTACATCACACTTCCTTCCGCAAACGGCGAAACGCTTTGACTCGGTGAGTTTCGCGGCATTCCGACTTCGATGCCCCGGTTGCCGAAATTCAGTTGCCTTTGAATTTCGGGTGATCCCTCTTGAGCATGTATGCTTCTGCTACTTGTTCTACATCACACTTCTTCCGCAAACGGCGAAACGCTTTGACTCGGTGAGTTTCGCGGCATTCCGACTTCGATGCCCCGGTTGCCGAAATTCAGTTGCCTTTGAATTTCGGGTGATCCCTCTTGAGCATGTATGCTTCTGCTACTTGTTCTACATCACACTTCCTTCCGCAAACGGCGAAACGCTTTGACTCGGTGAGTTTCGCGGCATTCCGACTTCGATGCCCCGGTTGCCGAAATTCAGTTGCCTTTGAATTTCGGGTGATCCCTCTTGAGCATGTATGCTTCTGCTACTTGTTCTACATCACACTTTCTTCCGCAAACGGCGAAACGCTTTGACTCGGTGAGTTTCGCGGCATTCCGACTTCGATGCCCCGGTTGCCGAAATTCAGTTGCCTTTGAATTTCGGGTGATCCCTCTTGAGCATGTATGCTTCTGCTACTTGTTCTACATCAGACTTCTTCCGCAAACGGCGAAACGCTTTGACTCGGTGAGTTTCGCGGCATTCCGACTTCGATGCCCCGGTTGCCGAAATTCAGTTGCCTTTGAATTTCGGGTGATCCCTCTTGAGCATGTATGCTTCTGCTACTTGTTCTACATCAGACTTCTTCCGCAAACGGCGAAACGCTTTGACTCGGTGAGTTTCGCGGCATTCCGACTTCGATGCCCCGGTTGCCGAAATTCAGTTGCCTTTGAATTTCGGGTGATCCCTCTTGAGCATGTATGCTTCTGCTACTTGTTCTACATCAGACTTCTTCCGCAAACGGCGAAACGCTTTGACTCGGTGAGTTTCGCGGCATTCCGACTTCGATGCCCCGGTTGCCGAAATTCAGTTGCCTTTGAATTTCGGGTGATCCCTCTTGAGCATGTATGCTTCTGCTACTTGTTCTACATCAGACTTCTTCCGCAAACGGCGAAACGCTTTGACTCGGTGAGTTTCGCGGCATTCCGACTTCGATGCCCCGGTTGCCGAAATTCAGTTGCCTTTGAATTTCGGGTGATCCCTCTTGAGCATGTATGCTTCTGCTACTTGTTCTACATCACACTTCTTCCGCAAACGGCGAAACGCTTTGACTCGGTGAGTTTCGCGGCATTCCGACTTCGATGCCCGGTTGCCGAAATTCAGTTGCCTTTGAATTTCGGGTGATCCCTCTTGAGCATGTATGCTTCTGCTACTTGTTCTACATCAGACTTCTTCCGCAAACGGCGAAACGCTTTGACTCGGTGAGTTTCGCGGCATTCCGACTTCGATGCCCCGGTTGCCGAAATTCAGTTGCCTTTGAATTTCGGGTGATCCCTCTTGAGCATGTATGCTTCTGCTACTTGTTCTACATCAGACTTCTTCCGCAAACGGCGAAACGCTTTGACTCGGTGAGTTTCGCGGCATTCCGACTTCGATGCCCCGGTTGCCGAAATTCAGTTGCCTTTGAATTTCGGGTGATCCCTCTTGAGCATGTATGCTTCTGCTACTTGTTCTACATCACACTTCCTTCCGCAAACGGCGAAACGCTTTGACTCGGTGAGTTTCGCGGCATTCCGACTTCGATGCCCCGGTTGCCGAAATTCAGTTGCCTTTGAATTTCGGGTGATCCCTCTTGAGCATGTATGCTTCTGCTACTTGTTCTACATCACACTTCCTTCCGCAAACGGCGAAACGCTTTGACTCGGTGAGTTTCGCGGCATTCCGACTTCGATGCCCCGGTTGCCGAAATTCAGTTGCCTTTGAATTTCGGGTGATCCCTCTTGAGCATGTATGCTTCTGCTACTTGTTCTACATCACACTTCTTCCGCAAACGGCGAAACGCTTTGACTCGGTGAGTTTCGCGGCATTCCGACTTCGATGCCCCGGTTGCCGAAATTCAGTTGCCTTTGAATTTCGGGTGATCCCTCTTGAGCATGTATGCTTCTGCTACTTGTTCTACATCACACTTCTTCCGCAAACGGCGAAACGCTTTGACTCGGTGAGTTTCGCGGCATTCCGACTTCGATGCCCCGGTTGCCGAAATTCAGTTGCCTTTGAATTTCGGGTGATCCCTCTTGAGCATGTATGCTTCTGCTACTTGTTCTACATCAGACTTCTTCCGCAAACGGCGAAACGCTTTGACTCGGTGAGTTTCGCGGCATTCCGACTTCGATGCCCGGTTGCCGAAATTCAGTTGCCTTTGAATTTCGGGTGATCCCTCTTGAGCATGTATGCTTCTGCTACTTGTTCTACATCAGACTTCTTCCGCAAACGGCGAAACGCTTTGACTCGGTGAGTTTCGCGGCATTCCGACTTCGATGCCCCGGTTGCCGAAATTCAGTTGCCTTTGAATTTCGGGTGATCCCTCTTGAGCATGTATGCTTCTGCTACTTGTTCTACATCAGACTTCTTCCGCAAACGGCGAAACGCTTTGACTCGGTGAGTTTCGCGGCATTCCGACTTCGATGCCCCGGTTGCCGAAATTCAGTTGCCTTTGAATTTCGGGTGATCCCTCTTGAGCATGTATGCTTCTGCTACTTGTTCTACATCAGACTTCTTCCGCAAACGGCGAAACGCTTTGACTCGGTGAGTTTCGCGGCATTCCGACTTCGATGCCCCGGTTGCCGAAATTCAGTTGCCTTTGAATTTCGGGTGATCCCTCTTGAGCATGTATGCTTCTGCTACTTGTTCTACATCAGACTTCCTTCCGCAAACGGCGAAACGCTTTGACTCGGTGAGTTTCGCGGCATTCCGACTTCGATGCCCCGGTTGCCGAAATTCAGTTGCCTTTGAATTTCGGGTGATCCCTCTTGAGCATGTATGCTTCTGCTACTTGTTCTACATCAGACTTCTTCCGCAAACGGCGAAACGCTTTGACTCGGTGAGTTTCGCGGCATTCCGACTTCGATGCCCCGGTTGCCGAAATTCAGTTGCCTTTGAATTTCGGGTGATCCCTCTTGAGCATGTATGCTTCTGCTACTTGTTCTACATCACACTTCTTCCGCAAACGGCGAAACGCTTTGACTCGGTGAGTTTCGCGGCATTCCGACTTCGATGCCCCGGTTGCCGAAATTCAGTTGCCTTTGAATTTCGGGTGATCCCTCTTGAGCATGTATGCTTCTGCTACTTGTTCTACATCAGACTTCCTTCCGCAAACGGCGAAACGCTTTGACTCGGTGAGTTTCGCGGCATTCCGACTTCGATGCCCCGGTTGCCGAAATTCAGTTGCCTTTGAATTTCGGGTGATCCCTCTTGAGCATGTATGCTTCTGCTACTTGTTCTACATCAGACTTCTTCCGCAAACGGCGAAACGCTTTGACTCGGTGAGTTTCGCGGCATTCCGACTTCGATGCCCCGGTTGCCGAAATTCAGTTGCCTTTGAATTTCGGGTGATCCCTCTTGAGCATGTATGCTTCTGCTACTTGTTCTACATCAGACTTCCTTCCGCAAACGGCGAAACGCTTTGACTCGGTGAGTTTCGCGGCATTCCGACTTCGATGCCCCGGTTGCCGAAATTCAGTTGCCTTTGAATTTCGGGTGATCCCTCTTGAGCATGTATGCTTCTGCTACTTGTTCTACATCAGACTTCTTCCGCAAACGGCGAAACGCTTTGACTCGGTGAGTTTCGCGGCATTCCGACTTCGATGCCCCGGTTGCCGAAATTCAGTTGCCTTTGAATTTCGGGTGATCCCTCTTGAGCATGTATGCTTCTGCTACTTGTTCTACATCAGACTTCTTCCGCAAACGGCGAAACGCTTTGACTCGGTGAGTTTCGCGGCATTCCGACTTCGATGCCCCGGTTGCCGAAATTCAGTTGCCTTTGAATTTCGGGTGATCCCTCTTGAGCATGTATGCTTCTGCTACTTGTTCTACATCAGACTTCCTTCCGCAAACGGCGAAACGCTTTGACTCGGTGAGTTTCGCGGCATTCCGACTTCGATGCCCCGGTTGCCGAAATTCAGTTGCCTTTGAATTTCGGGTGATCCCTCTTGAGCATGTATGCTTCTGCTACTTGTTCTACATCAGACTTCCTTCCGCAAACGGCGAAACGCTTTGACTCGGTGAGTTTCGCGGCATTCCGACTTCGATGCCCCGGTTGCCGAAATTCAGTTGCCTTTGAATTTCGGGTGATCCCTCTTGAGCATGTATGCTTCTGCTACTTGTTCTACATCAGACTTCTTCCGCAAACGGCGAAACGCTTTGACTCGGTGAGTTTCGCGGCATTCCGACTTCGATGCCCGGTTGCCGAAATTCAGTTGCCTTTGAATTTCGGGTGATCCCTCTTGAGCATGTATGCTTCTGCTACTTGTTCTACATCAGACTTCTTCCGCAAACGGCGAAACGCTTTGACTCGGTGAGTTTCGCGGCATTCCGACTTCGATGCCCCGGTTGCCGAAATTCAGTTGCCTTTGAATTTCGGGTGATCCCTCTTGAGCATGTATGCTTCTGCTACTTGTTCTACATCACACTTCTTCCGCAAACGGCGAAACGCTTTGACTCGGTGAGTTTCGCGGCATTCCGACTTCGATGCCCCGGTTGCCGAAATTCAGTTGCCTTTGAATTTCGGGTGATCCCTCTTGAGCATGTATGCTTCTGCTACTTGTTCTACATCAGACTTCTTCCGCAAACGGCGAAACGCTTTGACTCGGTGAGTTTCGCGGCATTCCGACTTCGATGCCCCGGTTGCCGAAATTCAGTTGCCTTTGAATTTCGGGTGATCCCTCTTGAGCATGTATGCTTCTGCTACTTGTTCTACATCAGACTTCCTTCCGCAAACGGCGAAACGCTTTGACTCGGTGAGTTTCGCGGCATTCCGACTTCGATGCCCCGGTTGCCGAAATTCAGTTGCCTTTGAATTTCGGGTGATCCCTCTTGAGCATGTATGCTTCTGCTACTTGTTCTACATCAGACTTCCTTCCGCAAACGGCGAAACGCTTTGACTCGGTGAGTTTCGCGGCATTCCGACTTCGATGCCCGGTTGCCGAAATTCAGTTGCCTTTGAATTTCGGGTGATCCCTCTTGAGCATGTATGCTTCTGCTACTTGTTCTACATCAGACTTCTTCCGCAAACGGCGAAACGCTTTGACTCGGTGAGTTTCGCGGCATTCCGACTTCGATGCCCCGGTTGCCGAAATTCAGTTGCCTTTGAATTTCGGGTGATCCCTCTTGAGCATGTATGCTTCTGCTACTTGTTCTACATCAGACTTCCTTCCGCAAACGGCGAAACGCTTTGACTCGGTGAGTTTCGCGGCATTCCGACTTCGATGCCCCGGTTGCCGAAATTCAGTTGCCTTTGAATTTCGGGTGATCCCTCTTGAGCATGTATGCTTCTGCTACTTGTTCTACATCAGACTTCCTTCCGCAAACGGCGAAACGCTTTGACTCGGTGAGTTTCGCGGCATTCCGACTTCGATGCCCCGGTTGCCGAAATTCAGTTGCCTTTGAATTTCGGGTGATCCCTCTTGAGCATGTATGCTTCTGCTACTTGTTCTACATCAGACTTCTTCCGCAAACGGCGAAACGCTTTGACTCGGTGAGTTTCGCGGCATTCCGACTTCGATGCCCCGGTTGCCGAAATTCAGTTGCCTTTGAATTTCGGGTGATCCCTCTTGAGCATGTATGCTTCTGCTACTTGTTCTACATCAGACTTCCTTCCGCAAACGGCGAAACGCTTTGACTCGGTGAGTTTCGCGGCATTCCGACTTCGATGCCCCGGTTGCCGAAATTCAGTTGCCTTTGAATTTCGGGTGATCCCTCTTGAGCATGTATGCTTCTGCTACTTGTTCTACATCAGACTTCTTCCGCAAACGGCGAAACGCTTTGACTCGGTGAGTTTCGCGGCATTCCGACTTCGATGCCCCGGTTGCCGAAATTCAGTTGCCTTTGAATTTCGGGTGATCCCTCTTGAGCATGTATGCTTCTGCTACTTGTTCTACATCAGACTTCCTTCCGCAAACGGCGAAACGCTTTGACTCGGTGAGTTTCGCGGCATTCCGACTTCGATGCCCCGGTTGCCGAAATTCAGTTGCCTTTGAATTTCGGGTGATCCCTCTTGAGCATGTATGCTTCTGCTACTTGTTCTACATCAGACTTCTTCCGCAAACGGCGAAACGCTTTGACTCGGTGAGTTTCGCGGCATTCCGACTTCGATGCCCCGGTTGCCGAAATTCAGTTGCCTTTGAATTTCGGGTGATCCCTCTTGAGCATGTATGCTTCTGCTACTTGTTCTACATCAGACTTCTTCCGCAAACGGCGAAACGCTTTGACTCGGTGAGTTTCGCGGCATTCCGACTTCGATGCCCCGGTTGCCGAAATTCAGTTGCCTTTGAATTTCGGGTGATCCCTCTTGAGCATGTATGCTTCTGCTACTTGTTCTACATCAGACTTCCTTCCGCAAACGGCGAAACGCTTTGACTCGGTGAGTTTCGCGGCATTCCGACTTCGATGCCCCGGTTGCCGAAATTCAGTTGCCTTTGAATTTCGGGTGATCCCTCTTGAGCATGTATGCTTCTGCTACTTGTTCTACATCAGACTTCTTCCGCAAACGGCGAAACGCTTTGACTCGGTGAGTTTCGCGGCATTCCGACTTCGATGCCCCGGTTGCCGAAATTCAGTTGCCTTTGAATTTCGGGTGATCCCTCTTGAGCATGTATGCTTCTGCTACTTGTTCTACATCAGACTTCTTCCGCAAACGGCGAAACGCTTTGACTCGGTGAGTTTCGCGGCATTCCGACTTCGATGCCCCGGTTGCCGAAATTCAGTTGCCTTTGAATTTCGGGTGATCCCTCTTGAGCATGTATGCTTCTGCTACTTGTTCTACATCAGACTTCTTCCGCAAACGGCGAAACGCTTTGACTCGGTGAGTTTCGCGGCATTCCGACTTCGATGCCCCGGTTGCCGAAATTCAGTTGCCTTTGAATTTCGGGTGATCCCTCTTGAGCATGTATGCTTCTGCTACTTGTTCTACATCAGACTTCTTCCGCAAACGGCGAAACGCTTTGACTCGGTGAGTTTCGCGGCATTCCGACTTCGATGCCCCGGTTGCCGAAATTCAGTTGCCTTTGAATTTCGGGTGATCCCTCTTGAGCATGTATGCTTCTGCTACTTGTTCTACATCACACTTCCTTCCGCAAACGGCGAAACGCTTTGACTCGGTGAGTTTCGCGGCATTCCGACTTCGATGCCCCGGTTGCCGAAATTCAGTTGCCTTTGAATTTCGGGTGATCCCTCTTGAGCATGTATGCTTCTGCTACTTGTTCTACATCAGACTTCTTCCGCAAACGGCGAAACGCTTTGACTCGGTGAGTTTCGCGGCATTCCGACTTCGATGCCCGGTTGCCGAAATTCAGTTGCCTTTGAATTTCGGGTGATCCCTCTTGAGCATGTATGCTTCTGCTACTTGTTCTACATCAGACTTCTTCCGCAAACGGCGAAACGCTTTGACTCGGTGAGTTTCGCGGCATTCCGACTTCGATGCCCCGGTTGCCGAAATTCAGTTGCCTTTGAATTTCGGGTGATCCCTCTTGAGCATGTATGCTTCTGCTACTTGTTCTACATCAGACTTCCTTCCGCAAACGGCGAAACGCTTTGACTCGGTGAGTTTCGCGGCATTCCGACTTCGATGCCCCGGTTGCCGAAATTCAGTTGCCTTTGAATTTCGGGTGATCCCTCTTGAGCATGTATGCTTCTGCTACTTGTTCTACATCAGACTTCCTTCCGCAAACGGCGAAACGCTTTGACTCGGTGAGTTTCGCGGCATTCCGACTTCGATGCCCCGGTTGCCGAAATTCAGTTGCCTTTGAATTTCGGGTGATCCCTCTTGAGCATGTATGCTTCTGCTACTTGTTCTACATCACACTTCCTTCCGCAAACGGCGAAACGCTTTGACTCGGTGAGTTTCGCGGCATTCCGACTTCGATGCCCCGGTTGCCGAAATTCAGTTGCCTTTGAATTTCGGGTGATCCCTCTTGAGCATGTATGCTTCTGCTACTTGTTCTACATCAGACTTCTTCCGCAAACGGCGAAACGCTTTGACTCGGTGAGTTTCGCGGCATTCCGACTTCGATGCCCCGGTTGCCGAAATTCAGTTGCCTTTGAATTTCGGGTGATCCCTCTTGAGCATGTATGCTTCTGCTACTTGTTCTACATCAGACTTCTTCCGCAAACGGCGAAACGCTTTGACTCGGTGAGTTTCGCGGCATTCCGACTTCGATGCCCCGGTTGCCGAAATTCAGTTGCCTTTGAATTTCGGGTGATCCCTCTTGAGCATGTATGCTTCTGCTACTTGTTCTACATCAGACTTCCTTCCGCAAACGGCGAAACGCTTTGACTCGGTGAGTTTCGCGGCATTCCGACTTCGATGCCCCGGTTGCCGAAATTCAGTTGCCTTTGAATTTCGGGTGATCCCTCTTGAGCATGTATGCTTCTGCTACTTGTTCTACATCAGACTTCTTCCGCAAACGGCGAAACGCTTTGACTCGGTGAGTTTCGCGGCATTCCGACTTCGATGCCCCGGTTGCCGAAATTCAGTTGCCTTTGAATTTCGGGTGATCCCTCTTGAGCATGTATGCTTCTGCTACTTGTTCTACATCAGACTTCTTCCGCAAACGGCGAAACGCTTTGACTCGGTGAGTTTCGCGGCATTCCGACTTCGATGCCCCGGTTGCCGAAATTCAGTTGCCTTTGAATTTCGGGTGATCCCTCTTGAGCATGTATGCTTCTGCTACTTGTTCTACATCAGACTTCCTTCCGCAAACGGCGAAACGCTTTGACTCGGTGAGTTTCGCGGCATTCCGACTTCGATGCCCCGGTTGCCGAAATTCAGTTGCCTTTGAATTTCGGGTGATCCCTCTTGAGCATGTATGCTTCTGCTACTTGTTCTACATCAGACTTCTTCCGCAAACGGCGAAACGCTTTGACTCGGTGAGTTTCGCGGCATTCCGACTTCGATGCCCCGGTTGCCGAAATTCAGTTGCCTTTGAATTTCGGGTGATCCCTCTTGAGCATGTATGCTTCTGCTACTTGTTCTACATCAGACTTCTTCCGCAAACGGCGAAACGCTTTGACTCGGTGAGTTTCGCGGCATTCCGACTTCGATGCCCCGGTTGCCGAAATTCAGTTGCCTTTGAATTTCGGGTGATCCCTCTTGAGCATGTATGCTTCTGCTACTTGTTCTACATCAGACTTCTTCCGCAAACGGCGAAACGCTTTGACTCGGTGAGTTTCGCGGCATTCCGACTTCGATGCCCCGGTTGCCGAAATTCAGTTGCCTTTGAATTTCGGGTGATCCCTCTTGAGCATGTATGCTTCTGCTACTTGTTCTACATCAGACTTCTTCCGCAAACGGCGAAACGCTTTGACTCGGTGAGTTTCGCGGCATTCCGACTTCGATGCCCCGGTTGCCGAAATTCAGTTGCCTTTGAATTTCGGGTGATCCCTCTTGAGCATGTATGCTTCTGCTACTTGTTCTACATCAGACTTCCTTCCGCAAACGGCGAAACGCTTTGACTCGGTGAGTTTCGCGGCATTCCGACTTCGATGCCCCGGTTGCCGAAATTCAGTTGCCTTTGAATTTCGGGTGATCCCTCTTGAGCATGTATGCTTCTGCTACTTGTTCTACATCAGACTTCTTCCGCAAACGGCGAAACGCTTTGACTCGGTGAGTTTCGCGGCATTCCGACTTCGATGCCCCGGTTGCCGAAATTCAGTTGCCTTTGAATTTCGGGTGATCCCTCTTGAGCATGTATGCTTCTGCTACTTGTTCTACATCACACTTCCTTCCGCAAACGGCGAAACGCTTTGACTCGGTGAGTTTCGCGGCATTCCGACTTCGATGCCCCGGTTGCCGAAATTCAGTTGCCTTTGAATTTCGGGTGATCCCTCTTGAGCATGTATGCTTCTGCTACTTGTTCTACATCACACTTCTTCCGCAAACGGCGAAACGCTTTGACTCGGTGAGTTTCGCGGCATTCCGACTTCGATGCCCCGGTTGCCGAAATTCAGTTGCCTTTGAATTTCGGGTGATCCCTCTTGAGCATGTATGCTTCTGCTACTTGTTCTACATCAGACTTCTTCCGCAAACGGCGAAACGCTTTGACTCGGTGAGTTTCGCGGCATTCCGACTTCGATGCCCCGGTTGCCGAAATTCAGTTGCCTTTGAATTTCGGGTGATCCCTCTTGAGCATGTATGCTTCTGCTACTTGTTCTACATCAGACTTCTTCCGCAAACGGCGAAACGCTTTGACTCGGTGAGTTTCGCGGCATTCCGACTTCGATGCCCCGGTTGCCGAAATTCAGTTGCCTTTGAATTTCGGGTGATCCCTCTTGAGCATGTATGCTTCTGCTACTTGTTCTACATCACACTTCTTCCGCAAACGGCGAAACGCTTTGACTCGGTGAGTTTCGCGGCATTCCGACTTCGATGCCCCGGTTGCCGAAATTCAGTTGCCTTTGAATTTCGGGTGATCCCTCTTGAGCATGTATGCTTCTGCTACTTGTTCTACATCAGACTTCTTCCGCAAACGGCGAAACGCTTTGACTCGGTGAGTTTCGCGGCATTCCGACTTCGATGCCCCGGTTGCCGAAATTCAGTTGCCTTTGAATTTCGGGTGATCCCTCTTGAGCATGTATGCTTCTGCTACTTGTTCTACATCACACTTCCTTCCGCAAACGGCGAAACGCTTTGACTCGGTGAGTTTCGCGGCATTCCGACTTCGATGCCCCGGTTGCCGAAATTCAGTTGCCTTTGAATTTCGGGTGATCCCTCTTGAGCATGTATGCTTCTGCTACTTGTTCTACATCACACTTCCTTCCGCAAACGGCGAAACGCTTTGACTCGGTGAGTTTCGCGGCATTCCGACTTCGATGCCCCGGTTGCCGAAATTCAGTTGCCTTTGAATTTCGGGTGATCCCTCTTGAGCATGTATGCTTCTGCTACTTGTTCTACATCACACTTCTTCCGCAAACGGCGAAACGCTTTGACTCGGTGAGTTTCGCGGCATTCCGACTTCGATGCCCCGGTTGCCGAAATTCAGTTGCCTTTGAATTTCGGGTGATCCCTCTTGAGCATGTATGCTTCTGCTACTTGTTCTACATCAGACTTCCTTCCGCAAACGGCGAAACGCTTTGACTCGGTGAGTTTCGCGGCATTCCGACTTCGATGCCCGGTTGCCGAAATTCAGTTGCCTTTGAATTTCGGGTGATCCCTCTTGAGCATGTATGCTTCTGCTACTTGTTCTACATCACACTTCTTCCGCAAACGGCGAAACGCTTTGACTCGGTGAGTTTCGCGGCATTCCGACTTCGATGCCCGGTTGCCGAAATTCAGTTGCCTTTGAATTTCGGGTGATCCCTCTTGAGCATGTATGCTTCTGCTACTTGTTCTACATCACACTTCCTTCCGCAAACGGCGAAACGCTTTGACTCGGTGAGTTTCGCGGCATTCCGACTTCGATGCCCCGGTTGCCGAAATTCAGTTGCCTTTGAATTTCGGGTGATCCCTCTTGAGCATGTATGCTTCTGCTACTTGTTCTACATCACACTTCTTCCGCAAACGGCGAAACGCTTTGACTCGGTGAGTTTCGCGGCATTCCGACTTCGATGCCCGGTTGCCGAAATTCAGTTGCCTTTGAATTTCGGGTGATCCCTCTTGAGCATGTATGCTTCTGCTACTTGTTCTACATCACACTTCCTTCCGCAAACGGCGAAACGCTTTGACTCGGTGAGTTTCGCGGCATTCCGACTTCGATGCCCGGTTGCCGAAATTCAGTTGCCTTTGAATTTCGGGTGATCCCTCTTGAGCATGTATGCTTCTGCTACTTGTTCTACATCACACTTCTTCCGCAAACGGCGAAACGCTTTGACTCGGTGAGTTTCGCGGCATTCCGACTTCGATGCCCCGGTTGCCGAAATTCAGTTGCCTTTGAATTTCGGGTGATCCCTCTTGAGCATGTATGCTTCTGCTACTTGTTCTACATCACACTTCTTCCGCAAACGGCGAAACGCTTTGACTCGGTGAGTTTCGCGGCATTCCGACTTCGATGCCCCGGTTGCCGAAATTCAGTTGCCTTTGAATTTCGGGTGATCCCTCTTGAGCATGTATGCTTCTGCTACTTGTTCTACATCACACTTCTTCCGCAAACGGCGAAACGCTTTGACTCGGTGAGTTTCGCGGCATTCCGACTTCGATGCCCCGGTTGCCGAAATTCAGTTGCCTTTGAATTTCGGGTGATCCCTCTTGAGCATGTATGCTTCTGCTACTTGTTCTACATCAGACTTCTTCCGCAAACGGCGAAACGCTTTGACTCGGTGAGTTTCGCGGCATTCCGACTTCGATGCCCCGGTTGCCGAAATTCAGTTGCCTTTGAATTTCGGGTGATCCCTCTTGAGCATGTATGCTTCTGCTACTTGTTCTACATCACACTTCTTCCGCAAACGGCGAAACGCTTTGACTCGGTGAGTTTCGCGGCATTCCGACTTCGATGCCCCGGTTGCCGAAATTCAGTTGCCTTTGAATTTCGGGTGATCCCTCTTGAGCATGTATGCTTCTGCTACTTGTTCTACATCCACTTCTTCCGCAAAACGGCGAAACGCTTTGACTCGGTGAGTTTCGCGGCATTCCGACTTCGATGCCCGGTTGCCGAAATTCAGTTGCCTTTGAATTTCGGGTGATCCCTCTTGAGCATGTATGCTTCTGCTACTTGTTCTACATCAGACTTCTTCCGCAAACGGCGAAACGCTTTGACTCGGTGAGTTTCGCGGCATTCCGACTTCGATGCCCCGGTTGCCGAAATTCAGTTGCCTTTGAATTTCGGGTGATCCCTCTTGAGCATGTATGCTTCTGCTACTTGTTCTACATCACACTTCTTCCGCAAACGGCGAAACGCTTTGACTCGGTGAGTTTCGCGGCATTCCGACTTCGATGCCCCGGTTGCCGAAATTCAGTTGCCTTTGAATTTCGGGTGATCCCTCTTGAGCATGTATGCTTCTGCTACTTGTTCTACATCACACTTCTTCCGCAAACGGCGAAACGCTTTGACTCGGTGAGTTTCGCGGCATTCCGACTTCGATGCCCCGGTTGCCGAAATTCAGTTGCCTTTGAATTTCGGGTGATCCCTCTTGAGCATGTATGCTTCTGCTACTTGTTCTACATCAGACTTCCTTCCGCAAACGGCGAAACGCTTTGACTCGGTGAGTTTCGCGGCATTCCGACTTCGATGCCCGGTTGCCGAAATTCAGTTGCCTTTGAATTTCGGGTGATCCCTCTTGAGCATGTATGCTTCTGCTACTTGTTCTACATCAGACTTCTTCCGCAAACGGCGAAACGCTTTGACTCGGTGAGTTTCGCGGCATTCCGACTTCGATGCCCGGTTGCCGAAATTCAGTTGCCTTTGAATTTCGGGTGATCCCTCTTGAGCATGTATGCTTCTGCTACTTGTTCTACATCACACTTCTTCCGCAAACGGCGAAACGCTTTGACTCGGTGAGTTTCGCGGCATTCCGACTTCGATGCCCCGGTTGCCGAAATTCAGTTGCCTTTGAATTTCGGGTGATCCCTCTTGAGCATGTATGCTTCTGCTACTTGTTCTACATCACACTTCCTTCCGCAAACGGCGAAACGCTTTGACTCGGTGAGTTTCGCGGCATTCCGACTTCGATGCCCCGGTTGCCGAAATTCAGTTGCCTTTGAATTTCGGGTGATCCCTCTTGAGCATGTATGCTTCTGCTACTTGTTCTACATCAGACTTCCTTCCGCAAACGGCGAAACGCTTTGACTCGGTGAGTTTCGCGGCATTCCGACTTCGATGCCCGGTTGCCGAAATTCAGTTGCCTTTGAATTTCGGGTGATCCCTCTTGAGCATGTATGCTTCTGCTACTTGTTCTACATCACACTTCTTCCGCAAACGGCGAAACGCTTTGACTCGGTGAGTTTCGCGGCATTCCGACTTCGATGCCCCGGTTGCCGAAATTCAGTTGCCTTTGAATTTCGGGTGATCCCTCTTGAGCATGTATGCTTCTGCTACTTGTTCTACATCAGACTTCTTCCGCAAACGGCGAAACGCTTTGACTCGGTGAGTTTCGCGGCATTCCGACTTCGATGCCCCGGTTGCCGAAATTCAGTTGCCTTTGAATTTCGGGTGATCCCTCTTGAGCATGTATGCTTCTGCTACTTGTTCTACATCACACTTCCTTCCGCAAAGGCGAAACGCTTTGACTCGGTGAGTTTCGCGGCATTCCGACTTCGATGCCCCGGTTGCCGAAATTCAGTTGCCTTTGAATTTCGGGTGATCCCTCTTGAGCATGTATGCTTCTGCTACTTGTTCTACATCACACTTCTTCCGCAAACGGCGAAACGCTTTGACTCGGTGAGTTTCGCGGCATTCCGACTTCGATGCCCGGTTGCCGAAATTCAGTTGCCTTTGAATTTCGGGTGATCCCTCTTGAGCATGTATGCTTCTGCTACTTGTTCTACATCACACTTCCTTCCGCAAACGGCGAAACGCTTTGACTCGGTGAGTTTCGCGGCATTCCGACTTCGATGCCCCGGTTGCCGAAATTCAGTTGCCTTTGAATTTCGGGTGATCCCTCTTGAGCATGTATGCTTCTGCTACTTGTTCTACATCACACTTCTTCCGCAAACGGCGAAACGCTTTGACTCGGTGAGTTTCGCGGCATTCCGACTTCGATGCCCGGTTGCCGAAATTCAGTTGCCTTTGAATTTCGGGTGATCCCTCTTGAGCATGTATGCTTCTGCTACTTGTTCTACATCACACTTCCTTCCGCAAACGGCGAAACGCTTTGACTCGGTGAGTTTCGCGGCATTCCGACTTCGATGCCCGGTTGCCGAAATTCAGTTGCCTTTGAATTTCGGGTGATCCCTCTTGAGCATGTATGCTTCTGCTACTTGTTCTACATCAACTTCCTTCCGCAAACGGCGAAACGCTTTGACTCGGTGAGTTTCGCGGCATTCCGACTTCGATGCCCGGTTGCCGAAATTCAGTTGCCTTTGAATTTCGGGTGATCCCTCTTGAGCATGTATGCTTCTGCTACTTGTTCTACATCAGACTTCTTCCGCAAAGGCGAAACGCTTTGACTCGGTGAGTTTCGCGGCATTCCGACTTCGATGCCCCGGTTGCCGAAATTCAGTTGCCTTTGAATTTCGGGTGATCCCTCTTGAGCATGTATGCTTCTGCTACTTGTTCTACATCACACTTTCTTCCGCAAACGGCGAAACGCTTTGACTCGGTGAGTTTCGCGGCATTCCGACTTCGATGCCCCGGTTGCCGAAATTCAGTTGCCTTTGAATTTCGGGTGATCCCTCTTGAGCATGTATGCTTCTGCTACTTGTTCTACATCACACTTCCTTCCGCAAACGGCGAAACGCTTTGACTCGGTGAGTTTCGCGGCATTCCGACTTCGATGCCCCGGTTGCCGAAATTCAGTTGCCTTTGAATTTCGGGTGATCCCTCTTGAGCATGTATGCTTCTGCTACTTGTTCTACATCACTTCTTCCGCAAAACGAAACGCTTTGACTCGGTGAGTTTCGGCATTCCGACTTCGATGCCCCGGTTGCCGAAATTCAGTTGCCTTTGAATTTCGGGTGATCCCTCTTGAGCATGTATGCTTCTGCTACTTGTTCTACATCACACTTCCTTCCGCAAACGGCGAAACGCTTTGACTCGGTGAGTTTCGCGGCATTCCGACTTCGATGCCCGGTTGCCGAAATTCAGTTGCCTTTGAATTTCGGGTGATCCCTCTTGAGCATGTATGCTTCTGCTACTTGTTCTACATCACACTTCTTCCGCAAACGGCGAAACGCTTTGACTCGGTGAGTTTCGCGGCATTCCGACTTCGATGCCCCGGTTGCCGAAATTCAGTTGCCTTTGAATTTCGGGTGATCCCTCTTGAGCATGTATGCTTCTGCTACTTGTTCTACATCACACTTCCTTCCGCAAACGGCGAAACGCTTTGACTCGGTGAGTTTCGCGGCATTCCGACTTCGATGCCCGGTTGCCGAAATTCAGTTGCCTTTGAATTTCGGGTGATCCCTCTTGAGCATGTATGCTTCTGCTACTTGTTCTACATCAACTTCCTTCCGCAAACGGCGAAACGCTTTGACTCGGTGAGTTTCGCGGCATTCCGACTTCGATGCCCGGTTGCCGAAATTCAGTTGCCTTTGAATTTCGGGTGATCCCTCTTGAGCATGTATGCTTCTGCTACTTGTTCTACATCAGACTTCTTCCGCAAAGGCGAAACGCTTTGACTCGGTGAGTTTCGCGGCATTCCGACTTCGATGCCCGGTTGCCGAAATTCAGTTGCCTTTGAATTTCGGGTGATCCCTCTTGAGCATGTATGCTTCTGCTACTTGTTCTACATCACACTTCTTCCGCAAACGGCGAAACGCTTTGACTCGGTGAGTTTCGCGGCATTCCGACTTCGATGCCCCGGTTGCCGAAATTCAGTTGCCTTTGAATTTCGGGTGATCCCTCTTGAGCATGTATGCTTCTGCTACTTGTTCTACATCACACTTCTTCCGCAAACGGCGAAACGCTTTGACTCGGTGAGTTTCGCGGCATTCCGACTTCGATGCCCCGGTTGCCGAAATTCAGTTGCCTTTGAATTTCGGGTGATCCCTCTTGAGCATGTATGCTTCTGCTACTTGTTCTACATCACACTTCCTTCGCAAAACGCGAAACGCTTTGACTCGGTGAGTTTCGCGGCATTCCGACTTCGATGCCCCGGTTGCCGAAATTCAGTTGCCTTTGAATTTCGGGTGATCCCTCTTGAGCATGTATGCTTCTGCTACTTGTTCTACATCACTTTCTTCCGCAAACGGCGAAACGCTTTGACTCGGTGAGTTTCGCGGCATTCCGACTTCGATGCCCCGGTTGCCGAAATTCAGTTGCCTTTGAATTTCGGGTGATCCCTCTTGAGCATGTATGCTTCTGCTACTTGTTCTACATCACACTTCTTCCGCAAACGGCGAAACGCTTTGACTCGGTGAGTTTCGCGGCATTCCGACTTCGATGCCCCGGTTGCCGAAATTCAGTTGCCTTTGAATTTCGGGTGATCCCTCTTGAGCATGTATGCTTCTGCTACTTGTTCTACATCAGACTTCTTCCGCAAACGGCGAAACGCTTTGACTCGGTGAGTTTCGCGGCATTCCGACTTCGATGCCCCGGTTGCCGAAATTCAGTTGCCTTTGAATTTCGGGTGATCCCTCTTGAGCATGTATGCTTCTGCTACTTGTTCTACATCACACTTCTTCCGCAAACGGCGAAACGCTTTGACTCGGTGAGTTTCGCGGCATTCCGACTTCGATGCCCGGTTGCCGAAATTCAGTTGGGTGATCCCTCTTGAGCATGTATGCTTCTGCTACTTGTTCTACATCACACTTCTTCCGCAAACGGCGAAACGCTTTGACTCGGTGAGTTTCGCGGCATTCCGACTTCGATGCCCGGTTGCCGAAATTCAGTTGCCTTTGAATTTCGGGTGATCCCTCTTGAGCATGTATGCTTCTGCTACTTGTTCTACATCACACTTC
>CM055346.1:60488547-60499123 GCA_029228515.1 Populus alba x Populus x berolinensis
AAAAGATGAGGTCATTTGGACTTCTAGAACTCAAGATATGGGCTGAACACTAAATAGTGTTTGGGCTGCAGGACAGCTTCGGACTTCTTCGTTGTTCCTTCAATTTGGACTTCAAAACGACCTTTTTAAATCTTGGGCTCCTCATGAAAGTTGTAGGCCTTTGTCTTACCTTTCCATCCATATAAAATGGACCTAAATCCGAGATCTAGAGCTCCAGATATGATCCAATTACCGAGCAATGTTCCGGTTTGGACTGCACCGACATCTCTTTTCTAAGTTTGGCCATCTCTTTGTCCTTTCACTTTCAATACTTAAACTCATCAATCAATCCTTTTATTTATGTGATAGTCCTGCATTTAAAATGAGCATTTACCATAAATTAAGGTATCTTATAGTATCAAACTTGTTATTATAAAACATGCTTTAGTTAAGGAGTTATTGATACTTCAAGTGCAAAATGATGATATAAAACCTTGATAAACATGCACTTTTAAGTACTAATCACACCCCCCAACCAGCTTATTACTAGTCCCTAGTAATCTAAAGCGTTAAAATAGAGAAACAATTTGCAAGTTCACAAAGCAAGGCATTCATCATTCAACTTCCATTAATCTATCCAGATAAACAAACTCTCATTAAATTTATATTACTGCTTCATACTTCTTAAACAAGATATTAATAAACCTTCTTTTTATGTGCTCAATATATGAAAACATAGATGATGGGGCTTTTGTTGGAAGAAAACAATATTATGTTCAAATGTTTAAGGTGAACTTCCTTGGGTTGGGATTATTATTATTATTACTTTTTTTTTTTTTTTTTTATTTTTATTTTTATTTATATACACATACAACTTAAAACACAATGTATCTTTAACCCATGTAACGAGTTTTAGGCTAATGACTCCCAGACCAGTTGGTCTTAGGGCATTAGGTGTTGAGACACCCCTACGAGCTTAACAACTCGGGTTGCAGATACTGATACGTAGATAGTGCAATGTTTGATTCCCTTAAGCTTTTCTCCTTAACCCATGTAACAAGCTTTGGGCCAATAGCTCCCAAGTCAGTTGACTTTAGGGTATTAGTGTTAAAACACCCCTTCGGGCTTAATTGCTTAGGTTAGGAGGCTACGAAACCAAACTTATCTACGTTTTTATTATCATCAATATTTTCATTTTTTTTTTTTTTTTTTTGCAAATTATATACTATCCCTTTCCCTTAGTTGTTACCTTCAACAAAAGAACATAAATAATGTAATAATCCAATGTGCAACCCACAATCATATGTTAAAGTGTGTGTGTGTGAAAATGAAGGTTTAATAATACTTGTTAAATGAGTATAGAGCAGAATCAAGTGATAACAATGTGAGAGTTTGTAAACCTGAATATTTCAAGAAGTATTCTAATAGCCTTGTATGAAATGCAAATAACTTAGAAAATTTTTCTAGATCGTCTCAAAATGATTCTTTACTCTGCCATCCTAGTAATAACAGTTTTTGTCAAATGGTTTTTAAAAAAGCAAAAACAGTTAGTTGGTTAGTTTTTTTTTTTTTTTTAAACTACTACCCTCTCCCCCCAACCAAAACGAGACATTGTCCTCAATGTCCTAGGTAGAAAGATAGAGTATAGAAGACATCACCTGAAACAGCGAACAATGACAAACCTGAAACACACTTAAACAAATATAAGAAGTAACAAAACAAAATAATATGCTATTAATAACACAAAAGACACAAGGTTTCACAGATGAAGGCTCAAATCTAATCTAAGCTTTTTACGGCTTTCCTTAGTTGACCAATCTAGGCGACTCATGCAAGGATCAATGACAGGGATGAAAGATTGTAGTTGGTCAATCAATTGTTCAGCAGTAGCAGCAGAGATTATGATTGTCGTGCCGAAGATGTTAGAAATTCCTGTTCCACAGCTTGATCAAGGAAAGACAGCAACTTATCATAAAAACCATTAACATTTAACAAACCTATAGGTTTATGGTGAATGTGCAGTTGGGCCCAAGATGAAATATGAAAGATCTCTTCCAATGTGCCCAGACCACCTGGTAAGGCAATGAAGGCATCAGCATGGTTAAACATGGTATTCAGTCGGTCAGACATTGTTGGGACCTGTAGTTCCTCTCCAATTGTTTTTCCAATGATGTCCCCATTTGCTAAAGCTTTGGGGACAACCCCCAAAACTTGACTGCCTCCTAAAAATGCAGCCATTGACACACCTCCATTAACCCAAGGCTGCCTCCCCCATACACTAAATGAATCTTTCTCTCAGCTAGTACCTGACCAAGATGATTTGCTGATTCTAAAAACTCTTTTTCTTTCCCAGGACTGGATCCACCGAAAACACAAATATTTCTTATGTGATGACTTGAGGAACCTGCCATTTCTACACACTTCTATATGATGATGTATGGGATGAGTAGAAATGAAGGGAAGGAAGAGAAGAATTTATAGATGAAAAAGTGAAAATGCAATCATACCACCTATATGTAGGCCAGCTGTAGTCTCACACTCTCTCTCTTTATTTATTTATTTTGACAAAGCATGTATGTACAGGTAGTTGTGATTGTGGCTCACATCTTCCCTTGGTTTTACGTCCAAGAACGGCTTAAACGCCCTCTATGGGTCGGGGATAGGCTTCCCATCCAGTTTTCTTAAAAACTGGCAAACAGGGTCTTTTTTAGTCAGATTCCCAAGACTAAGTCGATCATGTTCTTTATGGAATTGTGGCCATAAATCATGAATTACACGATGCACATCTCCACTAGGATGCGTCTCAAGGGTCAACAAAAGATTATCTAAAGACCCCTTACTCAGGCCATCCTTAATGAATTGTATTTTATCTTCACGGTTTACAGATACCATTCCTAAAGAACGACATGTCGCATTACAAGTCCATCTGGCACATCTGTGACAGACTTTCAGTCGTTTTGCACGACGTTTCTTTGCAAAAGTGCTTTTACCTGTTCCAGGCATGTGTGAAATGAAAGAATTGGAGGACTCACCTGATAATCGGACCTTTGCTTCAATCAGCAACGAATATCTTCAGGAATTCCATGGTTCATTAACAACCTCAATCTTTCACACCTAGCACGGTAAATTTTTGTAATCGCATTCTGAGGCAGAGCGGGAAAATACTTTTTCAATTTTTCAAGAGTGGTGTCCATTTTCAAATGAGAATTGGATGGGAGATTCAAAGAAAGAAGAAAGAGCAGAGAATTGCACAATTATATACACAGATATCAGTTATCATGGGAAACTGAAAGAACCGACTTAAGAGTCACGGAGTACCGTTATCCGCCATTTGACCGGGGTGAGAGAAACTAGCAAAACAAAAGATACACCAAAACAAACACAAAACAATGTGAGAAAAAGAATCAATCTTTATATACAGGATCACTCAATTCAGTAGAGTCATTTTCAACTGAAAAATTGTCAAAATAAACTTTCAACCGATGCCCATTTACCTTGAAAACATTGCCATTCTTTGGATTCTCGATATCACAGGCCCCATATGGATACACATGTTTCACAATAAAAGGACCGCTCCATCTTGATCTTAGTTTTCCAGGAAATAAATGGAGTCGAGAATTATAAAGCAAGACTTTTTGACCAACATTGAATGTTTTTCTCAGTATTTTCTTGTCATGAAACTCTTTGATTCTTGCTTTATGAATTCTTGAATTGTCATATGCATCATTTCTAATTTCCTCAAGCTCATTTATTTGCAATTTTCGCAGCTGACTAGCATCATCAATGTTTGAATTGAAAGCTTTAATAGCCCAATAAGCTTTATGTTCAATTTCCACAGGCAAGTGACAAGGTTTTCCATAGACTAGTCTATAAGGTGACATACCTAATGATGTTTTATATGCAGTTCGATAAGCCCAAAGTGCATCATTAAGTCTTAAAGACCAGTCTTTCCGATTAGGGTTCACCGTTTTCTCCAAGATCTGTTTGATCTCCCTATTAGCAAGCTCTACTTGTCCACTTGTCTGAGGGTGATAAGGGGTGGCAACTTTGTGTGTGATTCCATATTTCTTCATTAAAGAAGCAAATGGCTTGTTGCAGAAATGTGTTCCACCATCACTTATTATGGCTCGAGGAATTCCAAATCGACTCAAAATATTGTCTTTCAAAAACTTTATCACTGTTTTGTGATCATTGTTTCGACTTGGAATTGCCTCTATCCATTTTGAAACATAATCTACTGCGACTAATATGTACACGAAACCAAATGATGGAGGAAATGGACCCATGAAATCTATACCCCAACAGTCAAAGATCTCAATGACAAGAATAGGATTTAAAGGCATCATGTGACGTTTTGAAATAGATCCCAACTTTTGACAATTTTCACAAGTCTTGCAGAATGCATGTGAGTCTTTGAACATGGTGGGCCAATAAAATCCACTTTGTAAGATTTTTGCAGTTGTCTTTCTTGATGAGAAATGACCCCCACATGCCTCAGAATGACAAAATTTAATGACACTACTTACCTCATTGTCAGGAATGCATCTTCGAAATATTTGATCAGGACAATATTTGAATAAATAAGGGTCATCCCAATAAAAGTTCTTCACTTCGTTCAAGAACTTTCTTTTGTCTTGGGTACTCCAATGAGCTGGCAATTGTCCTGAAACAAGAAAATTAACAATATTAGCAAACCAAGGCATCGTAGAAACAGAAAATAAAGATTCATCGGGAAAGTAGTCATCGATTGGTGTGATGTCAGATTTCGAATCTGTTGTCAATCTTGACAAATGATCTGCAACAACATTTTCGGTGCCTTTCTTGTCTTTGATTGTGATATCAAATTCTTGAAGTAACAAAATCCACCGCACCAATCTAGCCTTAGAATCTTTCTTAGAAAGAAGATATTTCAATGCTGCATGATCACTAAAAACAACAACAGGTGAGCCAACAAGATAAGATCTGAATTTATCACAAGCAAATACTACTGCAAGTAATTCTTTTTCAGTGGTGGTGTAATTCATTTGAGCACTATTTAAAGTTTTACTTGCATAGTAAATCACATAAGGTTTCTTATCTTTTCTTTGTCCCAAGACAGCACCCACGGCATAATCACTAGCGTCACACATTATTTCAAAAGGTAATGACCAATCAGGAGGTTGAATGACAGGAGCAGAAGTAAGCAAGTTTTTAAGTTTAACAAAGGCTTCTTCACAATGTTCAGTCCATTCAAAAATATTATCCTTTGTTAGAAGGTTACTCAAGGGCTTAGATATTACACTAAAATCTTTGATGAACCTTCTGTAAAAACCAGCATGTCCTAAGAATGATCTAACATCTTTAACAGATTTTGGTGTTGGTAAGTTGGCAATTAACTCGATTTTAGATTTGTCAACCTCAATTCCTTTCGATGAAACAATGTGACCAAGTACAATGCCGTTTGTTACCATAAAGTGACATTTTTCCCAATTCAATACAAGATTCTTCTCTTCACACCTGCTCAAAACCTTTTCTAAGTTAGTCAAACAATCATCAAATGAATCACCAAAAACAGAAAAATCATCCATAAAAATTTCAAGAAAACGTTCAACCATATCACTGAATATGCTAAGCATGCATCTTTGAAACGTGGCTGGTGCATTACATAATCCAAAAGGCATCCTTCGATATGCAAAAGTACCAAATGGACATGTGAAAGTAGTCTTCTCTTGATCTTCCAATGCAATTTCAATTTGATTGTAACCTGAATAGCCATCTAGGAAACAATAAAATTCATGACCTGCAACTCTTTCTAGGATTTGGTCCATGAAAGGTAAAGGGAAATGATCTTTTCTAGTCATTGAATTAAGTTTCCTATAGTCAATGCACATGCGCCAACCAGTAACAGTCCTAGTTGGAATTAACTCATTTTTCTCATTCGTTATCACAGTGACTCCAGACTTTTTGGGTACAACTTGGGTAGGACTTACCCATTTGCTGTCAGAAATAGGATAAATGATTCCATTATCTAGAAGCTTAATGACTTCATTTTTCACTACTTCTTTCATATTAGGATTAAGCCTTCGTTGCATTTCTCTAGAGGGTTTAGCATTTTCCTCCAAATAAATCCTGTGTGTGCAAATCAAAGGGCTAATTCCTTTTATGTCAGCTATGGTCCATCCTAATGCATTTTTGTGCATTTTCAGAGTCTGTAATAACTTACCTTCTTGATGTGCATTAAGTTTGGAAGAGATTATTACCGGAAAAGTTTCATTTTCTCCCAAAAATGAGTATTTGAGATTAAATGGTAACGGCTTCAATTCAGGTTTTGGTGGTTGAACACTTGAAGGTATGGGCTCAATTGATCGTGGTGGCAATTCTTCAATTTGTGGTCTCCAATTGCATGCCTTTGATTCCTGAAAGTAGACCATTTGCAAATCATCAGATTCATCAATCTCAGTTTCACTAGAAGTGGTTTGAAATTGATCATGAACTAATTTTTCAATAAAGTCCACTTCCTGTAAATCATTATCATCTCCAGGTTGCTTGTAAATGTTGAAAATATTCATCTCCAATGTCATGTTTCCAAATGATAGCTTCATCAGTCCATTCCTACAATTAATCAATGCATTAGAAGTGGCAAGAAATGGACGTCCTAAAATGACAGGAATTGAATTACATGCTTCAACAGGTTGTGTATCCAAGACAACAAAATCCACAGGGTAAATGAATTTATCAACTTGTACTAACACATCTTCAACTATTCCTCTAGGCACTTTTACAGATCTATCGGCAAGTAAAAGAGTTACAGAGGTTGGTTTTAACTCACCTAGATTGAGACTTTGAAAGACTGAATATGGAAGTAAATTCACACTAGCTCCAAGATCAAGTAAGGCTCTTTCAATTTTATGTTCTCCAATAAAGCAAGAAATTGTAGGACAACCAGGGTCTTTATATTTCAAAGCATTATTGTTTTGAAGAATGGCACTTACTTGTTCGGCTAAAAAGGCTTTCTTTTTCACATTCAGTTTTCTCTTCACAGTGCACAGATCTTTCAAAAATTTAGCATAGGAAGGAACCTGTTTAATAGCATCCAACAAAGGTATATTGATCCTTACCTGTTTGAAAATTTCAAAGATTTCAGAGTTGTGATTGACTTTCCTTTGTTTGGTCATGGCATGAGGAAATGGAAGTGCTGGCGGGGAATCAGCCTTTTCTTTGCAATGTTCAGGTTCAACCCCTTCCTTACCCTCAGAGATAGACTCATCATCTTTCTCACAAGGTTCAAGAATGGGTTTTTCAATAACCTTACCACTACGAAGAGTGATGACTGATTTGACTTGATCCATGTGTTGGCTTCCAGAACTACTTGCATTTGCATTGTATTGCCCCTTTGGATTTTGCTGTGGTTGAGATGGAAACTTACCTTTCTCTTGGAAACTGAGAGCAGATGTTAATTTTGCAAGAGCATCTTTAAAATCTGTCATGCTTTGAGCAAGTTGAGTGTTGATTGTCTCCTGCTTTTCAATGAATGCATGCAATGTTTCCTCAAAATTTCTTCTAGGAGGTGGAGCATAAGGAGGTGCATATCCATGAGAATTTTGGAAATTATGGTGTGCTTGAAACGGTGGCTGTGAAGTTTGTGCATTGTTGCTATCACTCTTCCAACTGAAATTTGGGTGATTTCTCCAACCAGGGTTATACGTTTGTGAGTATGGGTTATGGTTGGGTCTTTGGAAACTGTTTAAAGCATGGGCTTGTTCATGGAGGCATTCCTTAAAAGAAGGCAAAGTTGGACAATCATTTGTTGATGTTCATTTGTTTCACAGATTTGACACACAATGTCTTGAACAGATTTTAATTGACCACTCTTTTTCAATTCAAGTGCTTCGACTTTTCTAGCTAAAGATGCAAACTTGGCTTGGAGGTCATGATCTTCCCTAAGGTTGTGCATACCTCCACTAGATGTATGAGGTTGAGTTTTACTTGGTGCCTCATAAGTACCTGTGGTGTCCCAATTTTGAGCATTTTCGGCTAGCAAGTCTAGGTACTCCATTGCTTCATTAGGGTCTTTATCTTCGAAAGTTCCATTGCACATCAATTCAACCATTTGCCTATCTCTAGGTGTTAAACCTTCATAAAAATGTGAAACCAATCTCCATGTTTCAAAACCATGATGTGGGCAAGTATTAAGCAAATCTCGATACCTATCCCAACATTGGTAAAATGTTTCTCCTGGTTTTTGAGTGAAAGTGATGATTTGTCTTTTGAAAGAGTTTGTTCTGTGAGATGGAAAAAACTTCTTTAAAAATTGTTGTTGCATTTCATCCCAAGCACGAATGGATCCTGGTCTCAAATTTTGTAGCCATGTTTTAGCTTTATCTTTTAATGAAAAAGGAAAAAGCTTTAATCGAATGGTGTTCATGCTACAATTTGAGTCATTATAGGTATTACAGACCTCCTCAAATTCCCTTAAATGCAAGTATGGATTTTCTAAGTCTAAGCCATGAAAAGATGGTAAAAGTTGAATAATGCCTGGCTTAAAATTAAAATGAGATGCATCAGGAGGGAAAACTATGCATGAGGGTGCACTTGTTCTTGTGGGATTCATGTGGTCTCTAAGTGTTCTCATACGGTTATTCTCATTATTCTCATTATGAAGCGATTGATTATCTTCTTCGGCCATATTTTCTGAAAATGATGAGGATACCCTACAAAGTCGACCACTTAATGTACGTGACCAAACTCTCATGCACGTGTAAAAGAGAATAAAAGGAAGAAAAGAAAATAGAAGAAAAGAAACAAAACAAACAAAGAAAACAAAAGTTAGATAAAATGAAAAGTGAAAAGAGAAAATAAATTAAATATTATAATTTATACAAGAATTTACCTCCCCGGCAACGGCGCCAAAAACTTGACACGACCAAAAGCTTGATGTCTTTTCCAAGTGCAGGAGTGTCGAAGTAATAAATAACCCGGCAAGACCGGGGTCGAACCACAGAGAGGTTAATTGTATAAATTATAAATAACAAACACAACAACAACAACAATAATAACAATAATAATAAATAATAATAATACTCAGTACGTGGCGTTGTTATACCTGAGAATGATCTAAAAGATCGGGTCACAGGTTTCCAGCCTATATACTGAGTTTATGAAAAGATAATAATAATAATAATAACAATAATAATAATAATAATAATAAAGAAGAGAGGGAAGAAATTAATGAGAACTTTGAGTTGAAAGATTAATGTAAGGATTAAACAATGATAAAAACAAATGTCAAGGTTAGAGGATCCACTAATGGTACTTCAAACAAGTATAATATAAACTCTTATTACTCAATTGGAAACCACACATAAAGGAGGTTCCAATCAGATTATAAATTGTTAACATGATTACATTAGTTATCTTATTCGAATAAAGCTAATACTTGTAAATGTTGGCAGGCATTCATGATTATAACTTATGTTAACAACAAATCAAGTCCCTTTCATAGCTCAGGTGTCGGTTATACCATACAGTATGGGCTATGAAAGTGCCAAGTATTTGTTGTACCAAGTGTTATACAACATAAATCTAGATTAACCATTTAACAAGCAAAGTATTAAAAGTGAACAAGATAACAAATATAAAACATGTTAGTATCCAACGTTAAGGTCCATGTTAAGTTTATATTATACTTATTCTTACACCATTAGTGTACCCTTTTCACCTTGACATAATTAACTTAGCTAAACATAATGAAAGAAAGAAACATAAATGAACAAGATAAGAACATAAATGAGAAAGAAGTTAACTAAGTAAAGGAAAGGAAATGAAGTGCATAAACTTGATATTAATGAAAGCAAAACATAAGCAATACAAAGAGAGAAAGCAAGAGCATGATCTTGATCTGGAAACCAAGATGCCTCAATACATGGTAAGTGCCTCCTTTTATAGGCCAAAATTTGGAACTATTGATTTGTTGACTAATTGATGAGTGGGTGGCCACATCTTGACTTGGTGACAATCCTTATCTTCTTGTCTGAACAAAACGTCATTGCTAACATCATAATTTGCCCAGAATTCTCAAGAATGTTCTAGGAAATTGTCTCAGCTTTCCAACAAAAAAAAGATGAGGTCATTTGGACTTCTAGAACTCAAGATATGGGCTGAACACTAAATAGTGTTTGGGCTGCAGGACAGCTTCGGACTTCTTCGTTGTTCCTTCAATTTGGACTTCAAAACGACCTTTTTAAATCTTGGGCTCCTCATGAAAGTTGTAGACCTTTGTCTTACCTTTCCATCCATATAAAATGGACCTAAATCCGAGATCTAGAGCTCCAGATATGATCCAATTACCGAGCAATGTTCCGGTTTGGACTGCACCGCATCTCTTTTCTAAGTTTGGCCATCTCTTTGTCCTTTAACTTTCAATACTTAAACTCATCAATCAATCCTTTTATTTATGTGATAGGCCTGCATTTAAAATGAGCATTTACCATAAATTAAGGTATCTTATAGTATCAAACTTGTTATTATAAAACATGCTTTAGTTAAGGAGTTATTGATACTTCAAGTGCAAAATGATGATATAAAACCTTGATAAACATGCACTTTTAAGTACTAATCA
>CM055346.1:60499223-60520548 GCA_029228515.1 Populus alba x Populus x berolinensis
CAAATCCTCACTAGTTTTTAACTTTTTATTCGGTTTACTTGTGGTTGCAGGTCTTCCAATCGATTAGGTGGGGTGTGCTCTTGAAGGAGGGAAAGAGCAAGAAGAAGGGCGGCGGCGGCTTGTTTTCACTTTTGGTAGAGATAGGGAAAATTTTATGGCTTTATGTGTGCTTTTTTTCATTTTTTTTATAATAATATTAATATTTTTTAATATAAGAAAAAAAATTTAAATATATTTTTTACATTTTATTATTTATAATATGTAATTCTATATTTACATGATTTTTTTTAATTTTTTATATAAAATATAAAAATATTTTTTAACTTTTCCAGGTTGACTTATAAAACCCGGAACCCAATCCTTTAACCGGGTCAATCTCCAGACTGGGTTTCATAAACTATGGTTAATAAGTTAACACTTTCAATTCATAATTCAGGTTGTCTTGAGTCAATTCTCATATTTAATTTTAAAACTATAATAATATATTTTTTTTTTCCTTATATGTTTTATTTAACACAATTTTAATCAAGTGTTTTTTTTAAATAACATTTTAGAAATAAATAATTTTGTATATAAAAATATTTTTATTTGTACCTTTTTAATTTTGAAAGTATAAAAAATTATTCTAGTATACATTTTTTATTGTTATATCTATGTTAAATTTTCTTGAACAATACGTTTTAATCTATAATAGTTTCTAAAATCCACTTATTTATAATTGTAATGGTAACAAAGCCCTTGGTCATAAAGTCCAGTATTAGCTGCCGTGAATAAACATTAAACCACATATTAAGTACTAATTAAGTATTAAATATCAAGTATAAAGTTAAAAGAAGTGGAAAATACTGTTTGTTCACACCATTAGCAATTGGATTACAGTGATATTTTTATTTTTTTTGTATTTTGACCTTTTTTTTTTTGTTATTGAAATTTTTTATTTAGTCCTTATATTTATTTTTTTTATAAAAATTTAGAGTTGATAATTTATTTTTAATATGTTTATCACAGTATCAATAAATATCTTAACATTGGGTTGATATCATAAAACTATATCAGCATCGAGGTATGATATATTTTTTAAAAAATTTAATTAAATAATTTTGTTTTTGAAAAAACCTAAGTTGTTAAATTTTGTGGAGTAAGTGACCAGTTTGCGAGTTTGGCGAAGTAATTCTGGTTGCCCTGATTCACGGTTTAGCGGGGTATTTTTTTCTAATTGAACTTGATTATGTGATTATCTTATTTTTTTTTATCGTATACTTATAAAAAAAATTTTAGAAAAAAAATATTAAATTTTAGAAAATCAATGGGTCTGTTAACGAGTTTAACGAGTTTAACTTTTTTTTTTTAATTTATTTTTTTCATTTCAATATTGTGGATTGATTGAGAGTTGAGTTTCGTAAATTTATTTTCATTTTGTTCTTCTATGAGATTATTCTAATATTAAAAAAACGGTTTCAGTATTGGTTTGACCACTTGATTTTACGATTGTTTATTTTTGTTATTATATAGTTAAATAAACAATAGTTTCGAAAAAAAAATTATTTATTCCATTCCATTACCAGGTTTGCGGGTTTAACGTGTTGACCCGGTTTAGCTCCAGTAACGAAGTTCAGTGAGGATACCCATCAAACCAGATCATAATTTTTTTGTTTCTTGTCATTTTTATAATTTTTTTTATTTTCACTCTTCTTCAAAATTGTATTGGCTGGAAAAATAAAATTCATAGTTTTATTTTTATTTTTTATAAGGTTATCATAATTTCAATAAATATTTTTTTTTGGATTGGTTGCTTGATTTTGCAAGTATATAATGTTATCATAAAATTAACTAAAAAATAATATATATAAAAAACAGATTTATTAAAACCTTATTGAAAATTTATAACCTGCATTGTAGATTTGACGAGCTTCAATTTTAATTTGATATTATCTTAATATTAAAAAATTATTATTTTTATGTTTTTTATAAAGTTATACCTTATTTTTTATCAGTTATCTAAATTTATTTTTAAATTTATTCAATTAAATATAATTTATTTTGGATAAACTGTATCGTATTAATTTAAATTTAAAATTTTAAACTAGAAGCTGGATTCACAGATTTTAAAATTGAATATCACTTTATTAAATTAAATATATACTGCTGGCAAAATTCGCTCACCTCAGTCAAAACACTATTCTAAATACGAAGAGAAACTATGCCACGTAATACCCACGTGCTTCCACTGAATAACAATAAGCTAAACCCTAACAGTTCTAGAGCTGTAGAGTGATATATGACGTTAACGCCAGCCTTTTCCATTCCATTCTAAAATCTCGTGAATTAATCGGCGACCCTTTCCTTCCTAGAAACTGACCACCATCACTTTCCAACTCCCATTCTCAACTTCACTCTAAAAAAATTTTAAGCTCAAATTCATACCAATATAAATCCCAAACCCAATGCACCCCAAAGTTCTAGCTCACCTTCATCTCTCCTTTCTCTCCATCTCTTCCTCCACCCCACTCACAGCAACCCCTCTCTCTGAAACAAATCTCAGCCAAAAACACCCACTTCCTCTCTCTGAAATAAACTTATTTTCCTCCACTTTCTCACTCGAAAAAACAAACTCTCTAACCCCAGCCATATCTCCCTTTGAAAAAAAAAAAACATATGCTTTCTGGGATGACTGATTTACCGACTGCCGCCGACAATGAATCTTATGGACGGACGACAACGCTTCTTTAATGGAAGCATTTATGAACTCTCGATCTCATTATCTCTTTGGGGCCACCGCCTCCGCAATCCTCCGCCTCCACTTCCACGCCATCAGCAGCCGCACAGCCATCTGAGAGAAATATGTTGAACAAAGAAACACTACAGCAACGCCTTCAGACATTTAATTGAAGGCGCGTCGTGAGGGCTGGACTTATTGGCTATTTTCTGGCTAATCCTCTTATGATTATTCTGGCGCCTCCGTCCTAGGACTGGGGCGACTCGGGATATTATAAAGGGGAGCGAAGATATAAAGGAAAATGCTTAGAAAGATCGAGAAATTCGGCCCATCATCAGCCTGCTTTTGAAACAGGAAGCCATCGTTTTAATATTAAAACGGTAGCTCCGTAAGCTGAATTCGTTGATTGCTGGGCCTAGTTCTGTTACTGATGATGCTATCGATGGAAGAGGTTACTGATACTGAGTGGTTTTTTCTTGTTAGCATGACTCAGTCTTTTGTTAATGGAAGTGGGTTACCTGGTCAAGCTCTTTTCAATGGGAGTCCGGTTTGGGTTGCTGGGTCGGAGAGGTTGGGGGCTTCGCCGTGTGAAAGAGCAGGCAGGGTCAGGTTTTTGGGTTAAAGACTCTAGTTTGTATACCGTCTGCCAGTGGTGTTGTTGAATTGGGTTCAACTGAATTGATTTTTCAAAGCTCGGATCTGATGAACAAGGTTAGGGTTTTGTTCGATTTTAATAGTTTGGAGGTGGTTTCTTGGCCGATTGGAACTACAAATACTGATCAGGGTGAGAACGACCAGTCTTCGTTATGGCTTACTGATCCAGACACTAAAGATGGAAATGGTGGGATTCCTTGGAATCTGAACGGGAATGATCAAAACAAGAACAATCATCATAGTTCTAATCAGAGTTCGAGTAGCTTGACTGATCATCTGGGTGGAATTCATCATGTTCAGAATCATCAACAGCAGCCAATTCATGCTCAAAGTCTTTTCACTCGAGAGTTGAATTTTGGGGAGTGCAGCACATATGATGGGAGTAGTGTTAGAAATGGAAATTCCCATTTGACGAAGCCAGAATCTGGAGAGATATTGAATTTTTGGGGAGAGTAAGAGGACTGCTTCCAGTGCAAATGGGAATTTCTATTCGGGTTTGGTGACAGAGGAGAATAAGAAGAAGAAGAGATCAGGTGGTAATGAAGAAGGGATGCTTTCATTTACTTCTGGTGTGATTTTACCTTCTTCTTGTATCCTGAAATCCAGTGGCGGTACAGGAGGGGATTTCAGATCACTCTGATCTTGAGGCTTCGGTTGTAAAAGAGGCGGATAGCAGCAGGGTTGTCGCAACCAGAAAAGAGGCCACGAAAACGAGGGAGAAAACCTGCCAATGGAAGAGAAGAGCCTTTGAATCATGTTGAAGCAGAGAGGCAAAGAAGAGAGAAACTTAATCAGAGGTTTTATGCACTGCGAGCTGTGGTTCCTTAATGTATCAAAAGATGGACAAAGCATCACTTCTTGGTGATGCCATATCATATATCGACGAGCTTAGAAACGAAGCTGCAATCTGCTGAGTCTAGCAAGGAGGAGTTTGGAGAAGCAAGTGGAATCAATGAAGAGGGAGTTGGTAAGCAAGGATTCAAGTCCTCCACCTAAAGAGGAGCTCAAGATGTCAAATAACCAAGGGAGGTTAGACTGATAGACATGGATATCGATGTGAAGATAAGTGGATGGGGATGCCGATGATACGAATCCAATGTTGTAAAAAGAACCACCCTGCTGCTAGGCTAATGTCGGCTTTGAGAGACCTGGACCTTGATGTTCAGTATGCCAATGTGTCTGTGATGAATGATTTGATGATCCAGCAAGCCACGGTGAAGATGGGGAGTCGGTTTTACACGCAAGAAGAGCTTAGGCTAGCCATATCAACAAAAAGTTGGTGGCGTCCGATAGGCATTGAACAGAACAACAAATGCAATTAGCAGTTGGGATAGATCCTGGTAAAGATTACAGGTCCCGACTTTATTTATTAATGTTGTAGGTTTATGGGACGTTTTAAGGCTCCCCTGTACAATATAGTATTGTTTCTTTGTAGCTGTTTTAGTATAACTCTGTGAGTTTGGGGAAAATCAAATTGAGGGGCTGAAACTGGTGAGCTATATGAATGAATTAAAGATGGCTATTTTTGTGTTTATTTTCCGTCTGTCTTTGGTGTATATATTTCAGTTAAAGCCTGATCAGTTTTCTGGGTTTTGATTCGCGTGTATTGTGATATTCCTGTCAAACATCAACGAAGGAGAAGGTGAATTAGAATTTCAGTAATTTGTTGGATTGTGATGGTATTGGATTGGATTTTGCAGTCTTCAGTCAAGTAGTGATCTTTCTCTTGACGCAGAAATTTATGTCTGGGGTAGGTTCAGCCGGAGCTTCTTCATTTGTGCTCTAGCTTGTCAAACAATGGACTGTGTTCCGGACTGCTATCGTTGCGAGGTTACATTGGATCTCCTTTATGAAGGACTTAAAACTGGAAATTCTGTGCTGCGCTACCTTGCTGACATGATTTTATTCAAAAGAACTTGCGTCCCGGGATTTCCTTTACTAAAATTCTAAAGCATTTTTCTCGTTTTGAAGCGATCTAATTTTGATTCTTTTCTCTCCCACATGACTTCCGTTTTAACCTTCAATAGCACATCAACATTTCTTCATCCAAACTACGTATAGAGATTTAGAAAGAAAATATCGACCTGATCTCTGTTGTCTCGCAAACCCACATTTTAGGACTCGTTATCCAAACATAGGATTTTGAAAGCGCAAATTCTACATGTCTCCTCAGGTCCTAAAAACTTGAAGCTGCTTAAACCACAACTCGGTGATTTCATCAATGCTCGCGGGGTGGATTTCCTGTGTTGACACCAGGTGGTTATGTCCATTTCAGCTTTGGGATTCATGACTTCAGCCTCCTAGTTGCCACCATTGGCCCCTCTCCCCCAAGCTAATTTTCAGGGTCTCCTAGCTTTACTTGCAAAGAATGTACACGCGGGCTAAGCAAAATAATGTTTAATACATGGTTACATGTGCTGTAATCATTTAATGTAGACGGGAAGAGAAATGTCAACAATGTGACGCAATAAAGAATATCGAGAGCGTAATATGGGAGATGACTGACGGGGGTTCCTTGAATGTAAGATTAGATGTCACGGTGGCTTGAAAATTCGATGATTTACAGAGGTTTGCGATCTAAATCATTTCAATTTTCAAAACATTTTATGTTAAAACAAACACAGTAGATATAGATACAGAGCGTCTTTGTTTTTACATTTCAAACTTGCCTGGCCAAGAAATCATGATTACAGAAAGGTTCGGTGAGTCCCTGGGAATGTGCTTCGGTCTTGAATTATGAAACTATCTATGAGCTTATTCAAAACAAATAAAATGAAAAGAAAAATCAAACACAGTCCTCCTCATGCGATTACTCAGTTTTCCTGCACTTACAAAGCTCTTCCTCTTTCTTTTTACAGACCAGATAAAGCCGTGTGAGATTCAAAGCATACTAAAAGATCTAGGGTTCTTATGCGCGGTAATTGTGTGCCTCAAATCAAGCCACGGTACAATGTATCTGAACAATTCGATGCACAACTGGCCAAATGTTGCATGAACATATAAGCAAACCTACTTACAAAATCAAAAGATCATAGCAACCTTATCACAAGCTTTTAACCTTTTTCTCTCACAAAGTCCATGCCGTCTTTAACTTAGCCAATCCAGTAGCTGAATTTGGCACTGTTATAAAGCATTATTATTGATCGGGATCTTTAAGTTATTCGCACTTGGACATACAAAAAGTTTCATTATAAATAGTATTCTCCAGCTTGCATATAGTTTTCACACCATTGCGGATTTTATCTTCATATCAACTTAATCAACTCTCCATCGTCCATGCATGCATCAAGGATTCATTAATTAAGAAAAACTTAGCAGCTAAGCAATTCGTTGTAGCTAGTCACCCACTATGATTCGCACAATACAACTTTTTTTTGTCTTTTTTTTATCTTTTCCATGTAGTTTTTTTTATATATATAAATTTTATCTTCCCATTGTGATTTTATAGGAATTTCACCTTGATGATTTGTTTTGATGGTCTTGGTGTGGGTTTTAATTTAGTAAAGAAAAAAAAAATTCAAGTTATTAGATTTACACTTGATTTTACATAAAATTATTTAGATTTTGTTTTTTAGAAGATTTAAGATAAATGGACTACAATTGAAAGTTTAGATAGCCAGAGCCGCATTAAAGCCAAGTCATCACCACATGTTATCATTAAATAAAACCCTTTATGAGATGATTCCAATAACACCAAAAAAAATAGCTATTAGAGATTGGAGGAAGCCACACACACCCCCTCAATATAGCTGCTTCCTCACAAGCTAGTGCATATATTGCATGAGCCAATTATTTTTTTGTTCTTTTTCTATAATTTAGTCTATCGTCTAATAAATCTTCAATTCAATCCTTGATTTCATCCCAACATATTCCATTGAGATCTAGACCTTGGAGAAAAAAAGGGGAGGGAAAAGAAAAAAATAAATGCCCTAACCAAGTTAGCTCATCCAGGTCATATCCATGACTCGAATTGTGAATTTAACGAGTTAATCTTGATTGATCCATGTTAAATCAATATATAAACATCTTAATATAAAAAATATTATATTGTAATCTCTTTAAAACAAAATCATGTTTTTACCGATTATCCTGATTGTCTTTAAATTTACTAAGATTACTAAGTTATGTCGGGCTAACACCGTATAATTTAATTTAAAACTTATCATAAAAAAAATCGGGTCAAGAGATTTAAAGATTAACAAATTAAATTGTGTTTAATAATATTGTCAAAGAGTTCTTAATAATCTATACGTTATTTTTTTATATTAAAAAAAATCTAACATCATTGTGAAGTTAACTTGGAGTGTTATAATTTTATGACTATTGTTATTAAAAAAAAAAAAAACCCATGAAAACATTATTGACACCTAAATTCATACCCACACTGCAGCGCGGCCATGGAACTAGTCAGTAACTTAAAGGAGTAGTTGCCTAGAAGTGTCAAAATTCAGTGTTCTAGTTTGATGCTTATTCCCGTCGCTTCAAAAGGTAAGAAAATCATTAAATCTCAAAATAATTCCATCTCGTAGTCTTCTCACTCACTGATTCCATGATTAGGTACTTGAGCAGTTATAACAATAATAATAATTAACAAAAAAAAATAAATAAAGAATAAAATTTTATTTCCTTCCTCATAAACTACTATTTATCATAATAATATTTTTTTCTTGGATGCTTTTTTTTTCAATTTTAATTATATCATTCATTATTATATTTTATTAGAAACTGAACTTCATATTTTTTTAATTTAATTTTTATAAAGGTATCTTAGTTTTCATGACTTGAACTATAAAATTAAAAAATCTACTCGAGTATTTTTTCTCCTTTTCTTATTAACTCTTTTCAAATTTATTATTCAATATTAAGTTGATTGACAATTAAGTTTTGTCATTTATTTTGGATTGTTTTCTATGAAATTATTCTCATCTCATGAATCAGGTTACATGTTTGGTGAGTTAACAGAGGTTGATTCAAGATTTTTTTTTTCTATTAGGTTATCTCGATCTTATGATTTAGGTTGCGGGTTTGGTCCGTTAAAAAATAACTTGAGTTATTTTTTTATTCTTTTTTAATTGATTTTTTTTTCAATTTTATCCATCAGTATTTATTTATTAAAAATTAAACTTCATAATTTACCTTAATGTGCTTTGTATAGGGTTATTATGGTCTCATGACCCGACATGCAGATTGACAAGTTAACTCGGGTTGATCTGAGTCGATTCAATATATTTTCATCGCAATATTTATAAAAAAATCTCATCTTGAATATTTATATTAAACTATATTTTTTACGAGTCTTTCAAATTATCTTTGAACCCATCAAATTGATCATATTACATCAAGTCAATCTCTAAATACTTTATTTTCTTTTAATTAGAAAAAACATTAGCAATGCCTAAATATTTTGTTTTACATTTAAAAAAATTTGATCTGACCCACAACATTGCACATGGCAAAAATATAGTAATAATAATAATTTTTTAATGGTAAATATATCTTTAAACTAAATTACATGTTAATAAAATTTTATTCTCTTTTCCAAGGATTTTAAAGACACATGGTCTATATCGGTATGGCATATATTTTTTTTAATATAAAAAAACATTTATTTAAATACTAGTTTTAAAATTTAGGTTCTAGAAACTAAAAAGAAAAACAAATCTATTATGATACTAGACAAACCGTTAGAGTTGCAAAACTTATTATTATGAAAAGAATCCATCCTGGTTTACATATTGAATAATGTTGTTCAAGAAAAAAATTGAATAATTCTTTTGTACAAATGCCCAAATTAAACGATTTTAATTTATATGTGTGAAATTTTAAGTGGCTAGCAATATATATATATATATTGTACTTTAATATATTCTATGCCAGAGTGAACTTTTTAAAGTTATGAAGTTAGCCACCGCTTTTTTATGGATAATAGCAACGTATTCTACCTGGGCAGTTACAGTCAAAGCAGAGGTGGATCATGGATCGTGATTCGTGAACATTGAGAGTCGATGACAGCCCTAATTTCTGGCTTCCCTGTCTTTCCGGGCATCATTAATGACCATGTTTGCTTCTTAATCAATCACTTTACGCGTTTCCCTTCCTATACTTGATCACATTCCTCAAATCCCATTCACCCCCACATCCTCTTGGCCTTCGTATTCTCGTTTTAATTAATATTTCAAACCAGCTTCTTGATTCATCTCCCTGCAACCACCGTGAAAACCAACCTATAAAGGTTCACTTTTCTTGCAGATTAAGGGGATAAAATATACACATCTAACCATGAGCCTCAATTGTCTTAGCTGCCAGGATTTGCAACGGAGTGATTCTGAGAGGGAGTGTTTGCAAGGTAAACCGCATCAAAATAAACTGGGTTGCATTATGATGGAAAGAAGCTGGTCCGGAAACTTGAGCCCACCATCTCATGGGCAAATGGGGAAAAAATCTACGGCGGTTGCTGCGAGGAAGGTGATTAAGAAAGAGCCTCACCGCTTAAATAGTGCAGGGGGCGTTACGTTCAACGGATGTGAAGAGCCAAGGTTGGTGAGGAGCTCTGGAATGAGAAGGGATTGGAGCTTTGAGAATTTAAGGAAACCATGTAAAATAAATTATTAACATGTAAATATATATATATAGGCTTGCTAATTGCATAGCCTCAACCATATCAACCATGTCGGCTTCTTCAGCCAAGGTTTTTTTTTTATATATAATTTTTGTGAATTTTGTTGATAACTACTTAATTTACATTGCATTGACATTTTTATGAGGATTTTCATCAAGGATTTCTCCATGTACGAAATTATTAAGGAGGTAAAAGTTCATTCACATATTGCATTAGGAGGGTGGGAGTTTGGAGGATTATTATTTACAGGCGAAATGCTGAAGAAGCGAGGTGACATGATGAAAAGGTTGGCCATTATATTTTGCTTACCAACTATTACCCCAGGTGATGTGCTGCCTTAATATCATTTAAGCAATTATTATTTTTGTAAGAACAAAAACGAAAAAAAGTCGCTATTAGAACGTATTGTAAATAGGGGAGTTATGGAGGTTGCATGGTGGAGCTAAGAAGAACCCAGATTTCCCCTTATGGAATATCCTCAATCATCAGTGCCCAAATATAGGTTTTCTGCTGATGCTGTGCATAAATTGGTTCAAATCACCGTCTGGCTGTCCTGGTCAGACAACAAATTTATAACTTGGATCTTGTAGATCAAGACTTCCATCTTCCTCGCCATTTGGGATTTGGATATGTAAAGAAGATCTTCCTCTTGCATCTTTTGGGCCCGTTTCCAGGTGTTTTGGATCAGCGAAGACAAAATTCGATACTCATATTAATCAATTTGGTTTCTAGCTCACACTGAAAGTTCATCACAACCTGCTGGGACACACAGAGCTGATGAATTGTGCTGGACTGTTCGACCCTAGAAACGTGTCTAATTTACTGGGCTAAAAAAGAAAGAGATAATACCAAACTTATAATTAATCCTGGAAAACAGTGATCTCAGGCATAGGAAAAGCATGAACCACCATCAAAGTTCTGGCAGGGAGGACGGACTTCTGCAGGCTGCAGCTACAACTTGCGATATAGCCACCATCATCAACCTTCTTTATACCAGTAGATAAAATACACCACTTTGCACGTTACTACGAAGACTATATGTACTTTTTCACATAGATTATCATCAAAGTTAACTGGACGGTTTGAAGGATTACTTGCTAAAACGTTTTCATAAGAATTCGTATTGCAGAGGTACGTGTGGCAAGTAACAAAACAGAGAAGCTAGCTCAATTCCAAAGAAAAGAAAAGGAATTCTCAAAGAAAACTTCAAAATAGAGTAGGATAAATGGAGTTTAAAGACAGCATTTTGTTTTCAAAATAGCATGTATGGATAGAGCTGCTCGTATATGCAGTTTGCACTTCTGCCAAAAGGAAGGGGAATAATACCTTGAATTTAAACAAAGGCCAGATGATAAATGCATTACCAAGAATTCAAACGGAACTGGTCTTGCATATGTGAAATTATTATAGTATAAACTAAAAGATATAGAAGTTTTCTGTAGCTATTTTACTGTTCTTCCGCTCACATATCAATAGAGATTTCAATAGGGATTTTTTAAAAAATTTCAATTTGATCCTTGAACTTTTATTTTGTATAATTGAGTCCTTTAGAGCACAAATTAAGACTCAATTGCATATTTTTTGAGAGGAAGGGTTGAATTAAAAGATATAGGATTGAAGTGAAAATGACGGGTAAAATAGATAGTGGCTTTGAAATTTGTTTGAAAAGTTTATTTCAGTCCTCCATCTTTTTTAGCTACTAGATTTAACTAGTCCCTCTAGTTTTCAAAAATTCAATTTTAATATCAAATTTTATTTTTCAGTTCTTTTTTAAAAAGAGGGGTCGCTAAATTCCGTTGCAGAAAGAAAAAGATTTTATTGGAAACAATTTTAACTACTGAAGATTTCTATGTCAAATAGTTTCAATGATGAAAGTAATTAAGATTACGTGTTTTTATTACCTTAAAAGCATATAAAAAAACAAATTGGAGCTCAAGAAGATTTTTTTTTTAATTTTTGATTAATTATGGAGTTTGGGGTGGTTTTTTTTGTGTTCTTGGAGACCAAGGATTGGTTTAACAAGGTTTCAAGGGTATTTTCTATGTGTTTTGGGAAAACAATAAGTTGAAAATAAGTTTTTGAATGAAAAAAAACAAAATTTTATTTTTTTAACCATTATAGTTGCTGAAATTTGAAGAATTATAAATGACTGATGCGCTATCTATTTTTTTGTCAAAGAATGGGGTGAATGATATGTTGTCCGCACCATTAATTTAAAATTAATAATATTGAATGTGTTAAAGTTTTTAAGAGGTTAATATGATTCATGTGTAAATTTTTTAAAATATTTTATATAGATTAAATATTAATTTTTTCATGATATTTTTAATATATGTAACCTTACTTAATATTTTTTTTCCTTTTATTTTCTTCAATAAACTTTACGTGTGTTGATTCTATTACAAATTAATTTTAATAAATAAATCTATTAAACATAACCATGCAAATTACTCATGTTATCGTGATTCTCTCTCTCTCTCTCTCTCTCTATATATATATATATATATATATATATATTTGCTATTATTGCCTTTATTTTTTTTCAAATGATTCAAATAAAATCAACTTATTTAATTGGTTAAAATTATAACTTGAGTTATTGATTTTATTTTTTAAAAATATATATTAGAAACACTTAAATATTTCATTTGAAAAATAATACAGACTCAAAATAACTCAAAAACCATTCTAGTTAGAGGATGTTTGTTTCCGTGGTTGCTTCAGTGTTTGAAGAAAACCACAAAAAATACATGTTTGGTAAAAGATAAAATGTTGTTTACTATCATGGGTCCCAGTTAATTTTGCATTGGAAACGCATGTGAATTAAAAGCAACTCCAAACTGCTTCACGAAAAGTGCAGAGAAATTTCACTATGAACGGTTGATTTTTGTAAAGTAAACAATGCATAGTGAATCCCGTGAACAGTCTCCACTGCTCACGGTCAGACCGGGTTCAGTCCGAACCTAAATGTATTGGATCAGGTCCGACATAGTAAAAAAAAAAAATCAAATTATTTTATTTTATTTTTAATTGTGTTTTATTAAAAAAAAACTAGTATTTAACATTATTTAATGAAACTACATAATTTAGAAGAAGATCGCATGATGGTATAATATTTCAGAATTTGATCGTAATCCTAATTTTGTTCCTGATGATATTTTATTTGATTTTGTTGTATGCTAAAAAAACTATGAAAACTTTAGTTCTTGTCAAATGAATTTGTACAAGATAGAATTGTAGATAGTTTAATGGAATAATAAAAAATATTTTATATAAAATATTATTTATTTCAAGATATAATAGCAGTAGCTAAATCTATATTATTTAAATTAAAAATCATCAATATTAATATATATCTTTTTTAATTATTTTATAACCTTAATTAGAAAAATATCTTAACCAAACACATTAAACTACTTTTTATTTAACCTCAATTTTAACCATAGTTTTAACCAAACATATATAAATATCAAACCAATATCAACTAAAAATTCTTTTTATAAAATAATTTTTTTAAACCACAACCATAAAAATTACCACAATACCAAACACCGTTGAAATCAAACTATATGAAAACTTTGTTCGTCTAGCCTTAGGCTCATCTATAAACCACACAATTGCATTAGCAATTCTCTCCAGGATTCACTTTAAAAGAAAAGATCAGACCCACATCTGATATAAACCATATTAATGGAATGCGAGGTTCATGATCATGGGACTCTTTTACGAGCCATAAAACACAGAAGGTTCTTGAATCATAAGCGAGTACAAATTCCAACTATCTTGCACACTATTACTAGAAAAAAAGAAGAAAAAGAGCGAGATTTCGGACAAAGACTCATCTTCCTATTCCCATATATAAAGGCAATAAAACACAGAAGAATTGCCCTTACACGAGCCAAGATTTTATGTTTCATGTTCCACAGTGGAGCGTATATAGCAATCTCACACTTTATACACAATGATATGCACTTTACATTAGAGTGATCATATATTACAATAATTCCTGAACACTGACCTGACCTTCAAATTAAGGCAAGATTCATGGCTAAGCTTCTGGTATTTCATATTCTTCCTGCAACAAAACTGATGGTAAGCAATTGTTAAACTTAATTGACTGTAGCCCTGATGCCCTCCCATCCTATCTGTAGCAGAAGCTGCAAAAGTTACCAAATGGAAAAAAAGTAAAACATTCTACCCCATGTTCAAACAATGTGCACTACCCACGCCAGTATAATTTAGTGGGGCCAACAGAATTCACTATTCTCCACAATCATTATCTGCTGATCAAGATGTCTCTGCAAATTCATTAAACCCATCAACCACTACTACTTTTTATTACTTCTTGCCTCTGCCTTCCAATCTCTTCGACCAAACTTGGTCTTATCTGTTTCACTAATCCACAAGCTAACAGAATTCTTGGAATGAGTTTCCCTCTCTTGTGATGGCCCTGTCATTATTCCAGGGGCTGAGCAGACAGTCTGGCTTTTAATATTAAAGGGCAATGCAGTAATAACAGCAGCGTTATGTGTTTCTTCCAGATTCTTACATGCATGAGCTCTTCTTGCATCTTTTTTCCAATTTCTTTTACAAGGATTAGGGGTTATGTTATTATTATGATGCCCATTCAGTTCCACTTCTACTCGTGGTGGTGTTGGTTGGTTTGTCATGGAGGCCTTCTTTGTATCTGCTTCACGGCGTTTTCGGGCCCTGTATCTACGTTGCCGTTCACGGTTCTTCAGTCGTTTAGTAGTGTCATTATGGCTTTTGGAGAGCTCTTCTTCATCATGAGTCTTTGTCATGAAACCATCTTGTATTATAGAAGGATTAATGATTTTCCCATTCTCCATTTTGTATAACAGCTATCAAAAGAAATGAAAAGAAAGATTAAAACAGAAAAGGGAATCAAACTACGGCTCTATTCATAATTTTTCAGAAGAAATTCACGTTTCCTACCAGTGATTTAGCTTTCTGGTTCATGCAATATCCAAGTGCTTATTGTTCCATTATCTATTTAGTCAACAAATGGAGAAAGATTGCAATATCTGTGCAAGCAACGCCACACTATTCAACCGGAGGAATGCAACACTGTAAACTTCTTAAAACCTATCAACATTCAAACATTTGAGCAAAGAGAACTCAATTTCAGTGATCTCATTTGCCTGTTACTTGGAGAAAAACTTGCCTTTTCCTCAGCATCAATCCAAATTGATAGGAGCACTGCATCCAAGATATGTTTCCCAAAAATGACTTCAAATTTTAGAAGACTATGCCCTGGGAGATTTTAAACACGAGACACCACTTTAGTTTTACAACCCTATACACACGATACTTGTCCATCATACAATGACTTTTCGATCACAAAAAAAACTAAAATAAAAATAAAAATCATAAACAAAAGCATTCAATAAAAGTTATTAACAATTTACTTCACAGCATGACACTAGGTCCTTAGATACCTTATAAACATTGATAATACATCTTCATCACGCTAAAACTATGCATAATAGACATTCATCTCACTAAAACTTTGAATTACAAAAGCACAAGGATATTTATAATACATATTAGCAGGCAAGCAAAGTAGTGAACGATTCAACTTTAAAACACAAGCACAGCAATAGCTTCTTAATGCTTGACATATTGTCACGTATACTCAGTGGTTGCACATCATGTAACATAATGATTCTAGCAAACAATTCATCAATATTTCCCCCCATTTTCATTGAATCTTAAGAGATTCTATCCATCCATCTTGCATAATTTTAGACATCCAACCTCATTTACACACGCAGTAGGTTAATTTCGGATAGTCAGTTTTATGGCAAGTCAGCGACTTAAACACTCATCAAACACACACATAAAAAATCCATCATAAACTTCCTAAGCAAAGCTTGAAAACCTATAATGGGTTGTCATTTAATCGAACAGAAATAACTTATGTCATACAACCACAAGCAGGCATACCCTGTAGAACCATTTCTATAGGAAACAGCGAATCAACCATGAAAAGTTAAAGAAAAAGGCATTAAAGCAAACATTTTAGCATTCAAAGGCAAGAAAGAGGTTTTTTTCCTTCTTTTTTTAAAAAAGAAAACAAGTAAAAGATGATTGGATTAATATAATAGCAAGGGATCGGTAATCTAAGCTCAAGAAAAAATTAAATTTGGTGAAAGAGAGAAATTAAACATTACCTCTTCAAAATGCAGCAGTTGGCTAAGATAGAGTTTGTGGATTGTGATTTGAATAGAGAGCGAGAGAGACGAGTGGAGGTTGTCTGCTACGCGGTGTGTAACCGGTCACTGTCGGATTTCGGAACGAAACAGCGAGGGCCTTGTATTCGAGGCTCTTTAGGAATCCAAACTTTGCTGCTACCGAGAAACAATGAAGAATAAATTCATCGGCTCGCCCTATCTTCTTTAAGTTTATTTACTAGGAAAATACTAGAGAATGCCATGATGGGGTGGTGGCGCAGTTGGCTAGCGCGTAGGTCTCATAGCTTCTGAGTTATCCTGAGGTCGAGAGTTCGAGCCTCTCTCACCCCATTTCTTTTCTCTTTTGTTATCCTTTTCCGTTACAGAAACTCACCATCCAAGGTATGCATGCCCTGGTGTTGGACTTGGACCCCCATCTGAATTTTAGTTTTCATCCATATTGTCCATCTGACCCAAATCAACAACTCGTCATTTCAACTTCAAATCATAAAGCATCCATATTTATGCTTAATCATAATGCTTCACGGTATATTTGAATTACCAATATTAAAAAATAAAATTTTAAAAAATAAAAAAGAAAAAGAAGATTGAGTTGTTAAAATGTGAAATAAAAAAAAAATTAATTAAAATATAAAATAAAAAAAGACCAAGTCAACTTGGTTTAATTTGTCAAATCTATTACTTGGATTATGAGATCAAAATAACCCTATATAAAAAAAACTTTGAGGGGTGTAACTCAATTGGTCAAGCCCCGAGTTTGCTTTTTAGAGGTCACTAATTTGAGTCTTACAAACCTCAGGGCCACTGGAGGTTTATATAGTCGTTAACTTCAGGGCCCATGGATTAGTTGAGGTGCGCGCAAGCTGGCCTAGATGCCCACGTTAATAAACAAAAAAAATCTGAAGCTTAATTTTAAAAAAATACTAAATTAAAAAAGGGTCCAAAAAATAAATAGAGTCAATTATTAAACTCGTGATCCGGGTTATAAGATCAAGATAACCTTATAAAAAAAAATGTTTAAAAAGATAATTATGAAACTCAACTTTCAAGAAACTTGAAGGATTAAATTAAAAAAAAATAAAGTCAATTTGAAAAGGTCAATCTTCGCAGCTAAGGTACCACACTTGCTTTTAGACTGATGCATACAGTACATCACTTCTTGAACCACTAATGCATTATTAATATTGATGCATCTAAGAACAAAATTGCTCTAAAAAAGGCCAATTAGTTCATCTAAGTGTGGTCGCAACATGTTCACTTAATGCGTTTGTAAATGACGTTACAAAGGCTAATAAGGAAAAATTGCTTAAAACTTGTAGACCTCTTTTCTTTAAGGATCAAAACTATCAGAGTCTCAATCAATTCTACATCAAAATAACCATTCATAAAAGCTGATCGGGCTAGATGCTGATGGTAGATATTGTTACCATCACCTGCCAATATGTATGCTTGCTATTTGAAAATATCATTACCCTCCACCTGAAAATAAATCCATTTAAACTGGGATCTTAAGCGAAAACCTGAATTCTCTACAACAATAAAAAATGAAAGGAATTCAAGGACCTCAATTAGTTTTTATTGATTTATATGCACAATCCTTCATAAATCTTCATGGCTTTATACGAAAGTTATTTTCACACCATCTTTCCTAGGAATTTGAATTTCTAAGCCTTGGAATGTTAATTGAATATTTCTATCAATTTAACAACTGGAATTCTCTCTTAATTTAGGATTTAACTAAGAAGTTCTCATTCAAAACCATAGATTCTTCCGTTGAATTTTAGCTTTCATCCGGATTGCCCATCTGACCTAAACTAATGACTTGTCATTTCAACCTCAAATCTTACAGCATCCATATTTATGCTCTCTAATAGGACTCCTTAGTTATAATAATAGCAAATATAATATTTATATGCAACATTGTTGCTTCTCATGACTCTTTATTCTACCCTTGTGAACAGTACTGACTATATATAGTGAGGATTGTTCTTTCTCTTCAAATTGGTAACGAGAAAAGAAAGTAATTGCAACAAACATAAGAAAGGAAAGGGTTAGAGGATGGGTTTGTGCTTCTAGATACTGTTTTAGTTGTTTTTTAGTCCATAATGGTGGCTGAGATGTTATGATGTAGTGCTAGAATAAGTTGGGTTGGGTGGTTTAGTGGTCGGGTTTAGCTAGTTGGTAAAGTATTGGCGAGTCAACTATTAATTGTGTAACATATGTATCTTGGTTATTATATATGAATTTTTGTATTTGATTTGTATTTTTAAGTCTTTGGATTTGTTAATTATTTTTTTGGGTTCCTTAGGAGATCTTCCTTTTCATTTTTATTCTAACACTTATATACCGTGAAGCTTAATCACATAACTTTATCTATGCTTAATTAAGAAAAACTCATATGAGTACTCTTAAAAATCAGTTTTTTTAGCTTCTAATAAGATTGGTTTTGTTTTATGTTGTGGATTAGATCAATGTTTTTTAACGTAAAAAAAATGTTTAAGCATTACTAATGTACTTTATGATATTGTTTTTTTGTGAACTCCAAATATGATTCATATTGGATAACATGTTTCTTAAATATTGCTATGAAAATATATTAAATGATGTTTTTTTTAAAATATTGAGACAATGACATATTGGATCGACTTGAGTTATCTAGTCAAATCTTTAACTTCGATCATGAGACCATGGTAACACTATAGAAAGAAAATCATAATAAATATATAAAGGTCAACTCTTAATCAACCAGAGTCAACTTGGGTCATTAGATTAGGATAACCTCATGAAAAGAAAATAAAAAAACAATTATTAAGCCCAAATTATAGTCAACTCAATACTGAAAGATGAAATGAAAAAATAAAAGAAAAAAACATCTCAAGTCAATTGAGCTAACCTATTAGACCTATGACCCAAATGAGATCATGATAACTTTTTTAAAAAACCAAAGCTTCATTTCCAACAGATCGAATGTTTAAAGTTGAAATTGAGGGGGAAAAAACTAAATCCATAAGATCAGGATAACTCTACAAAAAATAAATTAAAAACAAATATGAAACCCAATTCCTAAACAAATTAATATTAAATGATGAAATTTGAAAAACAAAATAAATAAAAAAGAAGAAGAAGATTGAGTTGTTGAAGTGTGAAATTGAAAAACAAAATTCAATTAAAAAAGAAAAAAAAAAAACAAGGTTGACCTTGGTGAACTTTTCAAACCCACCACTCAGATTATGAGATCATGATAATCCAATAGAAAAAAAATAAAAAAAATATATTATAAAAGCCCAATTTTAAAAAATACTAAATTAAAAAAGGGCTTAAAAAAATAAACAGAATCAATTTAGGTCAACCTGCCAAACTTATAATCGAGGTCATGAGATTAAGATAAACTCATAAAAAAAAAATTACGAAGCTTAATTTCTAAGCACCACAATGTTGAAGGATGAAATAAAAAAAAAATCAATTTTAAAAAGTCAATCTTCGCAACTAAGGTACCACACTTGCTTTTGGAATGATGCGTTAGTGCATCATTTAAGCCACTAATGCATTTTTAGTACTGTTGCGTCCAAGAATAAAATTGCTCTAAAAGGGGCTAATTAGTTCATCTAAGTGTGGTTGCAACCTGTTTACTAGCACTTTTGTAATGAGTTTGTAAATGACATTACAAAGGCTAATAGGGAAAAATTGCTTAAAACTTGTGGACCTCTTTCTTATGGGTTAAAACTATTAGAGTCTCAACCAATTTTGCATCAAAATAACCATTCATAAAGGCTAATCTGGCTAGATGTCGGATATCACACCCATTACCTGCTAATATGTTTTAAAGAAAAAAGATGGAAGCCATCCTTACTTAAAGCCTTAAAAAACTCATACTCATTAACACAACATAAACCTCCTCCTTAAAAATAGGTTTATTTAAATTTGAAATACATTGTTGAGATAATTTAGGCAACGACACTAACTCTATATAATGAGTTAGTAACAATTTCCTTTGAACAAAACAAATTATTATAAGATTGAAGGGTTTCCTCAAGCAACTTAGTATCATCAATCGTTAGTAAACCAAACCCCATCTAAAAGAAACAACATATTCTTTTGGATCCTTCTTCTTTATATAGTCATCCAGGCATGAAAAAAATCAGTATTCCTATCACTATGTCTAACCTACAACTCTTTTGATTTTTAGAACTAAAGAAATTCTTCATGTTGAAGAGCAATATTATAATCACAACGTAATGATTATTCTAGAGTAACGAGGGAATCACTATACTTAAACAAATTATTTCATTATATTGACATTCTTTTATTTGTTAGGGTTCGTTTTTCATTACGTGTTATCTCATATTCAAAGTGTCTGCGAATATTCTAGTGTTAAATTAAAAATCAATGTTATAAAATGAATGTTATTTTATAGTTTAGAAAACATAAAATAACAAGGAAAACAATTAACAAAAAAAAAATATATTTTTCATTTTTATTGTTAAAAATGCACCAATAAATTAGTTTGGTTCTTGAAGTTTTAATTTTCATATTTATTTGTTCTTGTTGTTTTAGAATTTTATGTTTGTATTATAAACTTTATATTTTTTATGTTTCATCCTTAGATGTTGAGAGATGAGATGGAAATTCATCTGAAAATAGAGAGGAGAGAGAAAACATTTGTCAAGTCACATTTCAATTAGGAAAAGCCAATCTTTATGTCAATAGGTTTGTGTTAAAGAGAGGAGTTCAATGGCAGAGTTTTTCCCCTTCAAAACATGTCATAAAAAATAGATCAGGTCCTATGAAGATGTTTTCGGACTTGATTTGAATTTTTGTTGTTATGGTGACTATCGGGTAAAAAATGGGTTTATTGAGGTTTTTAAGATGTTTTTGAGATATTTTTTTTAAAAAACAATAAGTTGAAATTTGGGTTTCAAAATCCCAAAAACTTGGACCCTAACTTTCTAGTAATTAAAGGTGGTATAAAAATGCGTTATTGGAGGATACATCATATGCCCATTAAAAAATAAACCAAAGGAAGCAAGCTAGGCATAATAGGGCTTTTTATTTTTTATTCTTGTGACAGGCATGCAAGCCCAAGCTACTGCCTCTTTTTAAGTGCATATTTTGTTTAGTTTT
>CM055346.1:60520648-60530696 GCA_029228515.1 Populus alba x Populus x berolinensis
ATCTTGGAACTCTAACTGATTTTTACACCTTATCTTGGTAATGATTATTGCATGTTGGTAACAGTAAGGGCCTTGACAAATCCCTTATTGGACATACTAAATTACATTCCCCAAAACGCATGTTTATATTATCTAATGTTCTCCATGTGCCTCACATTACAAACGTTGTTATCTGTTCACAAAATTTCTACGTGATAATCATTTGTATTTTGAATTTCTTGCTTCTATGTTTTATGTGAGGATCTCGTCACCAAGGAAGTTATCCTACAGTCAGAGTCATGATGGTCTTTATGTCCTCTCCGAGTCTTCTACCACTCAGTTCCTCAGCTTTTTGGTAGCCTTGCATCTCCACGACTGCCGACTTATCGGCATCGTTGTTTGGGTCATCCAACCCCTCACATGTTTAATTTGTTAGTTTTCGTCAATAAAATCGTATTGTACTTCTAGACGTTCTCTTACTTAGTGTCAAGCTTGTCCTTTAGGAAAGTCGTCTGTTTGTCATTACGACCTACGGGTCACAAAACTTCTGCCCACTTGAATATTTTTTTAGTGATGTTTGGTCCTGCCCCTATATTTCTTCTAATGGCTTTCCCTATTTTGTTATTTTGTTGATGCGCATACCAAAATATATTTGGTATTATCCGCTTATTGCAAAATCTAATGTCTTTTCCACTTTTCAACATTTTCAAACACTTGTTAGTGTTAGTTTTCCTTAAAATTAAATCTGTTCAAACTGATTGGGTGGTTATTCTTTCTTCTCTCCTCCTTAGTTTCAAAGCCTTCCCTTGCATGTTTTCAAAAGTAGCACTTCAATTTTTTTTTCATTTAAAATTTGATCCTTGATTTTTTCACCATCGGTTAATTTGTCCTCAACAAAATGACACTGTTGAACATCATCATTGACATATTGTCAAAAATGGCCTCACTCTTTTAGGCAGTGTAGTGCACCATTGTGATTTTGGAAATTATTTTCACTCATCAGTATTGCTGTATTTATCGCTTAGAAGTCCGTTATAAATGACCTTTGCAGTCTCAGTTGATTATAATTATCTAAAATTTTTTATGGGTGTCTTTGTTTCCCTTTTTGCGTCCATACATATGCCATACATTTCATTTCTCTCAGTTTGTTTTTAAGCTATACCTCATTGATTAGTACTTAAAAGTGCATGTTTATCAAGGTTTTATATCATCATTTTGCACTTGAAGTATCAATAACTCCTTAACTAAAGCATGTTTTATAATAACAAGTTTGATACTATAAGATACCTTAATTTATGGTAAATGCTCATCTTAAATGCAGGCCTATCACATAAATAAAAAGATTGATTGATGAGTTTAAGTATTGAAAGTGAAAGGACAAAGAGATGGCCAAACTTAGAAAAGAGATGCCGGTGCAGTCCAAACCGGAACATTGCTCGGTAATTGGATCATATCTGAAGCTCTAGATCTCGGATTTAGGTCCATTTTATATGGATGGAAAGGTAAGACAAAGGCCTACAACTTTCATGAGGAGCCCAAGATTTAAAAAGGCCGTTTTGAAGTCCAAATTGAAGGAACAACGAAGAAGTCCGAAGCTGTCCTGCAGCCCAGACACTATTTAGTGTTCAGCCCATATCTTGAGTTCTAGAAGTCCAAATGACCTCATCTTTTTTTTGTTGGAAAGCTGAGACAATTTCCTAGAACATTCCTGAGGATTCTGGGCAAATTATGATGTTAGCAATGACGTCTTGTTCAGACAAGAAGATAAGGATTGTCACCAAGTCAAGATGTGGCCACCCACTCATCAATTAGTCAACAAATCAATAGTTCCAAATTTTGGCCTATAAAAGGAGGCACTTACCATGTATTGAGGCATCTTGGTTTCAGATCAAGATCATGCTCTTGCTTTCTCTCTTTGTATTGCTTATGTTTTGCTTTCATTAATATCAAGTTTATGCACTTCATTTCCTTTCCTTTACTTAGTTAACTTCTTTCTCATTTATGTTCTTATCTTGTTCATTTATGTTTCTTTCTTTCATTATGTTTAGCTAAGTTAATTATGTCAAGGTGAAAAGGGTACACTAATGGTGTAAGAATAAGTATAATATAAACTTAACATGGACCTTAACGTTGGATACTAACATGTTTTATATTTGTTATCTTGTTCACTTTTAATACTTTGCTTGTTAAATGGTTAATCTAGATTTATGTTGTATAACACTTGGTACAACAAATACTTGGTACTTTCATAGCCCATACTGTATGGTATAACCGACACCTGAGCTATGAAAGGAACTTGATTTGTTGTTAACATAAGTTATAATCATGAATGCCTGCCAACATTTACAAGTATTAGCTTTATTCGAATAAGATAACTAATGTAATCATGTTAACAATTTATAATCTGATTGGAACCTCCTTTATGTGTGGTTTCCAATTGAGTAATAAGAGTTTATATTATACTTGTTTGAAGTACCATTAGTGGATCCTCTAACCTTGACATTTGTTTTTATCGTTGTTTAATCCTTACATTAATCTTTCAACTCAAAGTTCTCATTAATTTCTTCCTTCTCTTCTTTATTATTATTGTTATTGTTGTTATTATTCTTTCATAAACTCAGTATATAGGCTGGAAACCTGTGACCCGATCTTTTAGATCATTCTCAGGTATAACAACGCCACGTACTGAGTATTATTATTATTATTACTATTACTATACTACTATTGTTATTATTATTGTTATTGTTGTTGTTGTTGTTTGTTATTTATAATTTATACAATTAACCTCTCTGTGGTTCGACCCCGGTCTTGCCGGGTTATTTATTACTTCGACACTCCTGCACTTGGGAGAAGACATCAAGCTTTTGGTCGTGTCAAGTTTTTGGCGCCGTTGCCGGGGAGGTAAATTCTTGTATAAATTATAATATTTAATTTATTTTCTCTTTTCACTTTTCATTTTATCTAACTTTTGTTTTTTGTTTTGTTTTGTTTCTTTTTCTTCTCTTTTCTTTTCTTCCTTTTATTCTCTTCTTACACGTGCATGAGAGTTTGGTCACGTACATTAAGTGGTCGACTTTGTAGGGTATCCTCATCATTTTCAGAAAATATGGCCGAAGAAGATAATCAATCGCTTCATAATGAGAATAATGAGAATAACCGTATGAGAACACTTAGAGACCACATGAATCCCACAAGAACAAGTGCACCCTCATGCATAGTTTTCCCTCCTGATGCATCTCATTTTAATTTTAAGCCAGGCATTATTCAACTTTTACCTTCTTTTCATGGCTTAGACCTAGAAAATCCATACTTGCATTTAAGGGAATTTGAGGAGGTCTGTAATACCTATAATGACTCAAATTGTAGCATGAACACCATTCGATTAAAGCTTTTTCCTTTTTCATTAAAAGATAAAGCTAAAACATGGCTACAAAATTTGAGACCAGGATCCATTCGTGCTTGGGATGAAATGCAACAACAATTTTTAAAGAAGTTTTTTCCATCTCACAGAACAAACTCTTTCAAAAGACAAATCATCACTTTCACTCAAAAACCAGGAGAAACATTTTACCAATGTTGGGATAGGTATCGAGATTTGCTTAATACTTGCCCACATCATGGTTTTGAAACATGGAGATTGGTTTCACATTTTTATGAAGGTTTAACACCTAGAGATAGGCAAATGGTTGAATTGATGTGCAATGGAACTTTCGAAGATAAAGACCCTAATGAAGCAATGGAGTACCTAGACTTGCTAGCCGAAAATGCTCAAAATTGGGACACCACAGGTACTTATGAGGCACCAAGTAAAACTCAACCTCATACATCTAGTGGAGGTATGCACAACCTTAGGGAAGATCATGACCTCCAAGCCAAGTTTGCATCTTTAGCTAGAAAAGTCGAAGCACTTGAATTGAAAAAGAGTGGTCAATTAAAATCTGTTCAAGACATTGTGTGTCAAATCTGTGAAACCAAGGAACACTCAACAAATGATTGTCCAACTTTGCCTTCTTTTAAGGAATGCCTCCATGAACAAGCCCATGCTTTAAACAGTTTCCAAAGACCCAACCATAACCCATACTCACAAACGTATAACCCTGGTTGGAGAAATCACCCAAATTTCAGTTGGAAGAGTGATAGCAACAATGCACAAACTTCACAGCCACCGTTTCAAGCACACCATAATTTCCAAAATTCTCATGGATATGCACCTCCTTATGCTCCACCTCCTAGAAGAAATTTTGAGGAAACATTGCATGCATTCATTGAAAAGCAGGAGACAATCAACACTCAACTTGCTCAAAGCATGACAGATTTTAAAGATGCTCTTGCAAAATTAACATCTGCTCTCAGTTTCCAAGAGAAAGGTAAGTTTCCATCTCAACCACAGCAAAATCCAAAAGGGCAATACAATGCAAATGCAAGTAGTTCTGGAAGCCAACACATGGATCAAGTCAAATCAGTCATCACTCTTCGTAGTGGTAAGGTTATTGAAAAACCCATTCTTGAACCTTGTGAGAAAGATGATGAGTCTATCTCTGAGGGTAAGGAAGGGGTTGAACCTGAACATTGCAAAGAGAAGGCTGATTCCCCGCCAGCACTTCCATTTCCTCATGCCATGACCAAACAAAGGAAAGTCAATCACAACTCTGAAATCTTTGAAACTTTCAAACAGGTAAGGATCAATATACCTTTGTTGGATGCTATTAAACAGGTTCCTTCCTATGCTAAATTTTTGAAAGATCTGTGCACTGTGAAGAGAAAACTGAATGTGAAAAAGAAAGCCTTTTTAGCCGAACAAGTAAGTGCCATTCTTCAAAACAATAATGCTTTGAAATATAAAGACCCTGGTTGTCCTACAATTTCTTGCTTTATTGGAGAACATAAAATTGAAAGAGCCTTACTTGATCTTGGAGCTAGTGTGAATTTACTTCCATATTCAGTCTTTCAAAGTCTCAATCTAGGTGAGTTAAAACCAACCTCTGTAACTCTTTTACTTGCTGATAGATCTGTAAAAGTGCCTAGAGGAATAGTTGAAGATGTGTTAGTACAAGTTGATAAATTCATTTACCCTGTAGATTTTGTTGTCTTGGATACACAACCTGTTGAAGCATGTAATTCAATTCCTGTCATTTTAGGACGTCCATTTCTTGCCACTTCTAATGCATTGATTAATTGTAGGAATGGACTGATGAAGCTATCATTTGGAAACATGACATTGGAGATGAATATTTTCAACATTTACAAGCAACCTGGAGATGATAATGATTTACAGGAAGTGGACTTTATTGAAAAATTAGTTCATGATCAATTTCAAACCACTTCTAGTGAAACTGAGATTGATGAATCTGATGATTTGCAAATGGTCTACTTTCAGGAATCAAAGGCATGCAATTGGAGACCACAAATTGAAGAATTGCCACCACGATCAATTGAGCCCATACCTTCAAGTGTTCAACCACCAAAACCTGAATTGAAGCCGTTACCATTTAATCTCAAATACTCATTTTTGGGAGAAAATGAAACTTTTCCGGTAATAATCTCTTCCAAACTTAATGCACATCAAGAAGGTAAGTTATTACAGACTCTGAAAATGCACAAAAATGCATTAGGATGGACCATAGCTGACATAAAAGGAATTAGCCCTTTGATTTGCACACACAGGATTTATTTGGAGGAAAATGCTAAACCCTCTAGAGAAATGCAACGAAGGCTTAATCCTAATATGAAAGAAGTAGTGAAAAATGAAGTCATTAAGCTTCTAGATAATGGAATCATTTATCCTATTTCTGACAGCAAATGGGTAAGTCCTACCCAAGTTGTACCCAAAAAGTCTGGAGTCACTGTGATAACGAATGAGAAAAATGAGTTAATTCCAACTAGGACTGTTACTGGTTGGCGCATGTGCATTGACTATAGGAAACTTAATTCAATGACTAGAAAAGATCATTTCCCTTTACCTTTCATGGACCAAATCCTAGAAAGAGTTGCAGGTCATGAATTTTATTGTTTCCTAGATGGCTATTCAGGTTACAATCAAATTGAAATTGCATTGGAAGATCAAGAGAAGACTACTTTCACATGTCCATTTGGTACTTTTGCATATCGAAGGATGCCTTTTGGATTATGTAATGCACCAGCCACGTTTCAAAGATGCATGCTTAGCATATTCAGTGATATGGTTGAACGTTTTCTTGAAATTTTTATGGATGATTTTTCTGTTTTTGGTGATTCATTTGATGATTGTTTGACTAACTTAGAAAAGGTTTTGAGCAGGTGTGAAGAGAAGAATCTTGTATTGAATTGGGAAAAATGTCACTTTATGGTAACAAACGGCATTGTACTTGGTCACATTGTTTCATCGAAAGGAATTGAGGTTGACAAATCTAAAATCGAGTTAATTGCCAACTTACCAACACCAAAATCTGTTAAAGATGTTAGATCATTCTTAGGACATGCTGGTTTTTACAGAAGGTTCATCAAAGATTTTAGTGTAATATCTAAGCCCTTGAGTAACCTTCTAACAAAGGATAATATTTTTGAATGGACTGAACATTGTGAAGAAGCCTTTGTTAAACTTAAAAACTTGCTTACTTCTGCTCCTGTCATTCAACCTCCTGATTGGTCATTACCTTTTGAAATAATGTGTGACGCTAGTGATTATGCCGTGGGTGCTGTCTTGGGACAAAGAAAAGATAAGAAACCTTATGTGATTTACTATGCAAGTAAAACTTTAAATAGTGCTCAAATGAATTACACCACCACTGAAAAAGAATTACTTGCAGTAGTATTTGCTTGTGATAAATTCAGATCTTATCTTGTTGGCTCACCTGTTGTTGTTTTTAGTGATCATGCAGCATTGAAATATCTTCTTTCTAAGAAAGATTCTAAGGCTAGATTGGTGCGGTGGATTTTGTTACTTCAAGAATTTGATATCACAATCAAAGACAAGAAAGGCACCGAAAATGTTGTTGCAGATCATTTGTCAAGATTGACAACAGATTCGAAATCTGACATCACACCAATCGATGACTACTTTCCCGATGAATCTTTATTTTCTGTTTCTACGATGCCTTGGTTTGCTAATATTGTTAATTTTCTTGTTTCAGGACAATTGCCAGCTCATTGGAGTACCCAAGACAAAAGAAAGTTCTTGAACGAAGTGAAGAACTTTTATTGGGATGACCCTTATTTATTCAAATATTGTCCTGATCAAATATTTCGAAGATGCATTCCTGACAATGAGGTAAGTAGTGTCATTAAATTTTGTCATTCTGAGGCATGTGGGGGTCATTTCTCATCAAGAAAGACAACTGCAAAAATCTTACAAAGTGGATTTTATTGGCCCACCATGTTCAAAGACTCACATGCATTCTGCAAGACTTGTGAAAATTGTCAAAAGTTGGGATCTATTTCAAAACGTCACATGATGCCTTTAAATCCTATTCTTGTCATTGAGATCTTTGACTGTTGGGGTATAGATTTCATGGGTCCATTTCCTCCATCATTTGGTTTCGTGTACATATTAGTCGCAGTAGATTATGTTTCAAAATGGATAGAGGCAATTCCAAGTCGAAACAATGATCACAAAACAGTGATAAAGTTTTTGAAAGACAATATTTTGAGTCGATTTGGAATCCTCGAGCCATAATAAGTGATGGTGGAACACATTTCTGCAACAAGCCATTTGCTTCTTTAATGAAGAAATATGGAATCACACACAAAGTTGCCACCCCTTATCACCCTCAGACAAGTGGACAAGTAGAGCTTGCTAATAGGGAGATCAAACAGATCTTGGAGAAAACGGTGAACCCTAATCGGAAAGACTGGTCTTTAAGACTTAATGATGCACTTTGGGCTTATCGAACTGCATATAAAACATCATTAGGTATGTCACCTTATAGACTAGTCTATGGAAAACCTTGTCACTTGCCTGTGGAAATTGAACATAAAGCTTATTGGGCTATTAAAGCTTTCAATTCAAACATTGATGATGCTAGTCAGCTGCGAAAATTGCAAATAAATGAGCTTGAGGAAATTAGAAATGATGCATATGACAATTCAAGAATTCATAAAGCAAGAATCAAAGAGTTTCATGACAAGAAAATACTGAGAAAAACATTCAATGTTGGTCAAAAAGTCTTGCTTTATAATTCTCGACTCCATTTATTTCCTGGAAAACTAAGATCAAGATGGAGCGGTCCTTTTATTGTGAAACATGTGTATCCATATGGGGCCTGTGATATCGAGAATCCAAAGAATGGCAATGTTTTCAAGGTAAATGGGCATCGGTTGAAAGTTTATTTTGACAATTTTTCAGTTGAAAATGACTCTACTGAATTGAGTGATCCTGTATATAAAGATTGATTCTTTTTCTCACATTGTTTTGTGTTTGTTTTGGTGTATCTTTTGTTTTGCTAGTTTCTCTCACCCCGGTCAAATGGCGGATAACGGTACTCCGTGACTCTTAAGTCGGTTCTTTCAGTTTCCCATGATAACTGATATCTGTGTATATAATTGTGCAATTCTCTGCTCTTTCTTCTTTCTTTGAATCTCCCATCCAATTCTCATTTGAAAATGGACACCACTCTTGAAAAATTGAAAAAGTATTTTCCCGCTCTGCCTCAGAATGCGATTACAAAAATTTACCGTGCTAGGTGTGAAAGATTGAGGTTGTTAATGAACCATGGAATTCCTGAAGATATTCGTTGGCTGATTGAAGCAAAGGTCCGATTATCAGGTGAGTCCTCCAATTCTTTCATTTCACACATGCCTGGAACAGGTAAAAGCACTTTTGCAAAGAAACGTCGTGCAAAACGACTGAAAGTCTGTCACAGATGTGCCAGATGGACTTGTAATGCGACATGTCGTTCTTTAGGAATGGTATCTGTAAACCGTGAAGATAAAATACAATTCATTAAGGATGGCCTGAGTAAGGGGTCTTTAGATAATCTTTTGTTGACCCTTGAGACGCATCCTAGTGGAGATGTGCATCGTGTAATTCATGATTTATGGCCACAATTCCATAAAGAACATGATCGACTTAGTCTTGGGAATCTGACTAAAAAAGACCCTGTTTGCCAGTTTTTAAGAAAACTGGATGGGAAGCCTATCCCCGACCCATAGAGGGCGTTTAAGCCGTTCTTGGACGTAAAACCAAGGGAAGATGTGAGCCACAATCACAACTACCTGTACATACATGCTTTGTCAAAATAAATAAATAAAGAGAGAGAGTGTGAGACTACAGCTGGCCTACATATAGGTGGTATGATTGCATTTTCACTTTTTCATCTATAAATTCTTCTCTTCCTTCCCTTCATTTCTACTCATCCCATACATTCATCAAATATAGAAGTGTGTAGAAATGGCAGGTTCCTCAAGTCATCACATAAGAAATATTTGTGTTTTCGGTGGATCCAGTCCTGGGAAAGAAAAAGAGTTTTTAGAATCAGCAAATCATCTTGGTCAGGTACTAGCTGAGAGAAAGATTCATTTAGTGTATGGGGGAGGCAGCCTTGGGTTAATGGGAGGTGTTTCAATGGCTGCATTTTTAGGAGGCAGTCAAGTTTTGGGGGTTGTCCCCAAAGCTTTAGCAAATGGGGACATCATTGGAAAAACAATTGGAGAGGAACTACAGGTCCCAACAATGTCTGACCGACTGAATACCATGTTTAACCATGCTGATGCCTTCATTGCCTTACCAGGTGGTCTGGGCACATTGGAAGAGATCTTTCATATTTCATCTTGGGCCAACTGCACATTCACCATAAACCTATAGGTTTGTTAAATGTTAATGGTTTTTATGATAAGTTGTTGTCTTTCCTTGATCAAGCTGTGGAACAGGAATTTCTAACATCTTCGGCACGACAAATCATAATCTCTGCTGCTACTGCTGAACAATTGATTGACCAACTACAATCTTTCATCCCTGTCATTGATCCTTGCATGAGTCGCCTAGATTGGTCGCTAAGGAAAGCCGTAAAAAGCTTAGATTAGATTTGAGCCTTCATCTGTGAAACCTTGTGTCTTTTGTTTTATTAATAGCATATTATTTTGTTTTGTTACTCTT
>CM055346.1:60530796-60549038 GCA_029228515.1 Populus alba x Populus x berolinensis
TTTACTAGCAGCTCATCACCACCAAATTAATTTTCAAAAAAAAAAATAGCCACACCCATTTAGCAAATAGCCCTCTCTAAATCAGCCTCTAACTCTCAAACCAACAGCAGATTAGCCTTCATAATTCATCTAAAGACCAAGACCAAAACATAGCTCACGATCTCCACACCACGACCTACTCTACCAGAACCCAAAATAATGTGAACTTCGTGATCACGTGGTCATGCAACCCATAATTAAGATTGAGATTTAATCCTAGAAAACCAAAATAGATCTGATAGGAGTGTGACACAATGAAATCTGCCCCAAGGCACTAACACTGTTGGAATGAAATAGAATGACACCATAAAGCCAGTAAGTCAGATTCAATTTATTCAAGAACTAAAGAATGTAAGAATCACTCTCACATGTTAAAACTGAAAAATTGAGAAATAATATTCATCAATGGCTATTGAAATTTAGATTTTCATATGTTTAAATAGTTCTGAAAAATTAACCCTAATGCATCTATCATTGTGGGTTGAACTGACTCACATACAAAAACTGACCTAAAAATCCTAAATTGAAAAGCTCATAACCTGATCCAAACAAGCTTTGGATCCTAGATGAAAACAAAGTATTAATTAAACTCAAACAAGCATTGGGTTATAACTAACAAAAAATAAAGATAAAGCTTATAAATCCTAAGTCTTTATCTGTTCAATAATCCTAGAAACCAATATGTCATTAAATATCACCAGCTCTTATTTTCTTGTGTAGCTAGGATAAATAAAGAATCCTTGTAAGAAAAGGATTATGAAATGTTAATGAATCCTTAGTATACTTGACACGACCAAAAGATTGATGTCTTCTCTAAAGTGCAGGAGTGTCGAAGTAATAAATAACCTGGCAAGACCGGGGTCGAACCACAAAGAGGTTAATTGTATAAATTATAAATAACAAGACAACAACAACAACAACAACAACAACAACAATAACAATAATAGTAGTAGTAGTAGTAGTAGTAATACTCAGTACGTGGCGTTGTTATACCTGAGAATGATCTAAAAGATCGGGTCACTGGTTTCCAGCCTATATACTGAGTTTATGAAAAAATCAAAGAGATATATTATATAATATAAACATAATGTAAATAATAATAATAATAATAATAATAATAATAATAATAATAATAATAGCAGTAATAATAATAATAAAAGAAGAAGATGAAGAAATTAATGAGAACTTTGAGATGAAAGATTAATGTAAGGATTAAACAATGATAAAAACAAATGTCAAGGTTAGAGGATCCACTAATGGTATTTCAAACAAGTAGAGGATCCACTAATGGTATTTCAAATAAGTATAGTATAAACTCTTATTATTCAATTGGAAACCACACACAAAGGAGGTTCCAATCGGATAATTTCTCATTAATAGCTCATTATAAATTATTAACATGATCATATTAATTATCTTATTTACATAACACCAAAATTTTAAATATTGTCAGGAATTCATGATGTTAATTGATGTTAACAACAAATCAAGTTCCTTTCATAGCACAGATGTAGGTAATACCATACGGTTGCGTTATAAGAGTGCCAAGCATTTGTTGTAACAAGTATTATACAACACAAATCTAGATTAATCATTTAACAAGAAAGGTATTAAGAATTAGTAAGATAAAAAGATAAGACATGTTAATATTAAACATTAAGGTCCATGTTGAGTTTACATCATACTTATTCTTACACCATTAGTGTAACCTTTTCACCTTGACATAATAAACTTAGCTAAACATAATGAAGAAGAGAAACATAAATAAACAAAACAAGAACATAAAGAAAATACAAGTTAACTAAGTAAAGGAAAGGAAATGAAAAGCATAAACAAGATATTAATGAAAGCAAAACTTAAGAATTATAAAAAAATAAAAATAAAGAGAGAAATAAAGAGCATGAACTTGATCTGAACAACCAAGCCCCAAATGCATGGCAAATGCCTCCTTTTATAGGCCAAAATTCAGAATTATTGATTTGATGACTAATTGTTGAGTGTGTGGCCAACTTTTGACTTGGTGAAAATCTTTATCTTCTTGTCTGAATAAAAAAAAAAAATGCTACCATCTGAATTGGGTCCTCTGGAAAACATGAAAGTTGTAGGAAATTGACTTAGCTTTCTAGGAAAAAAAAATGGAGGTCATTTGGACTTCTAGAACTCCAGATATGAGCCAAACATTGAACAGTGTTCGGGCTGCAGGACAGATTCGGACTTCTCTATTGTTGCCATACTTTGGACTTGCAAACGGCATTCTTAGATCTTAATAAAAACATGAAAGTTGTAGGCCTATGTCTTACTGAATCTGTGTAAGAAGTTGAGATCATTTGGACATCTAGAACTCGAGATATGACCCAATTACCGAACAGTATTCCTGTTTGGACTGCACCAACATCTCTTTTCTAAGTTTCATCTCTTTATCTTCACAAATTTCAGTAGTTGAATTCATCAATCAATTCTTTGATTTATGTGATAGGCCTGCATTTAACATGAATATTTACCATATATTAGGGCATTTTATAGTATTAGACTTGTTATTATAAAACATGCTTTAGTTAAGGAGTTATTGATACTTTAAGTGCAAAATGATGATATAAAACCTTGATAAATATGCACTTTTAAGTACTAATCAACACTTAAACAATATCTTGCAGCCTATTAAAGATCCTTATAGACCTAGAAGATTCCCAAAACAAGCGTTCACATCCTTGTAGAGAAAAGATCATTGCTAAATAGAAAACCCACAAGTCAAAAGGAAATAAATAATAAAATTCATATAGCCTATTCTAACTTATATAGCAAGTCCTTCTTGAACTTCTATTCACCTGAAAGTTTACTCCAACATAGAAAAATACCTCTGGAATATTTTGGTAAATTTTTAGTTCGATCCAATGGTTGGATTTGGAATTATGTTTAATAGCGTAAAACTAAATAGTAAGAAATTTTATAACAAAATCTGAATCTGACTTTCCTTGGATTGTATCATAAAATCTCTGTAGTCATTGGTTCTCTCTCAATCCAAATATAAAGAAAAACAAAAAAAATCCCAACAACTCTTTACCTTTCCTATCTCTGCCCCAAAAACAACAATCTTCTTTCCATTTTCTTCCTCAAATCCAGCACCTTCCAACTCTTCCCCCCAAAAAGATAAGAAAAACCTAGATTTTTTTTTACCAATCAGTTGTCACCCAAAAGAAATAAAAAAAAAAATCCAACATTGCTCTCCAAGCTACTGGCCACCACACACCAAAAACCTATTTTCCCTCTTCCACAACCAACCTCAACCATAGTGAGCAACACCGTCTCTCAAACTCTTAACACCAGCAATAGCGGTGAGTTCTCCCTCACAACAACAACTCTCTTTATTCCTCTCAGCCAAAACAACCCCGATAGCTTCAACCACCAGCTCCTCAACATCATATTAACCATTGCTAGTAGCAGATCTAACAACGTCAGCTTTAGCAGTGTCGCCATTGTGAGTATCACTACCAATGGCTTCTCATCTTTTATCCAAGCCACTCATAACTTTATCTCTTCAGCGACCAACAACTCTTTCTCTTTTCCATACCATCCACAATAACAACTAAGAAACTAACGTCATCTCTTTGACCTCCTCTTACGATGACATACAATCCAATTGCATCAAAGTATTGGTCTTAACAAATCTAAGAAAGAAAAGAAAAGGAACTAAAATTTTTTATGATTTGTTTCTTTGGTTTTAGTTTGCTTTTTATTACACGGTCAGTGTAGATAGAAAGAGAAAGGTGTTGGTTTAATATACCATGTAGCTAATTGGTTGGTTACATGTGGTATTATTATATTCATGTAAATGTATATTTATTATTAATAAAGGCTTAATTTATCTTTAATATTTATATAATATTAGATTAATAAATCTAGAGTGAAGATAAAATCCATAGGACAAAAATATTTTGCAAAGAAAATTATAAAGTTGTTATAATTATGAGATTCCTATTGCATCAAAGCATTATTCATAAAATGTTCCTAGTCGATGCTATTTTAAATACTGAACATTTATTAGAGTCATAAAAACTGATACATATTATACTCTCTTTTTTTATGACAAGAAATAATTGTTCTCATAAGTTGAGGTATAAGGGATATCTAGAACTAATACATAGGTGCATGTAATAATACATGTATATTAAACTGACCCGTATGAGAATTCTATATAGAGAAATCACCTTTATTTTTGGAAAGGCTCACGTGATGATTGTATAATTGATCCTTAAACTTAAGATCACTAAGTCATCTTATATAGAGAATACCATGTTTTGATCTTGTTACATGTTATCTTAATCAAGGTAATGAAAGGTTAGACATTGGGTATAACATGAAATATATGAAGGTACTTGAGTGATCAATAGAGGATTCATCACCCTCAGTGAATTAGGAAAAATATTTCATCTATTCTCAAATAATATTGACTGAGAAATCCTTGGCTAAGGTGGAATGAGATTTGAAAAGAGTTTCAAATCTTATTTAAATGATCAATGAGTATTACATAGAGAACAAACATGATTTAACATGACATATATACTCTATGTTTTAATGTTAAATCATAACATTATTAATAAAAGGATATTAATTATATTAAGAAACCGGTCACTAAAAGGTTAAGTCAAACCAATAATGACTTTTCTAATATTTTGGGGGCATGACATGTTGCTAGACGATGCACATGGTCTTCAAATATAAATTAATCCATTGTTAAATTGATAATAAATTAAATTATTTATTTTATTTTATTATAATTATAATTTATATTTTGGTCAACATATTAGAAATCTAATAGGTCGCACATATTAAGAATCACTAGTCAGAAATTAAACTGGGATGATTTAATTAAGTATTACTTGATTAAAATATATTTTAGAAATTAAGGATTGAAATATAATTAATACATGGATTATATTTCTAGAACTAGAAAAATCAAGGACTTGATTGAGTTAATTTCTAAAATTATTCTGAATTAATATATGGATATTATAAAAGGACGGCAAATTGATATTTTGCTAATTTGTAGGGTTTTTCAGAGATTACCCTATAAATAATAAGTTATGCCTTTTATTTTTATGAGTTGTTGTATGTTAGATAGAAAACTACGTAAACATAAAATTAGTGTTAGCACTCGAAGCATAACAATCTCTATTTCTTTAATTGGGATTTAGGAGATTTCTCATGAGCAGTTTGTGTAGATTACCATTGGAAACTGTAAAATTAGACGTCTTATGCTTTATAACAACCCAACCTTTAAAGAATTATTTAAACCGAAAAAAATCAGATCTTCAGGTAATAAATCCCTAAACAAATATAGATCCATCTAACGGGATCCTAGAGACTCCCAAATAAAAAAAATTTCATAGTTTCTACTACGTGTATGATATTCGGGAAACCAAACAAAAGGAGAGGCACTTTAGATCTCATGGTTGGTTTTCTTCCACTAACGAAGGTGTGTGAACTCACACTGCAAATGGTAGTGGCGCATGGATACATACACCATCACTATTTCAGTGGTTCTTCAGCCTTGAATCCAATAGTTCTTTGACACTCTAAACACCTTAGAATGTCGATTCACAACCTCAAATTATTTTTTTAATAAATTGATAAAATGTCATGCATTTTAGTAGACAAAATGCTTATTATTGTGTATAATTCTTGGATTGTTTAGACAATGTTAATTTGGTTTGATGTGTGTTTTGACTTTGAAATGAATTAAATATTTATGTTGAATTGTGAGTTTATTTTTTTAGATTGTGATTGCTTTTTTTGACATTAAATGTTGGTACATGAGTTATGTTTGAGTTTGTGTTGATTTATTAGAATTGGGATGAAATTTGAACAAAGTTTGTGAAATTAATAAGATTTGTGTGGATTTTTGGTGTTTATTAAGTTTGAGTTAATGAACAATAATTCATTTTGAATTGATACCATGTTTAAAATAGCTAGATAAAAACATGTTATTATGTTTTGCTATACATGGCATTAAATCCATTTTCAATAAATTTTTAAAATTTTTGGAAGAATATTTTGCAATTAATTTTGAGTTCCCCACATTTCCCCCCCTTATATTTAATATTTGAAATTGTGACTTATACACGAGGTGTTTTTTTGGTATTAAATAAATTGGTTTCTTTCCACAAACAAAAAAAATCTTTCTTTCAAAAAATATAAATTTATTTCAAATTGCATATGGTCAAGACTCTCAAAAATAAAAATAAAAATAAAATTTATATAAATAATTAAAAAAATACAAGGCATGATTTAGCATCCTTAAATAAAAAAATGCAAGAAAAATAGTTTTATGAAATCTTTAAGAACTTGACCTAGATTTTAAAAATACCAAAAAAGATTATTATTTTTTAATATTAAGGACTATGAACTTATACGTTAGATTTATTTCTGGTATTAAAAAAATAAAAATTAAAAATTAAAAAAATACTAAAATGGACTGGTTTTAACACAAACCAATAATTATAAAACACAAAAACACTTTAATTTATATCATATAGATAAACAATGTCACTTATTTTAAATAAATTGTATTAAGTGTGTTACGTATTCCATATACACAACTAATTTTATTATTCAAATTATAAGAGCAGTAAGGGTTTATTAATTACCACTGATATCTTGAATCTTCTTCAATAATATGATGGAATCAGGTCACATTCAAATTTCAGTTGCCACGTGCTATCAAAGTTTAAATTCTCGAAAGGGTTGAATATTGAGAACCATGACTCCTAGCATTCGTTTTTCGACTTCTTCTGCTCCTTTCGCAACCATCAATTTAGTTTTCACATATTCCATTTGGAAATACCGCCCTAGTGTTTGTACAATTCGGCAAATAAGTCTGTTTTGAAAGAGTTGTGTTCAGATCTTATCCCATATTGACATAATTTTACAAACACAAACTTGTGAAGGTTGTTTGTGTATTGCGATACGAGGCACAGCCAGAGGGTTTCTCCAAATACATTCCTTTCATCTAACCATAACTCAGCCACCCTTTCATTCGGCTTTAAGATAATGCATTTTTACCCCAACTATTTTATTGCATCGCACAACATGCACGCACGTATGACTAGTAAATATAAAATTATTTCGATCACAGATATCCTTGAAAGCTTGCGTTGCGTGGACACCCCTTGATATCTTAAATTCCGAAGAGTTATACTTGAAAGATTTTATATGCTCACTTCATTTACAGAGGAGGACAAAAGGAAGATACTCCTGGCAGAGACTGATCATCCTCGCACCTAAATTGTATGGAATGGGCAAGTGGCATTTGGTGTCAGTAAAGCTTACTTGATGATCCTAGAGACAAAAGAATCAGCAACCCAAAAGGAATAAAACATTCAAGTTCCAAGCATGATAAAGAATCAATTGAAAAATTGCATTGAAAGTTTCAACAGCTCCTTCCCACCAAGATCTACGTAAAACTACTTTCACCTTGAACCTAGTGGCAAATACTGAAAATCCTTTACGTTTTGCTGTAGATGAGCTACAATCGCATTTTCTTATGACTTCAACCAACACAACTTGGACATAATGGCATCTTCTATTTTAGAAGATACGCTGTAAAGGGTGGAAAAGGGAAACGAATTTTCTTTTTAGAGGGGGGATGAGATCTAGCTGGCCCCATAGAGAACATGTTGCTTCCTCATGGATTCTGCAATAGCCGTTTCAGGTCAACGATATAACATAGCAAGTGCTGCAGGTTGAAGGCATTTGAAATGCAAAAATTGTTGTAGCCTCCACCTAGCTCGGTGGGAAAGGAAAAGAAATCTTCTCCAACAGCATTATCATCTTTACGCATAGTACATGTATAAGCTGTTTGCAGCAGCGCAGGCAATGGAATTTTCAGTTGGATGCCATGCTAGGTGAAGCAACTTCGTGGTGAAATCAAAAGAACTTCCATTTGCATCAACTCCTGGGCCTTCTGCTCCTGTTAGTGAGTGATCTCCAGATTAATATAATAAAAACAAGTTGTTAGGATAACAAAAGAACATGGAAGAGGAGTGCAAGGTAGGACAGAAGAGGAGGAAAAGTGAAGGCACTGACCCCGTCTTACAACTCGTGTTATGCTGCTTAGGGATCTTGAAGGCCTCGAAGGGGTCTGGACTTGTCTCCTAATATTGTAATTCAAGATTTATAAGATATCCCATATGAAACTAACTATCATTAGTTTCAATCTCACTGTTATATCAATCAGAAACTACCTCATTGGATTTTTGCTGGCTTCTAAAGTTGATGCCTCAGTACTTCCCGGGGCACAACCAAACACTCGGAACAGATTGCTTTGGACATGAAAAGAAATAACATATTATGGCACATGGAGAGATGATGTCAATAACAATAATACAGTCACCAGATGTATGGACATGTAAGAACCAGACCTGTAGGAGCCTGTTGCAACTCGCAATCCATCACCACTCGAGCAACACTCGAATTTATCAAAGATGGAATCGTTTTCATATAAATCACACAACTGGGTAAATTCAAAAAATATAATAATTAGAATGGACACAGCTTAACAAAGAAAATTTTCAGGTTAAGCTGTCTAAAGAAAGAAATCTCACCTTTGGTCTTAAATATTCATGAACCTGGAAGGTTGCAACTGGACCTGAATCCATATTGATATCCCACAGCTATAATAAAGAAAATAAACAACTGAGAATTAAAAAATAAATTCAAACTTAACATCAAGAGGACATGCATGAATAACTTCTTTAGGTATCATGAAAATAAAATCAACCACTATGAAAACTAGGTTGTAGTTTTTTGAAACATTCGCACAAAGACAAACCAGAAGTAATAGAAAAACAGATGACATACGTTTGATATTTTTGAGATATTTTTCAGTTTTTTGAAAAGTCTTTCAAGAATATAGAAAACTATACAGTTTGTTTTTACCAGATAAATGTTTTTTTCTTGGAAAACTTGGTTTCTAATTTTAGCAAGTTTAGAAAGATGAGTTTTTCTGTTTTTTTACTCATTTCCATATTCCAATAGACAAATATACTAAACCAAACATTTTAAAGTTAGGGAAAACAATTTCTCGGAACAGATGAATTGAAAAAAACAGAGAACAAATTAGAAAGTCCCTATGATGTATTCATGCCCTCCAAACATGTGAAACTAACAAGTCCAAGTAGAATAAAAATCTCTAACATTACAAAATAACATGGCTCGCATCATCAATCCAAACTCTTTCCATCGTCCAGAAATCTGCATCTTTATAAGCTACTATAATGTATGCCTAACATTGTTCTATGATCAAAATGGCTTCAAGGTAAACAAGGTTTCAGTGGTGACCAGCTTGCAAAAATATTTAATTTATCATAAAATTTCATACAGTAGTGCCCATTTTCCTTGAATCAACTATCTTTGCCACCATAGCATACACTGAAAAACATGATCAAGTAAGCAAAAAGAAAAAACAGTTTTAGAATGCTTCAACATGCAGTCTCCCGACATTTTTTTTTCCTTTATTGTTTTTCAGATTAATAATGTGAGAAGTGCCATCCTCACAATTTTATGAACAGAATATCCTATTATGTACTTAGTGTCAAATGTCTTAGAACCTTGTTACAGACATAACCTCCTTTGTCTAGCTTACAGCAACAGTTAATAGAAGAAACAAATTTGCAGGAAACAAACAATTTCTATCTCTAGACATTTTGCTTGATGAATATTGCATAGTTGGAGTTCTACTGTTTGGACATCCTATGGATTGCAGAGATGGATATTTCTTCTATGCATAAAACGCATAACAGAGCATGCTTAAGAGGCCAGTTTTATTCAATAACCCTTGACTCCTATGACTATTTGAATCCAAAAGACATACAACAAATTGAATGAAAAAAATATGAACCAAAACCTTTGCAATTATATCAACCCAAACCTTAAGAGTCATGTAATCACGACTAAGTATATGTCTTCCATCCCTTGCAAATTTAATATCAGAGATTGAGGCAATTATTTCTGTAAAAAATGATCTGGAGCCTGGTGCCTCTGGTTCCTCAAACCTGTGTAAGTAGATGATGTTACTGGAGGGCTGTTTATAGTATTGAAACAAGACTTCCACAAAAGCCAGTAAAAACACTTACAATTTGGCATGAGAGTCGCACAAAGCTGATTGTCGCATATCAATGAGTCGGATTGAGCCTTTTGAACTGCTGTATGCTAACATATTGCAATGGCTGGGGTGGAATTCTGCTGATGTTATAACCTCTGCAGGTATAAGTGTACACAGGTTGAGACATCAAGTAGAGTATCAGCAATACAGATACTTAGCAGTTGAAACCAGTGTTGTCAAGAGGCGCTGAGGCACTCCAGACGAGGCGAGGTGAGGCCCCAACACTTTTATTAGCCTCAGGCATTGGATTTCAATGAGGCGGAGTGGGTTGTGCAAGGCACTAAGGCTAGCGCCTGCTTGAAGTTCTTCCTTTTCTGTTGGATTTTTCTTTTTCTTTTTCTTTTTCTTTTATTTTACCACAAGAAACAACTTAGGGGTATTTTTGTAAAAAAACAAAGAATAGGGTAAAAAAAATCATTAAAGTGGAAGACAAACAGACAATGAAGGACACTTAGAAGAGAAACACCAACCACAATTTCTTTTTTCAATAGTGGGAATCGAAGAACAGCACTTCTGTACAGTTAATACTTTATTTTTTTCTAAACAAGTGCAATATAGTTTGAGAGATGAGGATTTCGATTATAATCATGAAATGAAGGATATGGAGGACTCAAGTGCACGAGAGGAAAGCACACATGGAGATGTTTTTGAAGATTAACGAATAATGATGATGATATTTAATTTTTCTTTTTAATCTATTTGGCTGCTTACTAGTTTAAATTATCTTCTTTTTTTTAAGGTTGAAAAATATGACTTTATATGACTATGTTATGTTATTTTATATTTTCCTTTGATTTACAAATGATGTAATCTTAATTGGGAAGATATATATATTTTAGATTTATATAATATAATATATTTTTTATAATTTATAGCATATCGCCTTGGTTCATTCAGGCATGCGCCTCAAGCATTTTACAGGCCCGGCGCCTTTTAGTGTCTTTCGCCTTTGACAACACTGGTTGAAATAATCAATTACTCAACCATAGGGGGAAGGCTGACAGTATATATTGTCCAGTAACTATTCATGAATTCGAACGGGGATGCCAAGTGAGTTCCAAAAAGTAAAACATAAAAACCAGAATTCTCAAAATTTGATCAAAAGTACGTGGATCATGCAAATTTATATAATTAATACAATTACCGTCAGAGACCATGAGGCTTACCAGTTAAATCCTCCATATTTGCAGGTTTGACATCAACGATATTGAAACTTTGGTTGCTGATTTCCAAATTCCAAAGATTTATTCGGAGGTCATCAGCTGATATAAAAGTTTCACCATCACTGGAATATATCACAGTGTAGGAAGATTAGTGAAATTTCAATAAAACCATACCAATATCAGACAAGCTGGAAAAAACCAAGAGAAACGCTCCAGTACAATCTCTCAATATGTGTTCCAGATAGAGGCAATGAACAACACTAGCAAGTCTAGAAACCCACAATATGCAACTTCTAGCACAACAGAGGCAACTGAAACATAAAGCACTAGCCAAAACCAAGCAATTCACATGCACAGTGCAATTTTGTTCTTCAAAAATGACAAATTTAACACATGAAAAAAGGTAAAAGTAAGAAAGAAAAAAACTAAGGCCAGCCAGCATAAAGGCACTAAATCCTAACAGCAATTATAGCTCAAATGTCCTCTGATTTAATGTGTGAGATAATTAGCTCACCGCTTTGAGAATAAACACCAACTTTACAAGCCTGCAGAAGAGTTCCTAGAATCTTAGAAGATCATTTCATTTTGAGGCAACTGTAATGGGATAGAATTATGGTTTACACTTGTTTTTATGGGGTATCAGGAGGCTTAAAATGATTTCTTTTGGCTGTACTCAGCGAGATTGAGTGCACCCTTAGCATGTTTCTTTATTTTGTTTCTTCAACTTCAGAGGATATCTTATTCTCCTAATTGTTCCTTTGTACTATTCTCATTCTTATATTGTCTATCTTAAAAAATATGAGCCACAACACTGTTATTTTCATTGGTCAAAGCATTCCAAATAAAAAGTAGAGTACACTAAACCAATTCTTGTCAGTCTCCATCTCCGTCCCCTATTTAGTCCATGGGACTCGTAATATTACAAGGAAAAGAGCACCTTACGGTCATATGTGCTACAAGCACACAACAATAAAATAAACAACACAATTGCTGCTGCTCTTTTATCACAGCATCACTTTTTCTTAAGAGAAAATCTGTGGATGCCAAGCAGTAATGATGGATTTCCATCGTCAACAAGGAAAGAGAAAATAATGTACATGTGGAGACAAAGTATTGAAGTTTAATCATAGTACAATAATGAACCCAAGAACCAAACAATTACAGAAACTTTAGAAGAGCAACACCTGCTGAAACTAAATGCAAATAAAAGTTCCAAACAACCATAAAAGAAAAGGAACAACCTGTTGTTTGAAATTGAATTAATATGATAGTCATGCGCATGGGCATACACCCTTCGACATCTAGCCATCAAGCTTGTCTCGTTGCTAGTCACCTAAGGGTCACATAAGAGTTAGATCCACATAAGATGACACAAGCATTTCAGAAAAAAATTTCCTTTTAACAACACCACCCACACCCACACCCACACCCACATTCCCCCTAATCCTGCCTGAAACAGGAAAATAAAAGGACTTCCAGGATTAGATTTTCCTTTTAACAACACCACCCACACCCACATTCCCCCTAATCCTGCCTGAAACGGGAAAATAAAAGGACTTCCAGGATTAGATTCCTGTCTCATATATTTTTAAAAAAAAATATTAAAAGGCACATAGAATGAACAGGGGGAACCAACTTCATCTAAATTTCATTCAAGAACCACATTGCATAAAACACTGCACCAATAACATAGAAAGCTTACCTAATCAATTGAAAGCATTGTTCCTTGGACAAGGATACCATTAAAAAAGCAATGTTCATATGATGTATAATCATGGTCATATGTGAAAAGTGGAGATATGTGAAAATTCTTTCAGTGTTTAGTTGCTTTAGATGTCATTTGGTCTTCAGCTGCTATGTGATCTAATTGTTAGGATTTCCTTCAGTTTTTTTAGCATTGTGGATTTTGGTTATCATTGGATAACAGTCTGTTTCGTAAGATGACATGCTTTTTAATATGGTCTGTTTTGCTGTGTATTCATCTTTCCATTTTAAAGTCTTAAGGCCTGTTATTTCTTTTCTCTCCTGTGATGTTTCATGAATGGCCCTTTCCTACATGGTACATTTGAAGTGAGAAAAACAAGGCTTGACTTCCATTTATACATTAGCAAATCAATTGACCAGTTTTAAAGTAATGAAAAATTCTATATTAAAAGTTAAATAGGGGAACCAATCCATTAAAAAAATTGCAATTCCAGATCTTTTAGGTATTAGCGTGTTTTTTTTTTTTTTCAAAAAAAAAGAGAGAGAAAACTGGAGATAATTTTAGTTATTTCAAAAACACAACCAATTCACAGAGGAAAAAGACTTGTTTTACTAAAATTACCACAGGTAAACGCAATGATGGAAAACCCCCAGGTGAAATGCTCAAGTCATTGCTTGGTAAATTGTGTGACTTGTCTCCTCCATTTGCAAGATATTGTTTACCAATACTTGAATTACTTGAACTGGCAACGCCACCATTTCCTACAGCTTTTGAAGGGTCCACATTCATCTCAGAAATTTTCTTCACCTTCTTTTCTTGGACCTGTACAATTCTTGTAAAAAATATCAAATAAATAAGTGGACAAGAATGTAGCAACCATAGATCAAAAATCAATTAAAATATCACTTGAAGCAGTCAGGACAATGTGTTGATATATGAGATATCCCACAAGTGTCTCTTTTGATACATCTAGCCATCATGATTAGAAGCCCACATTTGAGTACAGATTATGAAAATCCATCTGCATATATCCTGGTGATGCCTGCTACCCATTCAACCTCTCTAAAGAAACACCCAGACTAATTACAGGGTCCATAATATAGTTCTATATCATGCACTAAGTTGCAGTGTTTCTATAAAGCAGCAAATCAGTACCAACCTATATGCACTTGACACATCAAGGAGGCACCATAGCATGCCATGCACAGTTTCATATATATACTCCCATTTAAGCTATATCTAGGCACCCTTGCATGCATGATTTATTGAATGGACATGTTCAAAGACAAACCAAAACTTAATTAAGAACTTTGATAAACATTGCCTCAAAGCAGATCAACTTAAAAAGTGATTATATGTATTCTCTCAATATGCCATGTGTACACAACAAGTATACTGGCCACTGGCCAGGTAGCTCCATAACAAACTAGGTAGTTGAAAATGCTGTAATGAGCTCGCAAGCGGACATGATAAATGAAAAGTGCAAGGTCTTTCATCATGCTTCAAGATAAGGTTCCTTTCCTACCTTCCAATACTTGATGGTTTTATCATTGGTAGATAGGAGAAAGAGAGCACCATTGGCTGTTTGGCACCATCTGATTTTGTTGATTTTCTCCTCTATTTCTAAGCTCTTGAGATAGTCAAACTGGCCACAAAAAAATTGAACACACAACAGTGAATGTTTGAAGCAAGCGTGGTCTGAAAAAATGCATCTGAAATCAAGCCAGGAATAAAAGGCAGAAAAGAATACCTCAGGTTCATGGCTCTGAAATTCTGTTTTATAACGAAACTCGGGGTGCCTACTAATTGGGTAACCCATCCTCTCCAGATCCCTTCTGGATCCGCCATGCTACACATTAGAGAACAAAATCATCATAACACTGCCACTAGCAGGACAACAAATCCACTACAAGAAACAATTAGCAAAAGCATATCAATATTGGATTTTACAGGTGAAGCTATAAAAGGAAGAAAGAACACACATCCTTAGTGTCAGTCCTCTCAAAGAGAACCACGCGGCCTCCACGGTCACCAGTAGCAAGATGATCACCAGATCTATCAAATTCAATAGCTGAAATAATATCAACTGCGGAAAGAGACACAAAACAAGATTTGAGGAATTTTTTCACATGTCCTGCCATACAGCTGTGAAGAATATTATGTAGCAAAAACGAAATATATGATCTTGTTGAAAAGAGGCATAACAAAAAAATAAACAAACACATAAACTAAGAACATATGCAGCATGAAAATAAGAATAAGAAAAACCAAAAACATTATCATTGATGCCCAGATAAAGAAAGAAGCTACGGGTTCTCGATGAGCAGCAGATTGGAACAGGATCCAATAGTACACCAACACCACTCCTAGGATGGATAGCCCTTTGCACTTGCTGGAGGTACACAGTATGGTAAGCATTTGTTTGCATAAACAAAAGATAATCTAAGAAATAATTTAACCTTTTCTCCCAATGTTGCAGAATATCTGGCTAAAATTCATTTGTTCTGGCAACAGATTACCAAACTCAAGACTCCACCACATACAGTTGTACTTTACAACCAAACAAACGGCCATTCTATTTCCCTGAGCACCAAACAGAAAATTCACCAGGGCAATAACAATCAAGTAATCAAAGTATAACAGTGATGGCACAATTCTGCAACTCCATCCTTCTTGAACCAAAAGGAGACATCAAAGGTAAGTTTCTCGAAAAAATCTCGTCTGATGAAGTCATGCTAGAATCAACATCAATCTTTTCCAAATGAAATAAAGTAGCTTTGAAGACCACTCTGTGATGGAATCCTCCTAGAGAAATTATAGTGATTTCTTTGAGGTAGAAATACATACTTTCTGCAACAAATTGTCAGCGTAAGTCCATACTCCCTGAGCACTGAACAAGACTCTCTGTTCCTTGTTTAAATAAGGATACACAATCCTATCTTCTACATCAAGTCCTCAATAGAAGAAACTATCAAAAGGAAACATCCATTTCTCTAGGTCACTCTTTACCGAATTACCTCAAAGTCATAAACCTTGGCGCCCAACTGCTGGCAGTCAGCTTTGGCACTTGCTACTGGTCATTATATTTATTCTTATAGCTCCATCATCTCATCTGCAATGTAATGAGTTTTAGACATGCAACCTTCATGGAAAATATTGCACTCTTCAAAGCTACAGTTCATGCGAAGATGCAAGTCAAGACTGTTCCAAATGTCATTTCCCAAAATCCTGCTTCAGTGGAAACATAACTGGATTGCTCCTTCATTTCATCTTGATTTAAATAACTTCTAATAATCCTTCTTCATGTTCAAAGATTTCATTCCACTTCAGCAATGAATGGGACACAGGATCCCCACAACCTGCCTCTTTTCATACCCTCTCGAGCTTTAAAAATTATATACATGTTCCTTTTTTCTGGAATTTCATCCATCTTGCCATCATCATATTGCATCCAAATTCAATAACTCATTATATTGTTATATCTCTTGACAAACCACCAATGACATGTCTTCTATGGGTTTTCTTTCTAGTAAAACTCCTCCATATCTGAGAAACACTTTATTTTAATTTCCAAAAGTTTGGAAACGATGCAGAAAAATCCATTCAGTTTAATCTCAAACCTATCCAAATCAAGCAACATCCAGGGACATTGACGCAAAAATAAAACTAAAAAAACTAAAGCTCTATTCAACTCTAAGGAAGTCTCTCCAGATCTCTAAAACGCTGTTCTTGAACTATGAATAAGAAGACAAAACAACAAAACATAAGTCTATCACTGAACCTGCCCTACTCACATGTATGCATATGTAAAATGTATCAACTATCAACCGATGAAATTACTATCCACATAAACATAAAAATCAATACAATTCACTAAATCAGACATATCAACCATTGGTTATACAGTATCATTAAGATCCAAACTATAACCATTAAGTTCTCCACTCACTTCACCAAGCTCACTAGACTACTACTACTACTACTACTCGATTAATTAACGTATAAAAAAATTGGAATCAGTGACTCTACTAGTTCAAATCACAACAAAAAATACTCATTGACCCACTACTCGATTAATTAAAGTATCTAACAAATGGGAATCAGTCACTCTAATTGTTCAAATGACAACAACAAAAAAAAATTCATTGACCTACAAACCAAAACACGATATCTGAATGACCCCCGATCCATTTCGGATCCAAAACCCAAAAACCAACCCTAATTAGCAAAACCCATACCAAATATTATGTGGATCCAAATAACTAACATATTACCTTCTTGTACTTCTTCACCGGCTGTTCGTTCACCGAATACCTGAGAGAATTTCCACTCTAGAGGCTGTGGTGGACTTGCCGGAGCTTCAGCGACTTCATCGCCACCGTTCATTTTGTTTAGACGATCAGAAATCAAATTGACCAGATTAACTCTCAGACCCAGTCAAATCAACCATTCAGTCAGTGAGAATTAAAAAAAAAATCGCATCTTTCAACTCAATATTAGAAACCCACCAAAACCCGTCCTCGACATTTTCATTTCTTAAATGAGAGATGTATTGTGTACTAATAATAATAGTTCAACCATTGAAAGAGAGCTCTCTCCCATTCGCCTCTCCTCTCTCTCTCTTTTTTTTTTATGGTTGGGTTTGGCTTCCTTTTTTTTTATGGTTGGGTTTGGCTTCCTTTTTTTTTCCTTTCTATTTCTCTGCCTAATGAGAAAAATAAAATTTCACACTCTCTCTCTATAAAAAAAAAAAAAAAAATATATATATATATATATATACACACACACACAAAAAAAAAAAAAAAAGGTTTGTCTTTGTTTGTAAAAGGAGAAAATGGGGATTTTAGTGGTGTTTTTATAAAAAAAGAAAAAAAAAAAGTGATGGTATTGGTATGAATTGACAAGGGAGGAAAGGTAGCATGACAACCAAATACCAGGCTTTGATATTTGTTCCTGGGACCTTTTTATCTTTTAGCTTGTGAGTGTGTTTTGGGTTTCGAACGAGACTTTCAGCAGATCATAGCATCCAACGGTTGTGATGAGAATGGTTAGGTTTTTCCAGCAGATCATAGCATTTGGTGTTATCTTTTCTTTCTTCATTTGGTTATGCTGAGCAAACAGTTTGTTTAGCTAAATCCCATTTTCTTGCTGTTTGACTATTGAATTACTTGTTTGT
>CM055346.1:60549138-60589463 GCA_029228515.1 Populus alba x Populus x berolinensis
CACATCTCTACCAAGATACATTTCAAGAATCAATAAAAGATTATCTAAAAACTCTTTATGTTTTGAAATAAATCCCACCTTTTAATAATGTTCACAGGTGTTGCAGAATGCATATCTGTCCTTGAACATGGTGGGCCAATAAAATCTACATTGAAAGATTTTTGCAATCATCTTTGTTGACGAGAAATGACCTCTATATACCTCAAAATGACAAAAATTTAATAACACTACTTAACTCATTGTCATGAATACATCTTTTAAATATTTGATCAGAATAATATTTGAATAAGTAAGGGTCATCTCAATAAAAGTTCTCCACGTCGTTCAAAAAGTCTCTTTTGTCTTGGTATCCAAATGAGCTGGCAAAAATCCTGAAGAAAGAAAATTGTCAATACTTGCAGACCAAGGTGTTGAAGCAATAGAAAGTGAAGATTCATCGGGAAAGTAATCATCAATGGGTGTGATGTCAGATGTCGAATCTATTGTCAATTTTAACAAATGATTCGCGACAACATTTTCGGTGCCTTTCTTGTCCTTAATTTCTTAATGTTTGAAAGTTTAAAAGATTTAAAAATCATGATTGAATTTCCTTTGTTTGGTCAAGACATTAGGAAATGAAAGTATTTGTGGGGAATCAGTCTTTTCTTTGCAATATTCAGGTTCAACCTCTTCCTTACCCTTAGAGATTGACTCATCATCTTTCTCACAAGGTTCAAGAATGGGTTTTTCAATAACCTTACCATGGTGGAGAGTAATGATTGATTGGACTTGATCCATGTGTTGGCTTAGGGAGTTTCTTGCACTTGAATTGTATTGCCTTTTGGGATTTTACTGTGGTTGAGATGAGAACTTACCTTGCTCCTAAAAACTGAGAGTTGATGTGAATTTTGCAAAAATATATTTAAAATTTGTCACGCTTTGAGCAAGTTGAGTGTTGATTTTCTCTTGCTTTTCAATGAATGCATGCAATGTTTCCTCAAGATTCATTTTAGAAGGAGGAACATAAAGAGGTACATATCATGAGAATTTTGTAAATTATGGTGTGCTTGAAATGGTGGCTGTGAAGTTTATGCATTGTTGTTACTACTCTTCAAACTGAAATTTAAATGATGCCTCCGACTAGGGTTGTAAGTTTGTGAGTGTGGATCATGATTTAGCCATTAGAAATTGTTTAAAGCACTAACTTGTTCATGGAGACATTCCTTGAAAGAAGACATTTAGACAATCATCGATTGAATGTTCATTAGTTAAACAGATTTGACACACAATTTCTTGAACAGATTTTAATTGACTATTCTTTTTTAATTATAGTGCCTCGACTTTTGTAGCTAAAGATGCAAATTTGGCTTGGAGGTCATGATCTTCCATAAGGTTGTACATACCTCCACTAGATGTATAAGGTTGAGTTTTACCAGGTGCCTCAAAAATACCTGTAGTGTCCAAATTTTGAGCATCCAACAAGTCTATGAACTCCATTGCTTCATCAGGGTCTTTATCTATAAAAGTTCTATTATATATCAATTCCACTATTTGCTTATTTTTAGGTATTAACCCTTCTTAAAAATATGAAACCAATCTCCATGTTTCAAAACCATGATGAGGATACGTATTAAGCAAGCCTTTATACTTATCCTAACACTGGTAAAATATTTTTCTTGGCTTTTGAGTGAATGTAGTGATTTGTTTTTTGAAAGAGTTTGTTTTCTAAGAAGGGAAAAACTTCTTTAAAAATTATTGTTGCATTTCATGACAAGCACGAATAGATATTGGCCTAAGATTTTGTAGCCATGTTTTAGCTTTTATCTTTTAATGAAAAAGAAAAAAACTTTAATCCGATGGCGTTCATGCTATAATTTAAGCCATTATAAGTGTTACAAAACTTCTTCAAATTCTCTCAAATGCAAGTTTAGATTTTCTAGTTCTAAGCCATGAAAAATAGGTAAAAGTTGAATAATGCTTGGCTTAAAATTGAAATGAGATGCGTCAGGAGGAAAACTTATACATGATAGTGCACTTGTTCTTGTTGGATTCATGTAGTCTCTAAGTGCTCTAACACGATTATTCTCATTATTCTCATTATGAAACGAGTGATTATCCTCTTCGGCCATGTTTTATGAAAATGATGAGGATTTCCTAGAAAATCTACTACTTAATGTGTTTGACCAAATTCTCATGCAAGGGCAAAAGGAAAGAAAAAGAAGAAACAAAAATTAGAAAGACAATAAAAGTGAAAAGAAAAATAAAATAAAATATATAATTTATACAGTAACTTGCCTCCCCGACAACGGCGCCAAAAACTTGACACGATCAAAAGATTGATGTCTTATCGCAAGTGTAGGAGTGTCGAAGTAATAAATAACTTGGCAAGATCGATGTCGAACCACAAGGAGATGAACTATATAAATTATAAATAATATATATATTTAATAAAACAAAGAGTTTATGAGAATTTTATGGGATATTAATGTAAGGATTAAACAAAGATAAAAGAAATTGTCAAGGTTAGAGGATCCATTAATAATATTAGAAATAATTATAGTATAAATTTTTTTTATTAATCAATTAGAAACCACACACAAAGAAGGTTCCAATCGGATGATTTATCCTTAATAGTTTATTATAAATTTTTAACATGATCATATTAATTATTTTATTTTAGTAATATCATACTTTAAAATATTGTCAAGATTTCATGATATTAATTTATCTTAACAACAAATCAAGTTTTTTTCATAGCACAAGTGTTGGTTATACTATACAGTAGGCTATGAAAGTGCCGTGAGTATTTGTTATATCAAGGGTTGTATAACACAAATTTAGATTAATCATTTAACAAGCAAGGTATTAAGAATTAGTAAGCTAAAAAGATGAGACATGTTAATAACAAACTTTCATAAATATAAACATTGAAATCCATGTTGAGTTTATATTATACATATTCTAACACCATTAGTGAAACCTTTTCACCTTGACATAATAAACTTAGCTAAACATTATGAAGATGAGAAACATAAATAAACTAGATAAGAATATAATTATGATAAAAAGCATAAACAAGAGATTAATGAAAGCAAAACTTAAACATTACAAAGATACAAAGAAAGAAAGCAAGAATATGATCTTGATCTGAAAACCAAGATGCCTAAATGAATGGAAAATACCTTCTTTTATAGATCAAAATTCAAAACTATTGATTTGATGACTAATTGTTGAGTGGGTGGCCACCTCTTGACTTGGTAACAATCCTTATCTTCTTATTTTCATAAAATGTTATTGCTAACATCAAAAGTTCTGGAAAATTATCTCAGCTTTCCAACAAAACACGAATGAGGTCATTTGAACTTCTAAAACTTGAGATATCGTCTGAACATTGAACATTGTCTGGGCTGCGGGACAGATTTCGACTTTTATGTTGTTGCTACAATCTGAACTTGAAAACGGTCCTCTTGAATCTTGGACTCTTCATGAAAGTTTTAGACCTATGTCTTAGTTTTCTATTCATATAAACCATACCTAAATCTAATTTATATAGCTCTAGTTATGATCGAATAACCAAATGGTGTTTCAATTTGAATTCAACCAGCATCTCTTTTCTAAGCTTAGCCCTTTCTTTGTCTTCTCAATTTTAGTACTTAAACTCATCAAACAATCCTTTTATTTATGTGATAGGAATGCATTTAAAATGAACATTTACCATAAATTAAAGGTATCTTATATTATCGGACTTGTTATTATAAAACATACTCTAATTAAGGAGTTATTGATATTTCAAGTGCAAAATGATGATATTAAACCTTGATAAAAATGTGCTTTTAAGTACTAATCAATTGGTGTGCTAACAAGTGGGAAATTATAGAAATTGATGATAAATAAATTAAAACATAAATTGTTAGTGTGATGAAAAATATACATGATCATCTTAATTCATTTTCAGCCAATTTAACATGCCCTAAGTTGTGTCCAAAGAAACAAACTACGTATAAAACCGAGTTCTATTGCTATGGTTATACTAAAAATTTGGAATCCGTTATGTTGACCCACCTAAGACTTGTAAATTGGTAACTTCTGTTTGGAATTGTTTTTTATTACAAAATGTTGAATTCTAGAGGCAATACGAATATGTGTGCATGTGTGGTTAAAACTTGAAATTTAAATTAGTGTAACTATTGGTACAGATGAGATTGTGGGAAATAGACCAGAGTAGGGGATGACTAGTAGAGCATAGATTTTAGGTAGGTGTTTGATACTTAGATCTCTAATTTAAAGTCGTTTAATTTTTTAGCTTAGTTCCTAATAAGATGTAGTTAAAATTTTAGTACTTATATGTAGTGTTTGAACGATGGTTGAACCAGTTCCTGGTTTCAAACTGGCGCTTAGTGAATGGGCTGATAATTGAACCAGTGTCCTGGTTTAAATGGGCTGAATGGTGCCTAGTGCTTGTAAACCTTTTTTATTACTCAACTGGAAACCACACACAAAGAAGGTTCCAATCGGATGATTTGTCCTTAATAGCTAATTATAAATTATTAACATGATCATATTAATTATCTTATTTAAGTAACACCAAACTTTTAAATATTATTAGGAATTTATGATGTTAACTTATGTTAACCACAAATCAAGTTCTTTTCATAGCACAGGTGTAGGTTATACCATACGGTTGGCTATGAAAGTGCCAAGCATTTGGTGTACCAAGTGTTATACAACACAAATCTAAATTAACCATTTAACAAGCAAGGTATTAAGAATTAATAAGATAAAAATGATAAGACATGTTAATAGCAAGTTGTTTAGGATATAAGCATTGAAGTTCATATTGAGTTTATATTATACTTATCATAACACCATTAGTGAAACCTTTTCACCTTGACATAATGAACTTAGCTAGACATAATGAAGAAGAGAAATATAGATAAACAAGATAAGAACGTAATTATATAAATATAGTAAATAAAATGAAAAGTATAAACAATATATTAAGAAAAATATAACATGGAATAAAACTTGAACATTACAAAATACAAATAAAGAGAGCAAGAGCAAGATCTTGATCTAAACAACCAAGATGCTTAAATACATGGCAAATGCTTTCTTTTATAGGCCAAAATTCGGAACTATTGATTTAATGACAAATTATTGAGTGGGTGACCACATCTTGACTTTGTGACAATTCTTATCTTCTTGTCTGAATAAAACGTCATTGCTAATGTCAGAATTTGAACAATTTTTATCGTGAAAGTTCGAGGAAATTATCTCAGATTTCTAACAAAAAACAAATCGGTGTATTTGGGCTTCTAAAACTCGAGATATGGGTTGAACAGTGTCTAGGTTGCAGAACAGATTCAAACTTCTCAATTGTTGCTACAATTTAAACTTGAAAACGGCATTTTTGAATCTTGGACTCCCATGAAAGTTTTAGGCCCATGTCTTAGCTTTCTAGCCATATAAAACAAACCTAAATTCAAGTTCTAAAGCTCCAGTTATGATCCAATAACCGAGTGGTGTTCCAGTTTTTCCTGAACCAGCATCTCTTTTCTAAGCTTAGCCCTCTCTTTGTTTTCTCAATTTCAGTACTTAAACTCATCAATCAATCCTTTTATTTATGTGATAGGCCTGCATTTAAGATGACTATTACCATAAATTAAAGGTATTTTATATTATTAGATATGTTATTATAAAACATGCTTTAGTTAAGGAGTTATTGATACTTCAAGTGCAAAATAACGATATAAAACCTTGATAAAAATGCAATTTTAAATACTAGTCACCCTCCATGATCGGTAACTTATGTAGAAGAAGAAGCCCTTAAACTGACTTAATAATAACGAAAAGGTTATTGTGAAAAGACCAAAAAGCCCCTTAACTGTAGACTTATCGTTTTTTTCTTTTAAGGGCATTTTAATTGTTTCAATGTGCTTTTTAATTTTTTTAATAATGTTTTATATTTGATCAAATACCAAATTGCATCTCCACTAACATTATAATAAAAAAAAACTTATTGTGCAAATATAAAAATACCCTTTAATGTTAGTTTTAATTTTTTTGTTTAAAAATTATTTTAGCCATTTTACTACACAATTAAGATGTGAAAAGATTTATTTGTTCCATCAATAATATTGATGATAAATACATCTTGTGAAATTTTTTTAATGCTCTTCGCAACTTGTGTAAGTTTTTTGTTTTATTAAACGACAAAATAGCTATTACTAACAGTGAATAATATTTTGAGTCAGCATTGTTTTCCCAAGATCTTATAGCTTCTTTTAATAGTATTATCGAGTTGTTATGTTAAATAATAATAAAAAAAAGGGATAGCAGTATCGAAGTTGATGGCCAAGATTGAGAGACCGTGTTCGATCTGGTCCCTGGGTATTCTCAACAGGCAAATTGGGGCAATCAAAATCAAAGCTCCAAGCCGTTTGATTGTTTTTTAGGGTAATATAAAAGTGCCACGTTGGAAAATTAGTGGGCACTAAACAGAAATTCTTATGAAATCGATGGTCAAATTGTGAATTATGAGTGTGTTGATCCTCATTAATTCTCGTGTATCAATTTATAACAAATGTCCAATTCTTTAAGGAATTTTTGTCAGTTCACTATTCCAAGATTAATTGGTGCATTTCCTTGTCAAGGCCTTGCTATGAACAACGCTGACAAATCACAAATTTTGCATTTGAAATTTTAGACCCATTTGGTTCCTCATGAGCTTTTTCTTTCTTTCCATGTTAATAAGTAAATTATACTTTGTGTGTAACTACATTTTATCACATATTTAGTTATTAATGTGTAGAAAAACTTGTTGTTTTTCATTGTTGATTTATTTATTATCACAAATCAGATTAGAAAACATATCTAAACTCAATTATTAATGTTTAATTATCATTGAAGAAAGCTTCTAATAAAGTAAAAAAGTATTTCTCTCTATTTCTATTGATTTGCTTTTTATTTTTCAGAATTGATTTCTTTTGTTTTTTTAGTTTTCTAAGTTTATTTTTTAGTTATTTTAGATCATATACAAAACCCTCTTTTTAATTACTCGTTTACATTTCATATTAGTTAATTTCTTCATATTTGTATATTTAATGCATCTTAACTTAGTTTGCTTTAATCTAAACTTAAATAGCTTATTTTGATTGAGTAATTAAGTTCTAATACTTGCATCCATGTGAAACAATACCCTTACTTTATATACTACAAATCATTAATTTTAAGAGTTTAAATTCGCACAACTTCCATACTAGTCATAGTTAGTTACTTATTAAATTGTTTAGTATGTGATTGTTTTTCATTTTTTAATTTAGTTATTTTTTATTTGCATTCAAGAAGCTAAAATTATTTATTTAGAAATAGGTCATGTCTTTTACTCAAGAAATGGTTACCACAACTAATATCGCTTCAACAAGTACTACTTCAATAAAGAGGATTTCATCATCATTTTATATGATGCATGGTGAGAAACCTAAAAAGCTCAATGGATTGAACTCCAAGAGGTGGCAATAGAAAATGTTGTTTTATTTGATCACCTTGAACTTAGCAAAATTCTTATCAGAAGAAGCACCAAAGTTGTTTAATAATGAATATGATCTAATCATTATAATAGTTATGGACACATAAAATCATAGCGATTTTGTATGCAAGAATAACATCTTAAATCAATTGGACATATATATATATATATATATATATATATATATATATATATATATATATAGTTTTCAATTATAAGTGCAAAAGTATTATGTACAACTTTAGACAAAAAGTAAAATGTTGAAGATGCTAGTATAAATAAATTCATAATCGATAAATTTATGAACTTTAAGATGGTTGCTTCAAGTACAATTATAAGCCAAGTTTAAAATTTTTAGCTCATCTTATATGATATTTATATTGAAGGAATGATTTTAAGTGAATCTTTCCAAGTGGCTATAATTATTAAAAAAAATGTCACTAGAAAGACTTCAAGAACTATGTTAAATACAAGCACAAGGAAATGAGAGTTGAAAACCTCATTTTAAGATTAAGAATAGAAAATGAAAATAAGTTATCTTAAAATAGAGCCAACTAATTCACTATAGCTTCCAAAGCAAACACTATAGAACAATTGGTAAAGACTTACAAAAAGAAAAAGAAAAAGCTTATTGTGAAGGGTAGGGGATTGCTAATAAATTTAATGACAAATTCTTTATCTATAATAAGGTCAGACACCAAGCCAAGGAACACAAAAATAGAGCCAGGAAGGAAACCTTAAGAAAAGGATTGTTTATGCCAATGTCATCGAAATTGATCACCTTATAAATAAAAGTTTAAAAATGAATTTATTTGTTGTTGTTTTCAAACTGAACTTGATCAATAATGTCAAGTGGTGTTGGGTTGATATTGGTGCAACAAAACATTATATATTGAGAAGATAATGTTTTTCACTTACAAAGAAGTGAATGATTAACACTTGTACATAGAGAGCTCATAAATCTACAAGGTACTAGGCATTAGAAAGGTCATATTGAATGCATGACCCCATTTTCAACCCCAAAAAACAAAAACAAAAGTTTTTGAATATTTCTGAAAATCTTTAAAATTTCCCAAAACAATTAACTCCTTAATCTCCTAAAGAAAATTTTTCATGAAAAATGTATTTTTTTAAAAAAAATAACAAACAAGGATTCAATTTATAACTAGTCAAATTTATTATGGCTATAATTTGAGGTTTGATTGAAGAAAAGCAAAAAAAAAAACTGAAATTACATTAAAAAAAAAAAAAAAAAGGATTGGATTGTAAAAACATCAAGACTGAAATGGCCATTTTGAATAAACTTAAAGGTTTGATTGAAAAGAATTCTAAAAAGTCAGTGTAAATCAGCTCAGATCTATGAAATCAAAACTTTAAGGACTAAGTTGAAAACTAATAAGAAAAAATGAGGTTTTATAAAACAATGAATGTCACTGAAAAGAGATAAAAAGGTTTGATATGGAAAAGGTGTTGTTGTGATTGAAATAGAAACCCTAAAGATTGAACAACTTGTCATCAACCAACTTCCTTAAAGTCTACTTCCTTGAAAAGGAAGAATAACATGCTTGGAGATGGAATTTAGGTGCCTTCTTTCCCCTTGAGTTTGATCCTGATGAAGATAAAAAACACTCCCCCTTGCTTCTCTGATGAAAGATAATCTCTCGAGCCTTGGTTCAATCCACCCTGTACTCTAGTAAGTCTGCAAAACTAGCCTAAGATATCATTTAAGATTGTGATTACGATTACTTTTCAAAGTATTTTTCACTTAAAAATATATTAAAATAATATTTTTTTATTTTTAAAAATTATTTTTTAAAAAAAATACTTTTAAAACACAAAAACAAATAAGATCTAAAGACTATTATAGAACCAGCCTTGCCAACTAGTCTTGGCTGGATTTATATCGATGGCTAGGATGGATAATGAAGAATCAATGGTCATGATGCAAACCCCAAGTACTATATCCCCAGGCCCTATAAAAGGCACCAGGCCCCTGTAAAAGGCACAGGGTACTAGCTTGGAGGAAGAATGAACGAAGAGAAAAGAGCAAGTTCAGAAAACACTATGAAAGCATGAAGAAGAGGGAATAAAAGTCGGTATATATTAGAAAGATAAAAATGAGCAAGGAGGCAGTAAGGAGGGAGGATAGAAGACAATTAAGAAAAGGAAAGATAAAACCCACAAATAAAAGATGATAAAATTTGAAGAAAAAGATAAATGGTCAAGGGAGACTACAAGAGGGGGCTTGAAGGAGGAGTGAGTAGGTAATCCTAAGGCCATTCAAACCTATGGCCTCTAAGTAGACAATTCCTATCAAGCAACTTTCTCAAAAGGGAGGATGGTAGCAGTTGAAGCAAGAAACATCAAAGTTATCACTGTCGTTACAGGTTAGATATTATAATGCATTCCATCTTGTTATACATGAAGGATTTTGTTTCGTTTGATTTTCTAGATTCGTATCTTCTAGTTGTTTTCTTTCTTTTCTTGCTTATGCTACTTTCCATATAGCATGCTCATAATAAGGTACTGGATTTAGATTTAATGAGAACCTTATATGTGTTCATGTGAGAGAAGAGAGAGTGTTTTGTGCATGCACGAGGTTATTTACATGTTTCCTTTCATTGTGCCAACCTGTTGTTTTTGCTGCAGTTTTTAAGTTGAAAGCTTGCCAAACATGTGGCTTTCTCCCCTTATATATTTTCATGCACTGCATTTGTGGTTGTAAACTCTGTAATGAGGATGAGGAATTGGCTAGTAATCATCAACATCTCCTAGATCTTAAAAGAAGGTAGGTAGCAACAAGGTCAACTAGCCAAGATCCAAAGGATTCAACATCTGAGCACAGTACATCTCCTAGATCTTAAAAGAAGGTAGGTAGCAACAAGGTCAACTAGCCAAGATCCAAAGGATTCAACATCTGAGCACAGTGAGGAAGGATGATGCAAAATCACACCTTACCAACAAAATAGGTTGGGAAGTCGAAAAAGACCAATCATTTGCAAAACAATCAACAATGACAAATATTAGTCAAATTACTAATATGTGGTGTCAATAATCGATCATAATTGTACCTAATCCAACATAATTATGCAACAATTGATTTGAGCATAAAATACAAATCAATATTCCTTTACTAATCCAAACAAGAGATATTAGGAGCATTGTTTATACTAAAAACAATTTATGTGTCTTTTAATTAACAACATTAGTTCACTTCATAAATCAATGAAAAAAGATGAATGAAATTGACCGTCTACCAATGAAGACAATTAAGATCAACTATTGACCATTGACTAAGGAGATTAGGATTCATATTAAACAATCGAGAATTAACAATCCACCGATTAATTCTTAGAACATAGTTAGACTAATAGATATATCAGCATAACAAAAACACATACAATTGCCAAAAGAATACGCACAAGGATTTGGATTGTAAAGTTTTTATATACCATAAAGAGCTTGTATAAGATTACGATTTCAAGTATTTGTAAAATTTTATCTCACATTATATATAAATATAGTTATTGAAAACGATAATCAACCTCATATACACAACTTTTTTTTATGCAAATTAAAACTTACATTATTTCTACAATTATCATTTTTCTTTCATGGCGTTCTTTAAATCCCAGTTTGTTTACTTGCTTTTTATCTTTTTCCTTTTCTTTTCCTTTACTTTACAAATGCTTAGAACATCTGGTTTGGTTTCCGAGGTTGCTACATAACTCCACTTGGGATTCAGTTTCTAAAAAGAAGGAATAAAAAATGAATCGCATCGTTACTTCAAAAACATATCTAACTGATTCTTTTGGCCACAATTAAATTTGGAAGGCCTTATTATCATAGACGATTTTAAAGTCTAGAAAGAGCAAACCCCCGCCCCCCCAAAAAAAAAAAAAAAATTAAAACTACAATAAATTTAAATCTTGATAACTAATTATTTGTGATTCAATAGAAGCTGTTGACCATATTCATGCATTTCTTAACAGGACAAATGAGAATTACAACATCTGAGCTCTGATTTCTGATGAGGTTCTAGATAACTAGAAGTCCGAAATCATAAACAATGAGCCTATGCCATACAGTCATAACATGCATAAGACAAGACAACTCCTATAAGCACAACAAACCCAATTCTGTAAAAATCTACTGTCCATTTTACAATATGGATCCTACGAAGAAATCCAGTGGTGACTTGAATCTAAAAATGATGGGATTAGAAAAAATTACATTGGGACAGTTCGTGCCTTGTACATGCAAATGTAAGCCATATGCCAATCACCTAAGATCAAAAGATAGAAATTCATCAGAATAAACAAAGACAGTTTTCACTTAAGAATAAAATGGCGGTCCTTGATGAGAATGTGATTATAAAAAACAAAGAAGCAAGAATAAGTATGCAGAATTTTCCCACCACACAAGCCCATTATCCAATCAGGCTAGCTTACCTCCTCCAGAGAGCTTAGTTATATCTTCCTCCCGTTGTGGAACAGGATTGTCATCATCAAACTCAATCCATTTCCCTGGGATAAACATTGAGAGTTCATCAGTTGAAAAACCCAAGTCGATCCAAATAACATAGTGACAAAACACTGAACAAACTCGTTAGAGAACTTACCACTTTCTTGCTTGACCCATGCAACATAATGTCCTGAATCAGCACTCCTTCCCTTATGAGTGAGCACAGCTACCAAATCATATATTCCAGTTAAATGTGACTTTTTATCTGTAGGACCACCTGGGGCACAAAGCGAGAGCATTAAAGACTGCACTTTCACAGATGCACTTGCAGTAGAAGGTCAACTATTAGCACTGGAAACTAGGTGTATTCCCCAGTAAAGACAACTTTGGGAGAGGAAAGTAGCAAATTAAAAATCAGTCATTTATAAATACAAACAGTTTCCATTATATTTAGCATCTCTAAAAAAATGCAGCATTGGTAGAGTTAACTTTGAAAAATTTAATACAATGAAGGCTGCAATATCATCTTATATGCACAGAAAGCATCTCTGGCCCAAAATCTTTCACAACATCCAGGAAGCACAGCCAGACACAAAAAGTAACAAACATTATCAATACAAACTGCAAGTGCAGTCCCCTGGAAGTCAAACACAAAGCATCTCCTGGAGACCCTCGATAAAAGAAAAATAGAAATACCAAAAAAAGATGCTTCAATCACAAGCAGGAGAAATTTAGAAGTTTTCACCTTCTTTGGAGGTAGGCTTTGATGATTCTCCACTCTCATTTGATGGCCTCTAAACAGAAAACAAGAGGGTAAGATATATCAATAATATCCATTGGTCTTATCTATTTGTATAATTCAACCATCTACTCACCTCCACATCAGTCATCTTGACATCATTGTCTTTTGAACCCGAGGTCTTCTCCTTGGCTTTCAAACCAGCCTTTTTACCCTCCTCATCTCTTAAAATCTGAGTTATGAGATGTAAAGAATAATCATAATCATCATCATCAAAACTTTAGCACCCTTACATACTGAGCACTGAAACAAAAGGATAAAAATATACCTGGCGAGGTGCTTCTAATTTTTTGCAAAGATCATCAGAGCAAAAATCGTAGACATCCAGTTGTAATGGGTAATCCACTTTCTAAGAAAGACAGTAATTTTAAAAAGGTTGCATCATATAAACATTAAAAAGTATGGCTTTTATTAATCTTTTCGGGCAAGCAGAGCATCCAATCCCTTCAATTAAACAAGCCATTTTACAACCACAGAAACAGAACTTTTGAAGTCACTTCTCATTTGTAACAGAAAACCCCTATTACCCGTAAAATCTTGGCCTTCTGATTTGATTCCCTCTTCCAGAAAAAACGAACAAACTGAACAGTTAGGTACCTTGAAAACAAATATGTGCCTTCAGAAATTTCATTCTTCTAAGAGGAAAAAATTATAAAAATAAAGAGAAATAGCAGAGTTTGAAAAGGGGAAATCACAATGTAGAAAAAGCCAAAATGGAAGGTTATTACCTTGGCAAGGCATTGATACGGGACTCTTTCAGGTAAATTGCACTACGACCCAAGCAGGGAGAAGCCTTCTCCAATTCAGACTTCAAACCCTGTAACCAGTAAGATTAAGATATACTAATACAGGGCATTTAACGTGTGTGTGCGTGTGCGCGCGCGTGTGCATGCATGTGTATACTCTCACACACACAACACAACACAACACAAGATATTATTTTCAAGTTGAGGCGTGGGAAGTGATAGGTAGTGAATCTAGTGATGCCACATAAAACTACAGACTGGCTAGTGAAATTGTCTCAAAAGAGAAATCAGGTTTTATAAAAAGAACCAGAGTAATCAGCTATATTAGCTGCATTTATAGGTTGGTCACTAACTTGGGAATCATTAGCCACTAGTTGATAAAAAGCATTTCTATTTATTTTGATTTAAATATTCAAGTAATAGTCCATTGTAAGAATTCTACCGTTTATTGTAGTTAAATACAAAGATCTCAATTCTCAAGAGTAGTATTTCCACATGGTTGCATTGTCTACTAAAAGCCAGACTTTTTACCTTCAGATGATAAGCCGGCCATGTTAATCATGAAAAGTTCCTTGGCGATGAGGTTAATACAACTACAAATGCAAGCACAAGCAATAGCTATGAAGCTTTTCTTTTCTACTGTGATATTGTAGCAGATTCAGTGTACTATTGTGTGAAATGGAGCAAAAGGACCCATAGCCAAAACAATTAGTTAGGAATTGAGGCCTGGTTGACTTGGTATTCTATTTGCCAAGGTGGGTGACTAGCACTAAAATGTCTTCAACTCATCTGTAAGGTAGAGACCAGAGGACTGGCATGCAGAACTTGTGCAAGAGAACACTGAAAGGGCAAGATCCTAAAATTGAGTACTGCTGTTATTTATCAATAACCAAAACCTTCTATAGTCACTATCTTCCAGCCCATGGACAATTAACACTTGATGTAATGACATTGTGCCTACACAAATTATTGTTGCAGTTCACAAAGACGAGCAGCAGGGATTGCGCAAGAAATTTTCTTGGGTTACAGGATTGAGGTGTCAATAATTTAACAATTTGCATGCACCAATGCATAAATGTTTTGGCTGCTCATTTTGTAAGAATAGATATGAGTATTCTCCTTCCAAATATATATGCCTATTTTATCTTTAAAAAAATATTTTTGAAGAAATATTGTTTCATTATAAGTTTTCAAGCCAATATGAGCAAATGCAATTGGCTGCTACAGTTGATTTACTTTAAATAGGATGACATCTCATATTTAACTTAGATTGATTGCCTTTCAATTGCTAAATTTCCATGTTTTTTAGTTTTCAGGGTACATATGATCAGGAGAAATATGAGTTTCTTAAAAGTTTTGGGGGAGGCCATGGCCACTGAGTGGCCTTGTGCCTTGCATTTGGGTCTGTGCAATTGAGAGACAGAGAAGTGGAATCAGATTCATTTTGCAAAAGCTTCCAACAAGACACATGATTATCAAGAGCTAGTAAAGTGCAAGCACAAACCAGACTATTGCAAAGGAATACACAAAGCATTCAACATACCAAAATCAAATAAAAGGAAAAGAATGAAATCCTGGTAACAGAATAATTAGTAAATCTTACATGCTTCAGTCCTTCATGCAAATGGTTCACCTCTTGTGATATGTGGCATTTAAGTGAGTAAACTGATTCTGTCTCTGAGCTTTCTTCACCACTTTCTTGGCAATGCACCCTAGCAACCAATATCACATACAAAAACTTTGTCAAAGATTGTAGTCCCTAGCCAAATGGAGACGCTCATAATCATTTAAAATGCATCAATGACAATCCAGCAGTAAAAGCAAGCTTAGAAATGTAGCACTTATTCTTTTGCTAAATGTGACTTCAGCTACAATCCAACTGCTATGAAAACAGAGGTGAAGATATCCACCTGCTTACAAGTTCAATGCCAAAAAGTGCCTTGATTGTATCTGGATTTTCACTGCTGGTTATAAAAGGTCAAAATCAAGAAGGTAAGTATCCATACAGAAAGCAAGCATTCTGAATAAGCAACGATATTTAAACCAATAAGTTCTATATAGGGAATTATACTTGTACAAAAACAATCTCCAACGAATTTCCGAACTGAAATGGAGTAAAAGTTTTGACTGTTGATGGCATCCACTATAGAGCAAAAGCATGCTTCTATGGTCTATGAAGCTCAATTCAACTAAGAAATGTGCATGGACAATGTTTCATATTCAGAAAAACACAAAACAAAACTACCTAAAACTCGGTGATCTAAGTGATTGTGAAAGGGTGTATAAAAGTTGTGTCCAACATTCTTCAGCATCCTGTTACATTTCAAAAATGCATAGATCATCATTACAAGAAATTATATTGTTACAACTGTTATGTAATGGATATTGATATTTGGAAAAACCTGCTGCATGTAGACTCCATTATGCAATTGACCAAATTGCGGATACTTTTTGCGCAATACCTGCAAAAGTAAATGGGTAAAGTAAAATGCAGTATGCGTTTTCCCCTGTTTCCAAACAATCAAAGCGCAATAATGTAACAACAATAATTTCGAGGTATGCCAAAATTCAAATATAGGCTTATCATGGTAAACATCAATCAATTGATGGACTGCAAAACTGAAAACCTAATGATGACAATAATGTGCAAGAGTTTGCACTATTAAAGGCAGATGTTTTGTACATCATTAGGAACTAAACCTAATTATGTTTACACTAATTATGTTTACACGGTATTAAGCATGGAATGGGTAATATGAAAGTCCTAATAAATAAGATCAATGTTAACATCCATATAATCAGAGTTCTTTGCCCTGCAACATTCTAGTTTTCTGGAATACATTTCTTCAGCTCAAATCAGTAAGACTCCACATATGTGACAGCTTGTTAAACAATAATATGTTTGAAAAAGGTGCGTCCAACATTCATAGTGGGACTTCATCCCATTTATATGTTGTATTCCTGAAAGCTTCTCAAATAGAAAAGATGTCAATAAATGCTGCAAATACTGCAGGAGCAGAGTACAAACCATCCAGAACTGCATAGGTGCCACAGGCTTTACACTTTTATCCAGCTCATTAAATAGTTCTCGAGTCGCAGCTGTCAGCATATGAGATGTATGATCCAAATCACTGCTTTTTTGAGATGGATAGCTGCCCAAATTTCACATAGATAACAATATAACATAGATAACAAAAGTATCCACATTTGATCTGCAACTTGAAAACTAGTTTCAGAGACATTCACAAAGAGAACTCACCTGACTAAAGCAGACTTCAACTCTGGAACAGAATGCAGGCATTGTACTGTTGAGTTCATGTAGCAAGTGTTCCCTAGATTAAAGAGGCCAGCAGTGTGACCCTGTCAGCAGAAACAAATTTAGCATTAAAGTGAAACAAGAATATTAAGTGAGAAAAGATCATTAAAATAAAAATATCTAGTGACATTAAAGAGGGAAAAAAGAAAACAAGCATCCAAGTACTAGATATTCCTAATAAAGGATTGATGAAAATATATATAAATAGCATTTACAATGAAGAATCTAGAAAAGTCTGATTATCAAATATTTAATCACTAATAATAGCATAATCCAGAATTTCACTTTTCCATTCCACCAAGACAATGGCATTCTAACTGAGAGTCAATCAAAGGTTTGTCCAGGATGCATAACCAAGGATCATTGTAAGTTTGTGCTCTATAAATGGAGAGAGGGAAGAACAGGTATCAGCACTGTCTTTTTCCATGCATGCAATGATAAGAATGTAGATAATAATAATAATAATAATAATAATAATACTCCGTGTGTTATGCTGACATATTAATAATAGTTAATAAGGCATATGCCAACTCATCTATTTTTTTTATTAACTTTTCAACAATGTCCTTTTAAATGGAAAGTAGTTGGAGAAAAAATGTTGAATATAGCTTTTATTGAGGGAAAAAAAAAAAAAAGAGAATTAATGCTTTAAATTTTGGATGATATACAGATATGCTACAACTTAGCAGCTAGGAAATGACACTCTTTATGGGACCGACAGATTATAACTTTCAAATTGTAATTATAAACTTGACTTTATAGCATGCCATGTTGAGTTCTGTGCTTAGTTCAAGTTCAAGCCCAATGAGAAAGCTTGGAAACAGGTTTAGGGTAGAAATTTGATGGCTTGACAATACAAAAAAGAATAATTGGACCTTGCATACACAGAGGCAATTACAGTGAAAATGGACATGTTGATCACAATAAGAGTCTTAGGCTTCCTAGAAGGATTACTTGTATACAAGAGCCATTGATGAATGAATTTACAGGCATATGCCAACTCATCTATTTTTTATTAACTTTTCAACAATGTCCTTTTAAATGAAAAGTAGTTGGAGAAAAAATGTTGAAAATAGTTTTTATTGAGGGTCAAAATAGAAAAGAGAGAGAATTAATGCGTTAAATTTTAGATGATATACAGATATGCTACGACTTACCAGCCAGGAAATCACTCTTTACAGGACTGACAGATTAAAATTGTAACTAAGAACTTGAGTTTATAGCATGCCATGTTGAGGTTCTGAGCTTAGTTCAAGTTCAAGCCCAATGAGAAAGCTTGGAAACAGGTTTAGGGTAGAAATTTGATAGCTTGACAATACATAAAAGAATGATTGGACCTTGCATACACAGAGGCAATGACAGTGAAAATGGACATGTTGATCACAATAAGAGTCTTAGGCTTCCTAGAAGGATTATTTGTATGCATGGGCCATTGATGAATGAATTTACAGGCATATCCTAATAAGTCATGTTCTGGTCCACTTCTCTCTCCTTTTTTTAATTTTCTTTTTGTTGATCTTATTTCAAAGGAGCTGGAAGCTCTTCTCTGAATTGCCTTTCTCTCACTTTTCCCTCGTCATTGGTGAACAAGACCGCAACTTACAGTCCAGTAGAAAGGCAAAACTGTGACATATGATTAGTACAAAGCCACACAGATAAATACTGGCTTGGGAATGGAGATGAAGCATGACTTATTTCTCAATAACACAACTAGGCCAAGCCTAGCCAAAGGTAAAATTGGTACAGCTCCATTTGCTTTGCTTGGACCAGGACAAAGGATGGTTTTGTAGTCATTTATCAGTCAAGGCTCAGCTTGTGCAGCAATTAGCTGCATGCTTGGAACGCTCACAACTCTCAAAAAAAAAAAGCAGAAAGATCCATGTCATTTCTGTGGATCCTACAATCTAGGAGCTTGTTTTATAACATAGAATACAAGGGGAGAACACAGGAAAAGGTAGCATATGCATGCTTAATTAGTTTGTGTGATATCTCTATAATCAACTACTTTTATGGAAGGCTCACATTCACTTCAGAACCTAATCATTTAGAAGCTGTTTCATTAACCTCCCTTAAGTTTATCAGCTTAAAAAATGAATAAAAGAGAGAAGCAAAAAAAAAAATCAATAATTCCTTAAAGGGTGGAAGCTAATAAATTCCATTTGTCAACAGTTTATAACTTCTGAAGTCAGTTTTCTACATCGATTAGAATGTTATTATTTAAATCAACAAATTCCTTAAAGTGGCACGCCATGAATTCATAGATCATGTGTAGAAGAAAAGGGTTGAAGAAAAATACCACAGCAACCATTTGTTCTTCTTCTGGAAGATCTTCCATAAAAACAGGGCCTTTCTCTGGGGTCTTCACAATCTCATCTGCAGTCCCCATCATCATCAATTTTTGACCCTAGAAAAATTTTAAGAATGTACGCCATTATTTAGCATCATGTCACACAAGAATAAGAGTTGTGTAGCAGTAAAATAATCATAAAAGACCATTACCTCCTTCACTCCTAAGGTTGCCCAATTGGCATCATCCTACATTGTCAATCAATGAAGTTAAAGAAGGACAAGTGTATTAAAAGGCGACAAATTCTTAATAACACCAAAAAAATCACAATTAAAAAAATATGAATCAAATTGACCACTGCAAGTAATGGATACTTTCAGGTACATTTAGAAAAGCATCTAATTACCTTCAGCAAACCACCCTTAACCATAATCTTCTGCCTCTCGGGGGGGACTCCAGTCAAATCATGTAACTGACATTTGAAAACATAAGGGGGCTGGCTAGTGTCAATTTCCACTTTTGGGAACAGCTCCTTTTGCCATTTTACACTCACTGCGCCAATTCATTGGAATCGTTAAAAGAAGAAGAAGCACCAAAATTCTAAAACAATTAGACAAATGATAACTGAAAAGGTACAGCTCCGATTCTTCTGCTGAGCTTGAGACATTCTAAAAATGAATTAAAAAGACAAAAAGGAAAACAGAATACACACTGCCATTGTATAAGATCCACCGCAAGAACTATACTAAAAGGATGTTTGAGAGTGTGGTAGCAGTTGCTTTTTAAAGTGTTTTTTTATTTAGAAATGTATCAAAAAATAATATTTTTTATTTTTAAAAAATTATTTTTAACAAAATAATCTAAAAACATTAAAAAAAAATTTGAATTTTCATGAAACGTAATTTGCACCACATTCCCGATCAGTGTCAAGTGATAACATTCAAAACCAGGACCCACAAATGGCGTCTACACAAAACCAATTCGACTGAATCTCCATCTAAAGCTATTTGGAGTTCTCTATGCCGATCCTTTTCTTGCATTCTATTTTGCTTAAAAAGCCAAACTTTCTATAAGCTGCTTGTTGTAACCTCAATTTTTTGGACAAACTCCCCATTTCATTAATCCTACTGCCAGATTTCTAGCAACAAACACTAATCACTAACTACAAACGTAACCCAAAAAATAATCTCTTATTACAAAGAGTTCCACGATTCTCGTAAATTGCCAGGAAAAAAAAAATTACAGCTATAGCTATAAGATATTCTTTCTTTCTCTCTACCCAAAAAATCATCAGAAAAATAAACCAAAAAAAAATAATCAGCGATTACCCAGTTCATGAAATTCAAAAATAAACCCCATAAAATTAAAAAATCAAAATCAAGCGTCAGGATAATGTGTTTTTTGAGAATATCGAGAAATACCTGTCAACATGATTGATTGGTGAGTTTTTGATGGATGCTTGGTTTTTTATTTTCGTGTTAGCTTGAGCAAAAGGAAATCTCTCAGGCTCGTGGATTTTAAGGGGTTTTCATTTCTGGGTTAATATAAGGAGATTTCGGGTCTGGATTCAAATCCGGGTTTGGTTCAATCCACAGCCACTGAGGGCTCCGTTTGTTTGCAGGAAAGTGGTTTTTTTTTTTAAAGTGAATTCCGAGAAAAATTCCGGAAAAGTATTTTTTGATGTTTGGCGGTGTTATGGAAAATGAACTGAAAAATAATTTATTAATGAATTAATTTTTTTTCAAGTTTATCTAATATATATAAAATATTTAATCACTTACAATAAAAAAAATGAAATCTAAAAAGTATTTATAATGATGATTTTTTTTTATTATATCCTATATTCATACATAGCTTATTAAAATAATGAGGAACAAATATTACAAATTAAAAAGTTGAATGAGAATGAAATTGAAAAAAAAATATATAATTTCATAAATTATCTCAAATAAAATAAATAATAATCAAAATAATAGAGATCAAATCTAAAAAATTTTAAAAAAAATGAAAGATGAAGAAATTAAAATAATAATAATCAACATTTCATAAATTATTTCAAATAAAATAAGTAACAATCAAATGATTGAGGACTAAATTCGATAGATAAAAAATTTTAATAAAAATATGATAAGGAAAAAGCAAATAACAATTATAAAAATAAGGACCAAAATTAATATAAAAATAAAATTTTAAGAGATGATTGAAAAATAAATATTCAAAACAAAATATATATACCAATCAAAAGTTTGAGGATTAAATTTAATATAATCAGCAAATAATGACATTTCTAAATTTTTCACAACTTCTGGAAAGTGTTTTCCCCCCAATTTTTTCAGGAAAACACCTTCCTGAAAATCAAGCCAAATTTTCTTTTTACTGGAAAGTGTTTTCCATTGACCAACTTTCCTACTGGGAAACAAACACAAGAAAGTTTGGAAAGTGATTTCCGGGAAACCACTTTCCGGAAAACAAACACAGCTAAAGGAAAAATACTTTCCTGAAAACCAAGTCAAATTTTTCTTTGACTGAAAAGTGTTCTCCGTTGATCGGAAAGTATTTTCCGTTGACTAGAAAGTGTTTTCCGTTGACCGGAAAGTGTTTTCCGTTGACCAATTTTCCTAATGACAAACAAACATAGGAAAGTTTGAAAAATGGTTTCCCGAAAACTACTTTCTGGAAACAAACATGGCATCAGTCAAGAAATCTGGTTCCAATTTTATACATCAACCTGAAAAAATAAAAAATATATATATTTAAAATTTTAATATATTATATCAAAAAAAATTAAAAAAATAAATATAAGTTATATATTATAAATGATGAAGTTTAAAATAGTATTTTAAAAAGTTTTTATATAATTTTTTAAATTGAAGTATTTAAACCAAAAATATTTATCCCATATTAAAAAAAATATAATTTTTTTTTAACATAGAATATATATATTAAAGGGTTTCAAATCTTACATTGTAAAATAAATTCTTTCTTGTGAATATATATATATATATATATATATATATATATTAAAGGGCATTAAATCCCACATTGAAAAAATAATTGTTTTATTGTGAACATAAAGTATATTATGGTAATCATTTTCGGTTCGGTTCAGTTTTTATCAAAAAAAGTAACTAAACCAAAAAAAATTAAAAAAAACCGAAACCGGTTCAAACTGACTGGTTTTGGTTTGGTTCAGCTTTTAGGTAAAAAACCGGTTCAAACCGGTTTTTGGGTTTGACTCGATTTTTTCTGGTTTGGCTCGGTTTTTTCCTGGTTTAGCTCGGTTTTTTTTCAGTTTGGGTTCGGTTCGGTTTTTTTGGTTTTAGGCTTATAAAACCAAAATCGAACCAATCCGGTCGGTTTTTTCAAAATTTTAATCATTTTTTTTTTACGATTCAGTTTTTTCAGTTATTTTTTTTCCAGTTTTCCTAGTTTTTTAGTTTTTTTCTCACCCCTAAAGTATATATATTAAAAAGCTCCAAATGTCATATTCAAAAGATATTATATTATCCTTTTAAATTGAAATATTAAAAAAAAAAATATTTCACATTAAAAAAACCTTAACTTTTTTCTTATGAATATAGAGTATATATAGAAAAAGGCTTTAGATCCATATTAAAAAAATAACATATTTTCTAGTATTATTATAATGAACTTTAAAAAGTGTTAATAGCCAACAAATATTTAAAAAATAAAAAGTATAGAAGAAAAACATATTTAAAAGAAAAAAAAAATCAAGTCTCGTCTGTGTTTGTCTAAATCAACTGGGTTTTGCTGAATTATTATACTGGCTGATCGTCTAAATCAACTGGATTTTGCTGGATTGTTATACTGGCTGATCTTTTATCCGAAGAAATCTAACTATCAAATTTTAGGTCAACTTGTGGTGACAATCCGAGTTTACAAGAGTGACGATGTTCTACGAGAATAATTTTGTTATTTCACATATTTTGTTTTTGTAATTTTCAGGGCTAAGAATGACCCTCGGTCACTTTTTTATTTATTTATATATGGTCCAGTTCAGTCAAGTCCTTTAGAATATTTTGACTCAGAATATACCCTACTATTAATTAAAGATGATTTTAAATATTTTTAAACCTTTTATTATTTTATTTGCTTTTGTTAATTGATTTGAATATGCTAAAAATAATGAATTACGTTTGCATATACAAACAAGATTAAAAATAAGTATAAAATATAAAATAATTTTAAATAAATTAATATTGAATATAATATTTATTTTCAGTGTTAATTAAATATTTTAGAATAAAATGAGATAGAAAATCATGAAATGAAAAATGACTTCTTGTTTTACTCATAAAGTCAAGTGCCAATTAAACATTTTTAGAATAAAATGAGATAGTAAATCATGAAATGAAAAATGACTTCTTGTTCTACATATAATATTAGAGTGAAAAAACAATGCCTAACTTCAGCAGACACAACTCGTCAACCATTACCTATGACTTGTCAACACTATGAAATATACTTTCCTCAACTTTTCTCAATATAAACAACTTAACAAGTCTCGTTAGATAGATCATGAATTGGGTTCCGAAAAATATAAAAATAAAAAAGAATTATCATAAATATAGGGCTTTTATAAAACATTAACTTTTATTCATGAAAAAGATTACATGAAGATTATGAGTAGAGTCAGCAAATAAAAATATATTGTTGGGTTCTTGAATATCATACACACAACGAAAACAATAAAATAAAATTATTCAAAAGTTCATAGGATCTCGTTAGATAGATCTAAAGTTGTTTAGGGATTTATTATCTCAAGATATGATCTTTTTCGGTTTTAAATAATTCTTTAAAGACTTGTCATAAACCACAAGTCGTTCAATTGTTCGGCTTTAATGGTAATCCACATGAACCACCAATGAGAAATTTACCAAATCCCTATTTAAGATAGAGGGTTTGTTATACCTAGAGTTCTAACTCTTTATTTTATGACTTACGTTAATTTTTCTGTCTAACATAAAACAATTTTTTTATAAAAAAAAAAAGAGGCATGGCTTACAATTTATAGGAAAATTTGAAAAACTCTATAAATTGATAAAATATCAATTTGCCCCTTAAATAATATTCATACATTATTTAATGATACTTCTAAAAACTTAATCAATTCAAGTCTCTACTGTATTATTCTAGGACTAGAATTATAATTCATGAATTAAATACATTCTAGTACTTGATTTCTAGAATTATTTTAAATCAAGTCATACTTGATTAATTATCTCAGTTTAATTTTTGACTAATGATCATATTAATTATCTTATTTTAGTAACACTATTCTTTTAAATATTATCAGGAATTCATGATATTAACTTCTTGTCTAAACAAAATGTAAATGATAACGTAAGAATTTGAACAGACTTAACTCATGAAAGTTCTAGGAAATTGTCTTAGCTTTCCAGGGAAAAAACAATTGAGGTCATTTGGACTTCTAGAACTTGAGATATGGGTTGAACACTGAAGAGTGCCTGGGCTACCGGACAGATTCGGACTTTTCCGTTGTTGCTGCAATTTGGACTTGAAAACGATCATTTTTAAATCTTGGACTCCTCATGAAAGTTTTAGGCCTATATCTTAAGCTTTCCATCCATGTAGAGCAGACCTAAATCCAAGATCTATAGCTCCAGATATGATCCAATAACCGAGTGGTGTTCCAGTTTGGGACTAAACCAACATCTCTTTTATAAGCTTAGCCCTCTCTTTGTCTTTTAAATTTCAGTAGTTAAACTCATCAATCAATCATTTGATTTATGTGATAGGCTTGTATTTAAAATGAACATTTATCATAAATTAAAGGTATCTTATAGTATCAGACTTGTTATTATAAAACATGCTTTCGTTAAGGAGTTATTAATACTTCAACTGCAAAATGATAATATAAAACCTTGATAAAAATGCACTTTTAAGTACTAATCACACACCCCAACCACCTTATTACTAGTCCCTAGTAATCAAAGCGTTAAATAGAAAAAACAATTTGCAAATTTCATAAAGCAAGGAATTCATCATTCAACTTCCATTAATCTATGCAGATAAACAAACTTTCATTAAATTTATATATTTGCTCAATACCTCTTAAACAATATATTAATAAACCTTTCTTTTATGCTCAATATATCAATATATAGTTATGGGCTTTACTTGGACGAAAATAAAATTTTGTTCTAATGTTGAAGTTTAACTTTCTTGGGTTAAGATTATTATCTCTTTTACACATACACACACACACTCACAACTTAAAACACAATACATATTTAACCCATGTAGCAAGTTTTCAACTAACGACTCCCATACCAGTTAGTCTTAGGGCATTAGGTGTTGAGACACCCCTACGAGCTTAGTAACTCGAGTTGTAGATACTGATACGTAGATAGTGCAATGTTTGATTCCCTTAAGCTTTTCTCTTCAACCCATGCAACAAGGGTTGGGTCAATAGCTCTCAGGTCAGTTGACTTTAGGGTATTAGGTGTTTAAAACACCCCTTTGGGCTTAATTGCTTAGGTTAAGGAGGTTACGAAACCAAACTTATCTACGTTTTTATTATCATCATTTTTTTTTGTTTTTTTGTTTTTGTTTTTGTTTTTTCTTTTTTTCAAATTATATACTATCAATTTCCCTTAGTTGTTACATTTAACAAAAGAACATAAATAATGTAATGTGCAACCCACAATCATATGTTAAAATGTGCGTGGTGTGTGTGAAAATGGAAGGTTTAAGAATACTTGTTAAATAAGTATATGAGCAGAATTAAGTGATAACATGCTGAGAATTTGTAAACCTGAATATTTCAAGAAGTATTCTGATAGACCTTGTTAACAATGTTTACTAAGATGCGTTTCAAGAGTCAATTTCACAAAAAAAAAACTCCTTTTACTCTGTTATCCTAGTAACAACAGTTTTGCAAATGGTTTATGAGATAGAAAAACACAGTTAGTTAATTTTTTTATTTTTTTAATATCAACTAATACCCTTTCCCCCTAACCAAAACGAGACATTGTCCTCAATGTTCTAAGGTAGAAAGATAGAATATAGAAGACATCACCTGAAACAACGAACACTAACAAACCTGAATCACATTTAAAACAAATATAAAAAATAATAAAACAAAATAATATGCTATTAATAAAACCAAAAGACACAAGGATTCACAAACGAAGCTCAAATTTAATCTAAGCTTTTTATGGCTTTTCTTAGTTGACCAATATTATGCAACTCATGAAGGAATCAATTATAGAAAAGAAAGATTATAGTTAGTCAATCAATTATTCAGCAGTAGAAGCAGAGATTATAATTTTTTGTGCCGAAAATGTTTAGAAATTCCTGTTCCACAGCATGATCAAGAAAAGACAACAACTTATCATAAAAAGAATTAACATTTAACAGACCTATGGGTTTATGGTGAATCTGCAGTTGGGCCTAATAGGAAATATGAAAGATCTCTTCCAATATACCCAGACCACCTGGTAAGGCAATGAAGGCATCAACATGGTTTAAACATTGCATTCATTCGATCATATATTGTGGAGACATGTAGTTCCTCTCTAATTGTTTTTCCAATGATATCCCCTTTTGCTAAAGTTTTGGGGATAACCTTTAAAACTTGACTACCTCCTAAAAATGCAACTATTGACACACCCCACATTAACCCAAGGCTGCCTCCCCCATATACTAAATGAAATCTTTCTCTCAGCTAATACCTGACCAAGATGATTTGCTTATTCTAAAAATTCATTTTCTTTCCCTGGACTTGATCCACCGAAAACACAAATATTTCTTATTTGATGACTTAAGGAACCTGTCATTTCTACACACTTCTATATCTGTTAAATTTATAGGTTGAGTAGAAATGAAAGGAAGGAATAAAGATTTTATGGATGAGAAATTGAAAAATGCAATCATACTACCTACATATAAGCCAGCTGGAGTCTCACTCTCTCTCTTTTTATTTTATTTTATTATTATTTTTTAAAAAAAGCATGTGTATGTACAGGTAGTTGTGATTGTGGCTCACATCTTCCCTTGGTTTTACGTCCAAGAACGGCTTAAATGCCCTCTATGGGTCGGGGATAGGTCTTCCTATCTAGTTTTCTTAAAAACTGGCAAACATGTCTTTTTTAGTCGGATTTTCAAAGACTATATTGAGCATGTTCTTTATGAAAAATGGGGTCATAAGTCATGAAATGCATAATACATATCTCTACCATGATATGTCTCAAAGATTAATAGAAAATTATCTAAAGATTCCTTATGTTTTGAAATAAATCCTGACTTTTGATAATTTTCATAAGCTTTGCAAACACACATGTGTGTCTTTGAACATGGAGGGCCAAATAAAATCCACATTGTAAGATTTTTGCATTCATCTTTTTTTTTTTAAGAGAAATGACTCCCACATTCCTCAGAATAACAAAATTTAATGACACTACTTACCTCATTGTCGGGAATGCATCTTTGAAATAATTTGATCAAGACAATATTTGAATAAGTAGAGGTTATCCCAATACAAGTTCTTCACTTTGTTCAAAAAACTTTTTTTTATCTTGGATACTCCAATGAATTGGCAAATCTCTTGAAGCAAGAAAATTGATATTTTTAGCAAACCAAGGCATTAAACTAAGAGAAAGTACGTATTTGTTAGGAAAGTAATCATCGATTGGTGTGATGTCAGATGTCGAATCTATTGTCAATGTTGACAAATGATCCGTATCAACATTTTCGGTGCCTTTCTTGTCCTTAATTTCTTCATGAGAATAAATCATTTGCAATTATTTAGATTCATCAAAACTTAGTTTTACTTAAGGTAGATTCAAATTGATCATAAATTATTTCTTCAATAAAAATCTACTTCTTGTAAATCATTATCATCTCCAGGTTGCTTGTAAAATGTCGAAAATATTCATCTCCAATGTCATGTTTTCAAATGATAGCTTCATCAGTCCATTCCTATAATTAATCAATGCATTAGAAGTTGCAAGACATGGACGTCCTAAAATAACAGGAAATGAATTACATGCTTCAACAGGTTGTATGTCCAAGACAATAAAATCCACATGATTAAATGAATTTATCGACTTGTACTAACACATCTTTAACTATTCCTCTAGGCACTTTTATAGATCTATCCGTAAGTAAGAGAGTTACAGAAGTTGGTTTTAACTTACCTAGATTAAGACTTTGAAAAACTAAATATGGAAAGTAAATTCACACTAGCTTAAGATCAAGTAAAGCTTTTCAATTTTATATTCTCCAATAAAGCAAGAAAATTGTAGGACAAACTGGGTCTTTATATTTCAAAGCATTATTGTTTTGATTATGAAGAATGGCACTTACTTGTTCGGCTAAAAAGGCTTTTTTTTTCATATTCAGTTTTCTCTTCACAGTGCATAGATCTTTTAAAAATTTAGCATAGGAAGGAACCTATTTAATATCATCCAACAAAGGTATATTGATCCTTACCTATTTGAAAGATTGAAAGATTTCAGAGTTGTGATTGATTTTCCTTTGTTTGGTCATGATATGAGGAAATGGAAGTGCTAGCAAAAAATCAGTCTTTTCTTTACAATGTTCATATTCAACCTCTTATTTACCCTCGAAGATTGACTCATCATCTTTCTCACAAGGTTCAAGAATGGGTTTTTCAATAACCCTAGAGTAATGACTTATTTGACTTGATCCATGTTTTGGCTTCCAGAGCTACTTGCATTTGCATTGTATTGCCCCCCTAGGATTTTGCTGTGGTTGAGATGAAAACTTACCTTTTTATTAACAACTAAGAGTATATGTGAACTTTGCAAGAGCATCTTTTAGATCTGCCATGGTTTGAGCATTTTGAGTGTTTGATTGTCTCATGCTTTTCAATGAATGCATGCAATGTTTTCTCAAGATTTCTTTTAGGAGATAGAGCATAAAAAGGTGCATATCTATGAGAATTTTGGAAATTATGGTGTGCTTAAAACGGTGGTTGTGAAGTTTGTGCTATTATTATTATCACTCTTCCAACTGAAATTTGAGTGATTTCTCCAACCAGGGTTGTATGTTTGTGAGTATGGGTTATGATTGGGTCTTTGGAAACTATTTAAAGCATGGGCTTGTTCATGGAGACATTCCTTAAAAGAAGGCAAAGTTGGATAGTTATTGGTTGAAGTGTTCATTGGTTTCACATATTTGACACACAATGTCTTAAACAGATTTGAATTGACCACTCTTTTTCAATTCTAGTGCCTCGATTTTTTTAGCTAAAGATGCAAACTTGGTTTGGAGGTTATGATCTTCCTCAAGGGTGTACATTCCTCCACTAGATGTATGAGGTTGGGTTTTACTTAGTGTCTCATAAGTGTCTGTAGCATGTCCTAATTTTGCACATTTTCAGCTAGCAAGTCTAGGTGCTCCATTGCTTCATTAGGGTCTTTATTTTTAAAAGTTCCATTGCACATCAATTCGATCATTTGCCTATCTTTAGGTGTTAGCCCTTCATAAAAATGTGAAACCAATCTCTATGTTTTAAAACCATGATGAGGGCAAGTATTAAGCAAGTCTCGATACCTACTTAACATTGGTAAAATGTTTCTCCTGGTTTTTGAGTGAAAGTGGTAATTTGTCTTTTAAAAGAATTTGTTCTGTGAGATGGAAAAAACTTCTTTAAAAATTATTGTTGCATTTCATCCCAAGCACGAATGGATCCTGACTTAAGATTTTATACCCGTGTTTTAGCTTTATCTTTTAATGAAAAAGAAAAAGCTTTGATCTGATGGTGTTCATGCTACAATTGAAGTCATTATAGGTGTTACAAACTTCCTCAAATTCTCTCAAATACAAGTATGGATTTTCTAGATCTAAGCCATAAAAAGAAGGTAAAAGTTGAATAATACCTGGCTTAAAATTAAAATGAGAAGCATCAAGAGAAAAAAGGATACATGATCGCGCACTTATTCTTGTTGGATTCATGTAGTCTCTAAGTGTTCTAACCCGTTTATTCTTATTATTCTAATTATAAAGCGACTAATTATCCTCTTCAGTCATATTTTATAAAGAAGATGAGGATACCCTACAAAGTCTATCATTTAATATACATGACCAAACTCTCATGCACGTGTAGGAAAAGAATAAAAAGAAGAAAAGAAAAAGAAAATGAGACAAAACACAAGAAACAAAGGTAAGATAAAAGAAAAGTGAAAGGAGAAAAATATAACAAAATTTATAATTTGTACAGAAATTTACCTCCCCGACAACAGTGCCAAAAACTTGACACGATCAAAGAGTTGATGTCTTATCATAAGTGCAAGTGTGTCGAAAGTAATAAATAACTCAGCAAGACCAGGGTCGAATCACAGGGAGGTTAACTATATAATTACAAATAATAATAATAATAATAATAAATAATAATAATAAGTTAAAAAGGACTTTGAGATGTAAGATTAATGTGAGAATTAATCAAAGATAAAAGTAATTGTCAAGGTTAGAGGATCCACTAATAGTGTTAGAAATAAATATAGTATAAACTCTTTTTATTAATCAATGGAATCCACACACAAAGGAGGTTCTAATTGGATGATTTATCTTTAATAGTTCTTTATAATTTTTTAACATGATCATATTAATTATCTTGTTTTAGTAACACCATACTTTTAAATATTGTCAGGAAGTCATGATGTTAACTAATGTTAACAACAAATCAAGTTTCTATTATAGCTCGGGTGTAGGTTCTACCATACGGTTGACTATGAAAAATGCCAAGCATTTATTGTACAAGTGTTATACAACACAAATCTAGATTAACCATTTAGCAAGCAAGATATTAAGAATTAATAAGATAAAAAAATAAGACATGTTAATACCAAAATTTCTTGGATATATAATCCACTCAACAATTAGTCATCAAATCAATAGTTTTAAATTTTGGCCTATAAGAGGAGGCATTTGCCATGCATTTAGGCATCTTGGTTGTTCAGATCAAGATCATGCTCTTTATTTCTCTCTTTATATTTTTGTAATGCTTTAGTTTTGCTTTCATTAATATTTTATTTATACTTTTCATTTCCTTTCCTTTTCTTAATTAACGTTTATCTTATTTATATTCATATCTTGTTTATTTATGTTTCTCTTCTTCATTATGTTTAACTAAGTTTATTATGTCAAAGTGAAAAGGTTACATTAATGGTATAAGAATAAGTATAATATAAACTCAATATGGACTTCCATGCTTATATCCTAAACAACTTGCTATTAACATGTTTTATCATTTTTATCTTATTAATTTTTAATACCTTGCTTGTTAAATGGTTAATCTAGATTTGTGTTATATAACACTTGGTACAACAAATGCTTGACACTTTCATAACCAAAACCGTAAAGTATAACTTGCACATGTGCTATGAAAGAAATTTTATTTGTTGTGAACATAAGTTAGCATCATGAATTCCTGACAATATTTAAGAGTTTGGTGTTACTTAAATAAGATAATTAATATGATCATGTTAACAATTTATCATGAGCTATTAATGAAAAATATCTTATTGAAACCTCATTTATGTGTGGTTTCCAATTAAAGTAATAAAAAAATTCTTACTATACCTATTTGAAATACCATTAGTGGATCCTCTAACCTTGACATTTATTTTTATCATTGTTTAATCATTACATTAATCAAGCATCTCAAAGTCCTTTTTAACTTATTATTATTATTATTTATAATTTATAATTTATATAGTTAATTTCCATGTGGTTCGACCTCACTCTTGCTGGGTTACTTCGACATTTCAACACTTGAAAGAAGACATCAATCTTTTAGTTGTGTCATATTTGTATTCTCATGTTGCCTTTAAAGTTCAGATGAAAAACTAGCTAATATCACACATGCAGCCTATTCATCATCATCATCATCATCAATATGATGCAGATGTTCATTTTCCATTTCATCCACAATCTTTTGATTTCAATTTTTTTAATCCTTTTTTTGCATATTTGTACTTGGTTTTTCAATTTCCCTTCCTCGGTCCAAAATTTTATGGTGTGTCTTTTTTTTTCAATTTAAACCTTATTAATTTTGGGGTTTTTTTATCCTTTTATTCTAAAAGTTTTTTTTTTTCTTTTCGATTTTAGCATTCAATCGAAAAAAATCTTATTGACTGACTAATTTATTTTTTATTTGATTTTTATCCTGATTCTTCTAATTAGCTAATTTTTTTTTTTAATCCTTTTCCATAAAACTTTTTAAATAATTCATCTTCAATCATTTTGATTTGCCAAGGATTATGTTTTTTGCAATTTTACCATATACAGAATACTTCCAGCCTAATAACCTAATCTTGAGTTTGAAAAGGTTAACACGGCGTCGATCATATTTTTTTTGGCTTATTTCTTTTTTTATAACTCATCGTTCAATATTATTTCTTTTTAAAAAATTAGCTTTATGGCTTTCTTTAATTTTTTAATGTTCATAGCATGGGTCATTAGTTTTGCAGTTTTAATCAAGGTTATCTTGCCGTTTATCTACCCAAGTTATAATATCTATCATGCTATCTTAGGTTGACTTGAGCTATTTTTTTTTATCTAATTGTTATACTTTCAAAAGTTTTATTTATTTTTTAAAATGTCCTTCTAAACAATGATTTTATGGGGGAAAAGTATTATACATACTAGGGGTTGATCATTTTTTGTCTCGGTTCATGTTTTTATCTTTAAAAAAACAACCAAACCGGAAAGGCATTAAAAAAAGGGGACCAAAACCAAACCAGAACCGGTCCAAAACCGACTGGTTTTGGTTCCGATTTGGGTTCCAGTTTTTGAGGTCCAAAACCGTAAAAAAACCTATGGTTATTTTTCTAGCTTTGTTAATGGGCTTCCATAATGGGGCTTTTAATGGAATTTCTTGATGGGCTCTATAATTAATGTTAATAATATCTAATTTTCTTTAAAAAATCCAAAGTATATTTAATTTTGGTTGCACACTAAATTATTTCATTTTATATTAAGTTGTTATTATCAATCTTTATGATGCAATATATTTTTTATCTTCCTAAGTTTTTTCTCCTGCTTTTAAAAAAAATTTAAATAATACACAATCACACATTAATAAGTTAAAATCCAAATTAATCAAATTACAAACCAATGCTTGTCAAAGGGCTTTAAAAAAAACAACAAAATAACATTATAATAAAACAATATTGTATACTTGTAGGAGGATTTTTGATCTTCGTATGACAACCTGAGGCAAGATTGAAGTTTCATTAGCGATAAATATCAAAGAATTTGAATAAAAGAAATTTGCCATTATAAATAAAGAGCACAAATCCTAGCAGTAGTTATAGCTTATTAAGACCGGAAAATAAAATTAGCATTATCATTCTTGAGGCCCAATATTGCCAACATAATTTATCCATCATAATACAAGCCACAATTAACATCGGCACCTTAAAATCAAAATTTATGGCATTACCAATAACCTTTTTCTTTATAATCAATCTTACCAAACCCGACTTGTAGAGGAAAGAACTAGTTGCACTTACTCTAGCAACAATAACTTGCAAACAAAAGGAACTGAAGAGAAGCAAGAAGAACTTACAGGTGCATTATGTGCACAACACCACACGAGACAGAGACACACAGAAAGAGAGTTTAAACAGCCATTGCAAATAAAAATGATAGTTCATCTTCCTTAATACATAACCTCTATTGCTTGGCTGGGTTACTACTGAAAATTTGGAAGACTAAAGTGTCTAGAAGAAATAAACAACATTTTTACAAATAGATTTATAGAAGATATAGGTAGTAACAAGGCAACAAGCTGCATGTTACAATAGAATGTACCCCATAATATACATCACCAAGCCACTTGATGTCAATGTTCTTAGTTGTAATAGCAACACAGTAAGCCAATCAAGATTTTAAGAATATAGTTTTTTTGTGTTTAAGATTAAAGTTTATATTTTTGGCAAGCAAAGGTGGAAGTTAACGGTAGGATTCATCTAAGGTTTGTGAGGGAGATTTTAGATTAGATTTGAACATTAGATTCGATAAAATTAAATTAAATTAAATAGGATAGAACAGAACGTAAAACGAAAAGGGTTTTCCATCGTGATTTATCTAGCAGATTGACTATGCTTTATGACCTATATGCAAACACTAAGCAGACGACATATATTCTTAATAATTAACAATTACTAATCAATGAGCATACAAAATTCAAAAGATAAATCATGGAAACTTAATTACATTTTCAACTTTTCTTTTATTTCTTTATTTTTGTTTCATGGTTGGCATTAACCATGCATGTGAACTTAAGGATGTCATTAGTATAAACCTTCACCTTGACCTCGAAGATCTAGGGAGTGTTAAAATTATTTTTTAAAAAATATTTTTTACCTTGAAAAAACACTTTATTAATACATTAAAATCATAAAAAAATAGTAATTTTTATATTTCTTCATGATAAATATATATTTAAAAAATATATATAAAACAAAAACCATTTGTCCTTCCGATACGAGGTAATTAGTCTCTAGGTCCTTATAACACACAAGCTAGCCACTACCTTGTTGTACGGAAAAAAACATCAGCTGGGATGAAATTTTTTGGATATTAATTCTAAGATGTTAAAACTTAAAAAGTAGATTGAAAAAATATGGTATTTGAATTAGATTTCCCTTGGTAAAAAGTAAAGAAATAAAATCAATCAAGCAAATTCCTTATAAACTAATTCATAATCATGCAATATCTCAAAGATTTCCTTACAAATCAGGTCTGTTATGTCGCATCATCAACCCACCATCCATGACATTTTTCAAAGAGATTTGAAAGCTATTTTCCCAACAATTCGGCTAATCCATCTTTGTCCCGGGACTATGTTTCAACTCATATATAACCTATTCATATTATAATGCTATATCTCAAAGCTTACAGTAAATTATTAGGGTCAAATTTTCAAAAAGCTAACTTCATAATACAACTTTTTTGGTGATAGCTCCAAATTTCCAATCTACTAGTGAGGAAAAGAAAAGAATGGGGAGAAAAATAATGAGGACATATTGTTTGCGATTGATCGTCTTTTGAGAATCTGTGACAAGGACAACGATTCCAATTTCCTTTCCAAATGGTATTCTTTCGTCCACCTTCATTTTTACATCTGGTTTAATAATAATTATCACATCATAATAGATAAAAAAAAAAATAATCAAATATAAAAATCAACAAGCAACAATTAAAGATTAATATCTGTAATTACATGACAAAATTACCTAAGTGATGGTAATCGGCTTTGATAGAAGCAATAGATTGAAGAAGATCTTGAGAGCTAAAAAAGCAACAATTTCACCACCTCACACGCACGACAGTTTCTTTCGAGATTCGAAGATATGGAATCGGACCGAGAAATAGCCTAAGCTTGTTGACTAGTGAGTAGCAGGCGGTTGTTAATGGGAGTAGGGGTGATTTGAAAAGGGGCGGGGTGTGTTTGTTTGGGAAGGTGTGGAATTATAGGGACATGAAATTGAAAGGGTTGGACGGGGGGAGAGGGCGGTTGTGTAAAAAGGGGATGAAAGCAAATAAATAGTCTGATAGGGTTGTTTAAAGGGGAAAGTAATGGGAATGGAGGCGGCCTTGCCGGCTTGGACCCGCTTGGTTTTTTTCAATTCCCAAACCGAACCGGTCGGGTTCGGTTTGGGTTTGGCCTGGTTTAGGCACGTCAAAACCGGGAAATCGAACCCGAACCAAATATTTTTCTAAATATTTTAACCGGTTCAATTGGTTTTTTTACCGGTGTTCGGTTTTTTTTCAATTATTTTTTTTTATTTTTTTCAGTTTTTCGGTTTTTTTTTTCTCATTCCCTTATACATGCTGCATAAGACAGGCCAAATCTAGTTAGGCAATTTTTGAAATTATGAATCCTGAATTTTTTTGAAATGAACGAGCCTCTACTTTTGTGGCATGCACGAATTTCTTAAGTTTTTTTATTTTATTATTATTCAAAACAGATCTTACGAAGTTTCTTCTTAACACCATATGCCTACCGAGGGTCTCCAAAAGGTGCGTCACTTATATTTAATTTTGATAGGGTCCATCCTAAAATCTTTCAATAACTCGTTTTCTACGTTTAGATTGAGAAAACCGTTTGGTAACGTGGTGGCTTTCAGGTTTACTGCGATTTCAAATCAACAAGCCGTTTGGTAATTAATAACTCAATAACCCATTTCTAGTTTAGATTGAGAAACCGTTTGCTAATGTGGTGGCTTCCACGTTTCCTGCGATTTCAATCAACAAGCCGTTTGGTAATTATTAAACGCTGTGTTACTGTTTACTGGGTTCCTCGTGCTTAGCTGCGTTTAAAACGCCAGGAGAAAAGAATGAAGCAGCTCCTGCCTGCTTTTTGCGCGTCCAAACTCAGGCTACTGTTGTGAACAGTGGATCATGCTCCAACTGTTCACAAAACAGTTTTTTTTTTTTTTTTTTACCTATGTAGGTAATTACTTTCACTCGTATTATTTACGTTGGAAAACAATTTTTTTTTTGTTTTTTTTAATTAATTTAAGGTGAATTAAATTTATCATAATGTAATCTTAATTTTATTCTTGATAATATTTTACCTAATTTTGTAGTTCTTGTCGGATGAATTTTGTACGTAATGAAATTGTAGATAGTTTTTTGTTAATAATTTTTTATTATTAAAGTGTCATTTATTTCATGATGTAATAGCAATAGTTTAAATCCATAATATTTAAATTAAAACCAATCTTATTAATATATATTTTTTAAAATTATTTTATAACCACAATTTCAAAAAGCATTCTTAACCAAAACTATTAGAACTACTTTTTTTAAAACCTCAATTATCATCCACAATTGTAATCAAACACCTATATTTTCAAACCAACCTCAACTAAAAGTACTTTTTGTTAAAAACAACTTTTTTTAATCCACAACCGCTATCGCAATGCCAAACACACTCTGAGTCTATTGGTGGCCAACCGGAACACTGTGATCGAGCCATGGCTCGGAAGATGCATGGAGGTGAGTCAATAGGTCAAATAAATTGTGGGGACCTTAATGTAGGACCCACCCCACGTTTCCTTAAATTCATGGCAACCATCTGATATATTGAATTATTATTATGTTTTTCTTAATGTACAATCCTGAAATGTTATCCAAATTCTAATTTCATTGTTTTTATTTTCGACCAGCAAAAATCATGCTGTGCTGTACATTATACATGCATGCATCTCTGGATACCAAGTTCAGAAAGACGGGGGTCCTGATGATCTGTCAAGCTTCAATTTCTATTTTTCTTCTTTTTTAAAACTATCCCATGCCAGCTTATTCTTAATAAATTATACCATAGTAATTAATCTTACTATCATGTATGGTATTCTGCGGTCAGGTCTTTTTTTTAACATAAAAAAAAATATCTTTAGAGTAACTAATGTTTTTTCTGTAGTAACTGTGTAGTAGTTGGTTCAATGTGCCTTACGATCAACTTTATAAGTTCAAAAATAACTAGAATAATTAATTAAATAAATAGTTTAACTTAAAAACTTCCAAGACAACATCATTTAAAAAAAAAAATTTTATTTAAGACAACTTGTAGTTATGAGGCATGATAACTCTATATAAAATAAATAAAAATAAAGTATGAAATCTATTTCTCAATCAACTCAATGTTGAAGGAAGAAATTAAAAGAAAATCAATTTTAAAAAAGGATACAAAAAACAACTCGATTTAACTCAGAGGTAATCAACCAAACCTATGACTTGGGTCATTGAGATTAAGATAACCCTCATTGAAAGCAAACTAAAAAAAACTTAAATTACTCTGGGTTAATCTACCAAGCTTATAACTCTAGTCATGAGACTGTGATAACCTTATAAAAAAATACTTTAACAAGTTTCTAATAAATTCATTGTTGGAATAATGAAATTGAAAAATAAAAAATAAAAAAGGAACCAATAAAACAGCAGGAGTCTACTCGAGTTTAGCTCGCAAAAGCCCATGACTTGGGTTATGAAACTCGAGATAACCTTATAGAAAATAAAATAAAATAAAACATAACGATAAAGTCTAATTCATAATTAATTCAATATTGAAGTAATGAAACTGAAAAAAAATATCAATTAAAAAAAAAGACAAAAAAATTGAGTCAAATAAATTAACTCGCCAAACCTATTTAGACATGGATTATGAGACAGATATAACCATATAGAAAGAAAATTATAATAAATTATGAATTCAATCTCTTATAAATCAGATTTTTAGAGGATAGAATAAAAAAATATTTAAAAGAAGAAGAAAGAAGAAAAAAGACCTTTGTAACAATAATATTTGTAATGATGATTTTTTTAAAAAAAAAAAACATAGATTTAAAAATATCATTATTTTTATGAATAGTATTTATGAGGTAGTCGCACAATAAAATTATCATATTTTTTGTTTTTTTTGTAATTGCTAATATATTGATTTTATTAATCACTGGTATGGCAAGTAAATCTCATAATTGCTCCTATCAAGTACTTAGATCTTTTGTATATGATTTTTTTTTATTTGTATAGATTTTTCCATCTCGTAAAAAAAAACATGTTGGTAATTTTTTTTTCTAAAGATAGAGATTTTATTTTAATTAAAATTCAAGGTATATATACTTTGTAAAATAATTTAAAATATTACATATTTTTTTTTTTAAAATAAACTACACTATAATGGATGAATAAATTGTTAGGTATCTTAGATGAAAATACATATAGTAAAAATGATGATTTAAATTTTTTTGAAGAGTTTTATGGATTTTTGTTAGACAAGTTAATATTATTTAATGTTATAATTACCGTAAGATCCATTTTTTTTCCAGGGTTTGATTAACCATTCAAAGTTGGGTTGTGACCCGCATCACTATATTAAAGAATCATATTTTCTTTTTAGGAGAGCAAAATTAATATACGTATAGTGGTGAGATTTTTCTCTTTTTTTCTTTTCTCTATTTGTATTGCAATATTAAATCCTATTTTAAAATAATCCAAAACAAAACTTTTTTTTTATATAAGAAAACTTAATATCTTAAGAATATCACTCTTCTCTCTGAAAAATATTCACATTTTTGAATTTAGGATAATTTTTAGAAATTTATGCAATATTAAAGTCTTCTACGTGAAAGTTTTCAGGTCTATAATTATAGTATCTTGTATTTAATTACACTCTAATTGTCAATGTCAGAAACTTTTTTTTATAATTAATTCTTTTCATGATTAATCACCATAACTTTTATTTCCTACCAATAATTCTTAATGTTGTGAAACTATTTGGTTTCTAAAATAAGCATAAGTCCAAGTGTAAATCATAATTATAATTAAAACAGCATTTGATAAATTAAACAATTTAAGTTATTATTAATTCAATAAAACTGTTTGTTATGTTTTATATTTGAAGTTCAAGCTTACATGAACGCATGATCACGTGATCACATAACCCATAAATAAGATTGAGATATGATTTTTAAGAAAGTCAAAAGAGGTTTGATAGTTGTGTTTGCACATTAGTAAAACTTGCATTAAGCTCAGCGATTATTGTAATAATAGTCGAATGACGCTATAAAGTTAGGTTAATCTTTGATAAGTCAGATTTACTTAATCTAAAAAACCAAAACAATTCACAAAAACTTTTCTTACATGTTAAACTGAAAAGTTTATAAATATTTATTCATCAAAGGTGCATGAAATTTAGGCTTTACATGTGTTTAAATAGTTTGGAGAAATTAACTCTGATGAATCTATTCTTTATGGGTTGAATTGAATCCCACTTATAAAAACTTTACTAGTTAAAGCTCAAACCCTAATTGCAACAAATCTTGAATCCTAGCTGAAAATAAAGTTATTAATTAAGCTCAAATAAGCTTTGAGTTGTAGTTAACAATGTAAAATTAAAGCTCATAAGACTAAGTTTTGTTTTGCAATGGAAAAGAGAAGAGAAGAAAAAAACATTGTAGATCTAATACAAAACTTATTTATAGTTTATAATGTTGCCTATCTAATCATATGAATTATAAGAAAGTTGGTCACCCTTTAGGTATTCAAGTTAGAACAAGATTCTGAATCTCAACCTTGTACGTTATTTTTTTTTGGAAAGGAAAAAAGATGTTATTTTTAATGCCTTTTCTTTACGCCCTTGGTATCCTTCCAATATTAAAAAATACAATTAAGATGTTGAATTA
>CM055347.1:7500-10000 GCA_029228515.1 Populus alba x Populus x berolinensis
GCCTATTGGTTGGCACGAGCGCTGGCAAATCAGAGTGCGTGCGCGCCCGCAGCCGCGGATAAGCAGCCCCAACGCGCCCAACGGCTTGGAGCGGGTCACAGGGACGGTGGCCGGAATCGGGTCGTCGCCGGCCGGAAAACGGGTCATCGATGGCGGCGTTACTTCGGGCCGTGAGGCCCCCCACGTTAGTCCGAGCATAGCAGCAGCCCACAAATCCCCCGCGGCAGGCCTATGGGCGCCAGCCTGCGCGCCCCATGGCCAGCCAGGGGGCACCCCCCTAAAGAGCTATAAGTGTTATTGCAGCTCTGGCAGGGGTAGACACTACTAGGTCCCAGCTGTCACCCCCCCTCTAAAAAATTCATTTCTTGGTATTTTGAGCTGAAATTTTGCACATATGTTGGCAAAAATCCAATCCAACTTTATAAATTTTCCCAGATTTTTTCGAGGTCGGGAAGTATTTTCTTTTATTTTCCTACCATTAAAAATCAAGGAAATACGCAAAAATAGGAACCGGCCCGGAATGACCCCAAATTCGGCTGGCAGCCTCACAAAAATATGGCTGATTTTACTGGATTGGTTTCATGTGGAAAGCACGACGTTTTCTTGGCGGGATGCGAGAAAACCGGCAGCGCGCATGCGCGGCCAGCGACGTCGGGCTGGCCCCAGCAGCGCCTAGCCTCTCCCGCGCGGGGGGCAGGCAAGAGCGCAGGGGCCCCGGGCCCGAAGGCAGCCCCCCCGCGGGCAAGACAGCAAGCCAGCGGGGGCTGTCCGCGCTGCCGATTTTTCCCACTGCTGGCATCGCTGCCGCTGCCCCGGGCCCGAAGGCAGCCCCCCCGCGGGCAAGACAGCAAGCCAGCGGGGGCTGTCCGCGCTGCCGATTTTTCCCACTGCTGGCATCGCTGCCGCTGCCCCGGGCCCGAAGGCAGCCCCCCCGCGGGCACGACAGCAAGCCAGCGGGGGCTGTCCGCGCTGCCGATTTTTCCCACTGCTGGCATCGCTGCCGCTGCCCCGGCCCGAAGGCAGCCCCCCCGCGGGCACGACAGCAAGCCAGCGGGGGCTGTCCGCGCTGCCGATTTTTCCCACTGCTGGCATCGCTGCCGCTGCCCCGGGCCCGAAGGCAGCCCCCCCGCGGGCACGACAGCAAGCCAGCGGGGGCTGTCCGCGCTGCCGATTTTTCCCACTGCTGGCATCGCTGCCGCTGCCCCGGGCCCGAAGGCAGCCCCCCCGCGGGCACGACAGCAAGCCAGCGGGGGCTGTCCGCGCTGCCGATTTTTCCCACTGCTGGCATCGCTGCCGCAGAGTGTGCGTAGCCTCTCCCGCGCGGGGGGCAGGCAAGAGCGCAGGGGGGCAAGGCCCGAAGGCAGCCCCCCCGCGGGTAAGATAGCCAGCCAGCAGGGGCTGTCCCCGCGTCAGCCCCCGTTGCGCAGCGCGGCATGGAAATCATTGCCGCGCGCGCGCGCGCCCAATCGCCCAAGAGCCCAAGGGCCCCCAAGGGCCCCAGGCCCTCAGGCCCCAGCGCCCCAGCGCCAAGCGCAGACGCGGGCGCGGGCGCGGGCGGGCGCGCGCGCGCGCGTGTGATTTTTATAGGGCGGTGGTCGGAATCGGGTCGTCGCCGGCCGGAAAACGGGTCATCGATGGCGGCGTTACTTCGGGCCGTGAGGCCCCCCACGTGTGTAGCAGCAGCTCGCAAATCCCCCGCGGCAGGCCTATGGGCGCCAGCCAGCGCGCCCCATGGCCAGTCGGGGGGCACCCCCCTAAAGAGCTATAAGTGTTATTGCAGCTCTGGCAGGGGCAGACACTACTTGGTCCCAGCTGTCACCCCCCCTCTAAAAAATTCATTTCTTGGTATTTTGAGCTGAAATTTTGCACATAGGTTGGCAAAAATCCAATCCACCTTTATAAATTTTCCCAGATTTTTTCGAGGTCGGGAAGTATTTTTTTTTATTTTCCTACCATTAAAAATCAAGGAAATACGCAAAAATAGGAACCGGCCCGGAATGACCCCAAATTCGGCTGGCAGCCTCACAAAAATATGGCTGATTTTACTGGATTGGTTTCACGTGGAAAGCACGACGTTTTCTTGGCGGGATGCGGGAAAACCGGCAGCGCGCATGCCGCGGCCACCGGAGGAGCCCCGGGAAAACTCTTGCTTTCACGGTCTTGGCCTCCCCTCACCACCATGGCCGGCCTCTAATCCCCCCCATCAGCAGTTGTGGCCGATAGGGCAGTGATTTGAACGACGCCGCCGGGTAATCGCACCCGGCCGACGCGGGGAGGAAGAGATCTCTTCTTCCAAGATAGCGAACAACACATCGGGAGTTATGTTGATAGGGCAGAGAATTGAATGACTCGTTGCGGGCAGCCAGCTGATAGGGCCTCCAGCTGCACAAATCCGCGCTGCCGATTTTTCCGACGTTGCCGATTTGTCTGAACAGCCCCTCGTTCGTCCGCGCTGCCGATTCCAACACTGCCTGCTGTGTCTGAACAGCCCCTGTTTCGT
>CM055347.1:20000-22500 GCA_029228515.1 Populus alba x Populus x berolinensis
GCCAGCGGTGGCTGTCCGCGCTGTCAGGATTATCCCCACTGCTGGCAATCGCTGCCCCGGTCTGTCCCCCCCCCCCCTCGGGCCCAAAGGCAGCCCCCCCGCGGGCACGACAGCAAGCCAGCGAGGGCTATCCGCGCTGCCAAGCTTTTTCCCCACTGCTAGGCATCCGCTGCCAGCTCCCCGGGGCCCGAAGGCAGCTCCCTCCACCGCGGGCACGACAAGCAACCCAGCGGGTGGCTCGTCCGCACGCTGCCATCGGATTTTTCCCACTGCTGGCATCGCTAGCCGCTGCCGCCTGTCCCGAAGGCAGCCCCCCCGCGGGCACGACAGCAAAGCCAGCAGGGGGCTCGTCCGCGCTCCTGATTTTTTCCCACTGCTGTCATCGCTACCTGCAGAGTGTGCGTAGCCTCTCCCCCGCGCGGGGGGCAGGCAAGAGCGCAGGGGGGCAAGGCCCTGAAGGCACCCCCCCTCCGCGGGTAAGGATTGCCAGCCAGCAGGGGCTGTCCCCGCCGTCACAGCCCCCGTTGCGCAGCGCGGCATGGAAAAAAATCAATTGCCGCGCGCAAAGAGAGCAGCAATGCAATGCCAATCGCCCAAGAGCCCAAGGGCCCCCAAGGGCCCCAGGCCCTCAGGCCGCCAGCGCCCCAGCGCCAAGCGCAGAAGGCGGGCGCGGGCGCGCGGCGGCCGCAGCAAGCTGGTGTGATTTTTATGAGGGCGGTGGTCGGAATCCGGGTCGTCGCCTGGCCGAAAACCGGGTCATCGATGGCGGCGTTACTTCGGCCTGTGAGGCCCCCCACGTGTGTAGCAGCAGCTCGCAAATCCCCCGCGGCAGGCCTATGGGCGCCAGGCCAGCGCGCCCCATGGCCAGTCGGGGGGCACCCCCCCTAAAGAAGCTATAAGTGTTATTGGAATGCTCTGGTCAGGGGCAGACACTACTTGGTATCCCCAGCCTGTCACCCCCCCTCTAAAAATTTCATTTCTTGGTATTTTGAGCTGAAATTTTGCACATAGGTTGGCCAAAAATCCAATCCACCTTTATAAAATTTTCCCAGATTTTTTCGAGGTCGGGAAGTAATTTTTTTTATTTTCCTACCAATTAAAAATCAAAGAAATAACGCAAAAATAGGAAACCGGGCCCCGGAATGACCCCAAATTTCGGATGGCAGCCTTCACAAAAATTATGGCTGATTTTACTGGATTGGTTTCACGTGGAAAAGCAACGACGTTTTCTTGGCGCGGATGTCGGAAAACGGGCAGCGCGCATTTGCCGCGGCCACCGGAGAGGCCACCGGAAAACACTTGCTGTGGCATCGGTCTTGACGCCTCCCCTCCACCACCACCAAGGCCGGCCCCTCTCATCCCCCCCCATCAGCAGTTGTTGCCGATAAGTGGAGTGATTTGAACGACGCCGCGGGGTAATCGCACCCGGCCGACGCGGGGAGGAAGAGATCTCTTCTTCCAAAGATTAAGCGCACAACAACAGAGCTTCGGGAGTTTTGTTGATCAAGGGCAGAGAATTGAATGACTCTTGGCGGGCAGCCAGCTGATAAGGGCACTCTCCAGCTGCACAAATCCGCAGCTGCCGATTTTTCCGACGTTGCCGAGTTTGTCTGAACAGCCCGCTCGTTTCGTAGTCCCGCGCTGCCGATTCCAACACTGCCAGCTGTGTCTGAACAGCCCCTGTTTCGCTCCAGCGCGTCCCCTTGACGAATTTTTCTGCTGCCTGGCCAACTTCGTGACAGCGCCAGCGTCCCAGCCCGTGTTCGTCAACAAATCAGCCTTGCCACAACGATTTTTCCCCCACTGTTGGCATAGCTAGCCACTGAATAATGCCCCAGTGTGTGTCTAAGGCACCAGATCCGCGTTTTCGTCAAGGCCCTAGGACTATAAATCGTCCGGACTCCATCCGCCATCACCTTCGGCTGCCGATTCTGCCGACTTTCTCCGATTTCGTCGGCAGCTGCCGATTCCAACACTGCCATAGCTGTTTCTGAACAGCCCCTGTTTCGCGTCAGCGCTGCCGATTCCATTCACTAACAAGCCCTGCTGTGTCAGAACAGCCCCTGTTATCGGCAGCGCCGTCATCCCCTTTGACGAATTTTCCTGCCTGACCTCGACAGCCCAAGCGTACCTAGCCACGTGTGTTCGTCAACTAAAAATCTTCTGCGCTGCCGATTTTTCCCGACGGATCCTCCAGCTGCGGAATCTCCGCGATGCAGATTTTTATCCAACTGTTGGCATGCGCTGCCACCTAGCCTAGGCCCCCATTCATTTTCGTCACGCCTAGGGACTATAAACATACCAGACTCATCGCCAGCACCGGCTGCCGATTCTGCCTATATCCACCCCTAAGCCATGCTGTGGCTAAAACAGCCCCTGCTTCGTCAACGCGTCCCCATGAACGATTTTTCCTTGCTCTGGCTTGGACAACCCAAGCGTCCAGACCCTAGTTCCGTCAAACAAATCTGCTGCACACGCGCCGATTTTTCCCGCACTGCCC
>CM055347.1:30000-32500 GCA_029228515.1 Populus alba x Populus x berolinensis
ACGAGGGGAATCCTGTTAAGGCCCCACGCCCGAGACCGCGGATAAGCAGCCCCAACGCGCCCAACGGCTTGGAGCGGGTGACGGGCAGGGATTCCGGCCACCGCCACCGGGACGTCGCGGCAAGCTGAGAGGCGCGCGTCAGCTGCCAGCACCTTGGAACGAGCGCGGCTTGTTAAGGCCCCACGCCCACGCCGCGGATAAGCAGCCCCAACGCGCCCAACGGCTTGGAGCGGGTCCCGGGGACGGTGGCCGGAATCGTGACGTCGCGCCAAGCCGTTGGGCGCGTTGGGGCTGCCTATTGGTTGGCACGAGCGCTGGCAAATCAGAGTGCGTGCGCGCCCGCAGCCGCGGATAAGCAGCCCCAACGCGCCCAACGGCTTGGAGCGGGTCACAGGGACGGTGGCCGGAATCGTGACGTCGCGCCAAGCCGTTGGGCGCGTTGGGGCTGCCTATTGGTTGGCACGAGCGCTGGCAAATCAGAGTGCGTGCGCGCCCGCAGCCGCGGATAAGCAGCCCCAACGCGCCCAACGGCTTGGAGCGGGTCACAGGGACGGTGGCCGGAATCGTGACGTCGCGCCAAGCCGTTGGGCGCGTTGGGGCTGCCTATTGGTTGGCACGAGCGCTGGCAAATCAGAGTGCGTGCGCGCCCGCAGCCGCGGATAAGCAGCCCCAACGCGCCCAACGGCTTGGAGCGGGTCACAGGGACGGTGGCCGGAATCGGGTCGTCGCCGGCCGGAAAACGGGTCATCGATGGCGGCGTTACTTCGGGCCATGAGGCCCCCCACGTTAGTCCGAGCATAGCAGCAGCCCACAAATCCCCCGCGGCAGGCCTATGGGCGCCAGCCAGCGCGCCCCATGGCCAGCCAGGGGGCACCCCCCTAAAGAGCTATAAGTGTTATTGCAGCTCTGGCAGGGGTAGACACTACTAGGTCCCAGCTGTCACCCCCCCTCTAAAAAATTCATTTCTTGGTATTTTGAGCTGAAATTTTGCACATATGTTGGCAAAAATCCAATCCAACTTTATAAATTTTCCCAGATTTTTTCGAGGTCGGGAAGTATTTTTTTTTATTTTCCTACCATTAAAAATCAAGGAAATACGCAAAAATAGGAACCGGCCCGGAATGACCCCAAATTCGGCTGGCAGCCTCACAAAAATATGGCTGATTTTACTGGATTGGTTTCATGTGGAAAGCACGACGTTTTCTTGGCGGGATGCGAGAAAACCGGCAGCGCGCATGCGCGGCCAGCGACGTCGGGCTGGCCCCAGCAGCGCCTAGCCTCTCCCGCGCGGGGGGCAGGCAAGAGCGCAGGGGCCCCGGGCCCGAAGGCAGCCCCCCCGCGGGCAAGACAGCAAGCCAGCGGGGGCTGTCCGCGCTGCCGATTTTTCCCACTGCTGGCATCGCTGCCGCTGCCCCGGGCCCGAAGGCAGCCCCCCCGCGGGCAAGACAGCAAGCCAGCGGGGGCTGTCCGCGCTGCCGATTTTTCCCACTGCTGGCATCGCTGCCGCTGCCCCGGGCCCGAAGGCAGCCCCCCCGCGGGCACGACAGCAAGCCAGCGGGGGCTGTCCGCGCTGCCGATTTTTCCCACTGCTGGCATCGCTGCCGCTGCCCCGGGCCCGAAGGCAGCCCCCCCGCGGGCACGACAGCAAGCCAGCGGGGGCTGTCCGCGCTGCCGATTTTTCCCACTGCTGGCATCGCTGCCGCTGCCCCGGGCCCGAAGGCAGCCCCCCCGCGGGCACGACAGCAAGCCAGCGGGGGCTGTCCGCGCTGCCGATTTTTCCCACTGCTGGCATCGCTGCCGCTGCCCCGGGCCCGAAGGCAGCCCCCCCGCGGGCACGACAGCAAGCCAGCGGGGGCTGTCCGCGCTGCCGATTTTTCCCACTGCTGGCATCGCTGCCGCAGAGTGTGCGTAGCCTCTCCCGCGCGGGGGGCAGGCAAGAGCGCAGGGGGGCAAGGCCCGAAGGCAGCCCCCCCGCGGGTAAGATAGCCAGCCAGCAGGGGCTGTCCCCGCGTCAGCCCCCGTTGCGCAGCGCGGCATGGAAATCATTGCCGCGCGCGCGCGCGCCCAATCGCCCAAGAGCCCAAGGGCCCCCAAGGGCCCCAGGCCCTCAGGCCCCAGCGCCCCAGCGCCAAGCGCAGACGCGGGCGCGGGCGCGGGCGGGCGCGCGCGCGCGTGTGATTTTTATAGGGCGGTGGTCGGAATCGGGTCGTCGCCGGCCGGAAAACGGGTCATCGATGGCGGCGTTACTTCGGGCCGTGAGGCCCCCCACGTGTGTAGCAGCAGCTCGCAAATCCCCCGCGGCAGGCCTATGGGCGCCAGCCAGCGCGCCCCATGGCCAGTCGGGGGGCACCCCCTAAAGAGCTATAAGTGTTATTGCAGCTCTGGCAGGGGCAGACACTACTAGGTCCCAGCTGTCACCCCCCCTCTAAAAAATTCATTTCTTGGTATTTTGAGCTGAAATTTTGCACATAGGTTGGCAAAAATCCAATCCACCTTTATA
>CM055347.1:42500-44061 GCA_029228515.1 Populus alba x Populus x berolinensis
GGCAGGCAAGAGCGCAGGGGCCCCGGGCCCGAAGGCAGCCCCCCCGCGGGCAAGACAGCAAGCCAGCGGGGGCTGTCCGCGCTGCCGATTTTTCCCACTGCTGGCATCGCTGCCGCTGCCCCGGGCCCGAAGGCAGCCCCCCCGCGGGCACGACAGCAAGCCAGCGGGGGCTGTCCGCGCTGCCGATTTTTCCCACTGCTGGCATCGCTGCCGCTGCCCCGGGCCCGAAGGCAGCCCCCCCGCGGGCACGACAGCAAGCCAGCGGGGGCTGTCCGCGCTGCCGATTTTTCCCACTGCTGGCATCGCTGCCGCTGCCCCGGGCCCGAAGGCAGCCCCCCCGCGGGCACGACAGCAAGCCAGCGGGGGCTGTCCGCGCTGCCGATTTTTCCCACTGCTGGCATCGCTGCCGCTGCCCCGGGCCCGAAGGCAGCCCCCCCGCGGGCACGACAGCAAGCCAGCGGGGGCTGTCCGCGCTGCCGATTTTTCCCACTGCTGGCATCGCTGCCGCTGCCCCGGGCCCGAAGGCAGCCCCCCCGCGGGCACGACAGCAAGCCAGCGGGGGCTGTCCGCGCTGCCGATTTTTCCCACTGCTGGCATCGCTGCCGCAGAGTGTGCGTAGCCTCTCCCGCGCGGGGGGCAGGCAAGAGCGCAGGGGGGCAAGGCCCGAAGGCAGCCCCCCCGCGGGTAAGATAGCCAGCCAGCAGGGGCTGTCCCCGCGTCAGCCCCCGTTGCGCAGCGCGGCATGGAAATCATTGCCGCTGCGCGCGCGCGCCCAATCGCCCAAGAGCCCAAGGGCCCCCAAGGGCCCCAGGCCCTCAGGCCCCAGCGCCCCAGCGCCAAGCGCAGACGCGGGCGCGGGCGCGGGCGGGCGCGCGCGCGCGTGTGATTTTTATAGGGCGGTGGTCGGAATCGGGTCGTCGCCGGCCGGAAAACGGGTCATCGATGGCGGCGTTACTTCGGGCCGTGAGGCCCCCCACGTGTGTAGCAGCAGCTCGCAAATCCCCGCGGCAGGCCTATGGGCGCCAGCCAGCGCGCCCCATGGCCAGTCGGGGGGCACCCCCCTAAAGAGCTATAAGTGTTATTGCAGCTCTGGCAGGGGCAGACACTACTAGGTCCCAGCTGTCACCCCCCTCTAAAAAATTCATTTCTTGGTATTTTGAGCTGAAATTTTGCACATAGGTTGGCAAAAATCCAATCCACCTTTATAAATTTTCCCAGATTTTTTCGAGGTCGGGAAGTATTTTTTTTTATTTTCCTACCATTAAAAATCAAGGAAATACGCAAAAATAGGAACCGGCCCGGAATGACCCCAAATTCGGCTGGCAGCCTCACAAAAATATGGCTGATTTTACTGGATTGGATTCACGTGGAAAGCACGACGTTTTCTTGGCGGGATGCGGGAAAACCGGCAGCGCGCATGCCGCGGCCACCGGAGGAGCCCCGGGAAAACTCTTGCTTTCACGGTCTTGGCCTCCCCTCACCACCATGGCCGGCCTCTAATCCCCCCCATCAGCAGTTGTGGCCGATAGGGCAGTGATTTGAACGACGCCGCCGGGTAATG
>CM055347.1:44161-57196 GCA_029228515.1 Populus alba x Populus x berolinensis
TCGGTGAGTTTCGCGCATTCCGACTTCGATGCCCCGTTGCCGAAATTCAGTTGCCTTTGAATTTCGGGTGATCCCTCTTGAGCATGTATGCTTCTGCTACTTGTTCTACATCACACTCCTTCCGCAAACGGCGAAACGCTTTGACTCGGTGAGTTTCGCGGCATTCCGACTTCGATGCCCCGGTTGCCGAAATTCAGTTGCCTTTGAATTTCGGGTGATCCCTCTTGAGCATGTATGCTTCTGCTACTTGTTCTACATCACACTTCCTTCCGCAAACGGCGAAACGCTTTGACTCGGTGAGTTTCGCGGCATTCCGACTTCGATGCCCCGGTTGCCGAAATTCAGTTGCCTTTGAATTTCGGTGATCCCTCTTGAGCATGTATGCTTCTGCTACTTGTTCTACATCACACTTCCTTCCGCAAACGGCGAAACGCTTTGACTCGTGAGTTCGCGGCATTTTTCCGACTTCGATGCCCGTTTGCCGAAATTCAGTTGCCTTTGAATTTCGGTGATCCCTCTTGAGCATGTATGCTTCTCTGCTACTTGTTCTACATCACACTTCCTTCCGCAAACAGCGAAACGCTTTGACTCGGTGAGTTTCGCGGCATTCCGACTTCGATGCCCCGGTTGCCGAAATTCAGTTGCCTTTGAATTTCGGGTGATCCCTCTTGAGCATGTATGCTTCTGCTACTTGTTCTACATCACACTTCCTTCCGCAAACAGCGAAACGCTTTGACTCGGTGAGTTTCGCGGCATTCCGACTTCGATGCCCCGTTGCCGAAATTCAGTTGCCTTTGAATTTCGGGTGATCCCTCTTGAGCATGTATGCTTCTGCTACTTGTTCTACATCACACTTCCTTCCGCAAACGGCGAAACGCTTTGACTCGGTGAGTTTCGCGGCATTCCGACTTCGATGCCCCGGTTGCCGAAATTCAGTTGCCTTTGAATTTCGGTGATCCCTCTTGAGCATGTATGCTTCTGCTACTTGTTCTACATCACACTTCTTCCGCAAACGGCGAAACGCTTTGACTCGGTGAGTTTCGCGGCATTCCGACTTCGATGCCCCGGTTGCCGAAATTCAGTTGCCTTTGAATTTCGGGTGATCCCTCTTGAGCATGTATGCTTCTGCTACTTGTTCTACATCCACTTCCTTCCGCAAACGGCGAAACGCTTTGACTCGGTGAGTTTCGCGGCATTCCGACTTCGATGCCCCGTTGCCGAAATTCAGTTGCCTTTGAATTTCGGGTGATCCCTCTTGAGCATGTATGCTTCTGCTACTTGTTCTACATCACACTTCCTTCCGCAAACAGCGAAACGCTTTGACTCGGTGAGTTTCGCGGCATTCCGACTTCGATGCCCCGTTGCCGAAATTCAGTTGCCTTTGAATTTCGGGTGATCCCTCTTGAGCATGTATGCTTCTGCTACTTGTTCTACATCACACTTCCTTCCGCAAACGGCGAAACGCTTTGACTCGGTGAGTTTCGCGGCATTCCGACTTCGATGCCCTTGCCGAAATTCAGTTGCCTTTGAATTTCGGTGATCCCTCTTGAGCATGTATGCTTCTGCTACTTGTTCTACATCACACTTCCTTCCGCAAAGGCGAAACGCTTTGACTCGGTGAGTTTCGCGGCATTCCGACTTCGATGCCCCGGTTGCCGAAATTCAGTTGCCTTTGAATTTCGGGTGATCCCTCTTGAGCATGTATGCTTCTGCTACTTGTTCTACATCACACTTCCTTCCGCAAACGGCGAAACGCTTTGACTCGGTGAGTTTCGCGGCATTCCGACTTCGATGCCCCGGTTGCCGAAATTCAGTTGCCTTTGAATTTCGGGTGATCCCTCTTGAGCATGTATGCTTCTGCTACTTGTTCTACATCACACTTCTTCCGCAAACGCGAAACGCTTTGACTCGGTGAGTTTCGCGGCATTCCGACTTCGATGCCCCGTTGCCGAAATTCAGTTGCCTTTGAATTTCGGGTGATCCCTCTTGAGCATGTATGCTTCTGCTACTTGTTCTACATCACACTTCCTTCCGCAAACGGCGAAACGCTTTGACTCGGTGAGTTTCGCGGCATTCCGACTTCGATGCCCCGGTTGCCGAAATTCAGTTGCCTTTGAATTTCGGGTGATCCCTCTTGAGCATGTATGCTTCTGCTACTTGTTCTACATCACACTTTCTTCCGCAAACGGCGAAACGCTTTGACTCGGTGAGTTTCGCGGCATTCCGACTTCGATGCCCCGTTGCCGAAATTCAGTTGCCTTTGAATTTCGGGTGATCCCTCTTGAGCATGTATGCTTCTGCTACTTGTTCTACATCACACTCTTTCCGCAAACGGCGAAACGCTTTGACTCGGTGAGTTTCGCGGCATTCCGACTTCGATGCCCCGTTGCCGAAATTCAGTTGCCTTTGAATTTCGGGTGATCCCTCTTGAGCATGTATGCTTCTGCTACTTGTTCTACATCAGACTTCCTTCCGCAAACGGCGAAACGCTTTGACTCGGTGAGTTTCGCGGCATTCCGACTTCGATGCCCCGGTTGACGAAATTCAGTTGCCTTTGAATTTCGGGTGATCCCTCTTGAGCATGTATGCTTCTTCTACTTGTTCTACATCACACTTTTTCGGCAAACGGCGAAACGCTTTGACTCGGTGAGTTTCGCGGCATTCCGACTTCGATGCCCCGGTTGCCGAAATTCAGTTGCCTTTGAATTTCGGGTGATCCCTCTTGAGCATGTATGCTTCTGCTACTTGTTCTACATCAGACTTCTTCCGCAAACGGCCAAACGCTTTGACTCGGTGAGTTTCGCGGCATTCCGACTTCGATGCCCCGGTTGCCGAAATTCAGTTGCCTTTGAATTTCGGTGATCCCTCTTGAGCATGTATGCTTCTGCTACTTGTTCTACACATCACTTCCTTCCGCAAACGGCGAAACGCTTTGACTCGGTGAGTTTCGCGGCATTCCGACTTCGATGCCCCGGTTGCCGAAATTCAGTTGCCTTTGAATTTCGGGTGATCCCTCTTGAGCATGTATGCTTCTGCTACTTGTTCTACATCACACTTCCTTCCGCAAAAGCGAAACGCTTTGACTCGGTGAGTTTCGCGGCATTCCGACTTCGATGCCCCGTTGCCGAAATTCAGTTGCCTTTGAATTTCGGGTGATCCCTCTTGAGCATGTATGCTTCTGCTACTTGTTCTACATCAGACTTCTTCCGCAAACGGCGAAACGCTTTGACTCGGTGAGTTTCGCGGCATTCCGACTTCGATGCCCCGGTTGCCGAAATTCAGTTGCCTTTGAATTTCGGGTGATCCCTCTTGAGCATGTATGCTTCTGCTACTTGTTCTACATCACACTTCCTTCCGCAAACAGCGAAACGCTTTGACTCGGTGAGTTTCGCGCATTCCGACTTCGATGCCCCGGTTGCCGAAATTCAGTTGCCTTTGAATTTCGGGTGATCCCTCTTGAGCATGTATGCTTCTGCTACTTGTTCTACATCAACTTCCTTCCGCAAACGGCGAAACGCTTTGACTCGGTGAGTTTCGCGCATTCCGACTTCGATGCCCCGGTTGCCGAAATTCAGTTGCCTTTGAATTTCGGGTGATCCCTCTTGAGCATGTATGCTTCTGCTACTTGTTCTACATCACACTTCCTTCCGCAAACGGCGAAACGCTTTGACTCGGTGAGTTTCGCGCATTCCGACTTCGATGCCCCGGTTGCCGAAATTCAGTTGCCTTTGAATTTCGGGTGATCCCTCTTGAGCATGTATGCTTCTGCTACTTGTTCTACATCACACTTCCTTCCGCAAACAGCGAAACGCTTTGACTCGGTGAGTTTCACGGCATTCCGACTTCGATGCCCCGGTTGCCGAAATTCAGTTGCCTTTGAATTTCGGGTGATCCCTCTTGAGCATGTATGCTTCTGCTACTTGTTCTACATCACACTTCCTTCCGCAAACGGCGAAACGCTTTGACTCGGAGAGTTTCGCGGCATTCCGACTTCGATGCCCCGGTTGCCGAAATTCAGTTGCCTTTGAATTTCGGGTGATCCCTCTTGAGCATGTATGCTTCTGCTACTTGTTCTACATCACACTTCTTCCACAAACGGCGAAACGCTTTGGCTCGGTGAGTTTCGCGGCATTCCGACTTCGATGCCCCGGTTGCCGAAATTCAGTTGCCTTTGAATTTCGGGTGATCCCTCTTGAGCATGTATGCTTCTGCTACTTGTTCTACATCACACTTCCTTCCGCAAACAGCGAAACGCTTTGACTCGGTGAGTTTCGCGGCATTCCGACTTCGATGCCCCGGTTGCCGAAATTCAGTTGCCTTTGAATTTCGGGTGATCCCTCTTGAGCATGTATGCTTCTGCTACTTGTTCTACATCACTTCTCTTCCGCAAACGCGAAACGCTTTGACTCGGTGAGTTTCGCGGCATTCCGACTTCGATGCCCGGTTGCCGAAATTCAGTTGCCTTTGAATTTCGGGTGATCCCTCTTGAGCATGTATGCTTCTGCTACTTGTTCTACATCACTTCTCTTCCGCAAACGGCGAAACGCTTTGACTCGGTGAGTTTCGTTCGCATTCCGACTTCGATGCCCCGTTGCCGAAATTCAGTTGCCTTTGAATTTCGGGTGATCCCTCTTGAGCATGTATGCTTCTGCTACTTGTTCTACATCACACTTCCTTCCGCAAACGGCGAAACGCTTTGACTCGGTGAGTTTCGCGCATTCCGACTTCGATGCCCCGGTTGCCGAAATTCAGTTGCCTTTGAATTTCGGGTGATCCCTCTTGAGCATGTATGCTTCTGCTACTTGTTCTACATCACACTTCCTTCCGCAAACGGCGAAACGCTTTGACTCGTGAGTTTCGCGGCATTCCGACTTCGATGCCCCGTTTGCCGAAATTCAGTTGCCTTTGAATTTCGGGTGATCCCTCTTGAGCATGTATGCTTCTGCTACTTGTTCTACATCACACTTCCTTCCGCAAAGGCGAAACGCTTTGACTGGATGAGTTTCGCGGCATTCCGACTTCGATGCCCCGGTTGCCGAAATTCAGTTGCCTTTGAATTTCGGGTGATGCCTCTTGAGCATGTATGCTTCTGCTACTTGTTCTACATCACACTTCCTTCCGCAAAGGGCGTAACGCTTTGACTGGATGAGTTTCGCGGCATTCCGACTTCGATGCCCCGGTTGCCGAATTTCAGTTGCCTTTGAATTTCGGGTGATCCCTCTTGAGCATGTATGCTTCTGCTACTTGTTCTACATCACTTTCTCTTCCGCAAACAGCGAAACGCTTTGACTCGGTGAGTTTCGCGGTATTCCGACTTCGATGCCCCGGTTGCTGAAATTCAGTTGCCTTTGAATTTCGGGTGATCCCTCTTGAGCATGTATGCTTCTGCTACTTGTTCTACACCACACTTCCTTCCGCAAAGGGCGTAACGCTTTGACTCGGTGAGTTTCGCGGTATTCCGACTTCGATGCCCCGGTTGCCGAAATTCAGTTGCCTTTGAATTTCGGGTGATCCCTCTTGAGCATGTATGCTTCTGCTACTTGTTCTACATCACACTTCCTTCCGCAAACAGCGAAACGCTTTGACTCGGTGAGTTTCGCGGCATTCCGACTTCGATGCCCCGTTGCCGAAATTCAGTTGCCTTTGAATTTCGGGTGATCCCTCTTGAGCATGTATGCTTCTGCTACTTGTTCTACATCACACTTCCTTCCGCAAACGGCGAAACGCTTTGACTCGGTGAGTTTCGCGGCATTCCGACTTCGATGCCCCGGTTGCCGAAATTCAGTTGCCTTTGAATTTCGGGTGATCCCTCTTGAGCATGTATGCTTCTGCTACTTGTTCTACATCACACACTTCCTTCCGCAAAGGCGAAACGCTTTGACTCGGTGAGTTTCGCGGCATTCCGACTTCGATGCCCCGGTTGCCGAAATTCAGTTGCCTTTGAATTTCGGGTGATCCCTCTTGAGCATGTATGCTTCTGCTACTTGTTCTACATCACACTTCCTTCCGCAAACAGCGAAACGCTTTGACTCGGTGAGTTTCGCGGCATTCCGACTTCGATGCCCCGTTGCCGAAATTCAGTTGCCTTTGAATTTCGGGTGATCCCTCTTGAGCATGTATGCTTCTGCTACTTGTTCTACATCACACTTCTTCCGCAAACGGCGAAACGCTTTGACTCGGTGAGTTTCGCGGCATTCCGACTTCGATGCCCCGGTTGCCGAAATTCAGTTGCCTTTGAATTTCGGGTGATCCCTCTTGAGCATGTATGCTTCTGCTACTTGTTCTACATCACACTTCTTCCGCAAACGGCGAAACGCTTTGACTCGGTGAGTTTCGCGGCATTCCGACTTCGATGCCCCGGTTGCCGAAATTCAGTTGCCTTTGAATTTCGGGTGATCCCTCTTGAGCATGTATGCTTCTGCTACTTGTTCTACATCACACTTCCTTCCGCAAACGGCGAAACGCTTTGACTCGGTGAGTTTCGCGGCATTCCGACTTCGATGCCCCGGTTGCCGAAATTCAGTTGCCTTTGAATTTCGGGTGATCCCTCTTGAGCATGTATGCTTCTGCTACTTGTTCTACATCACACTTCCTTCCAACAAACGCGAAACGCTTTGACTCGGTGAGTTTCGCGGCATTCCGACTTCGATGCCCCGGTTGCCGAAATTCAGTTGCCTTTGAATTTCGGGTGATCCCTCTTGAGCATGTATGCTTCTGCTACTTGTTCTACATCACACTTCCTTCCGCAAACGGCGAAACGCTTTGACTCGGTGAGTTTCGCGGCATTCCGACTTCGATGCCCCGGTTGCCGAAATTCAGTTGCCTTTGAATTTCGGGTGATCCCTCTTGAGCATGTATGCTTCTGCTACTTGTTCTACATCACACTTCCTTCCGCAAACGGCGAAACGCTTTGACTCGGTGAGTTTCGCGGCATTCCGACTTCGATGCCCCGGTTGCCGAAATTCAGTTGCCTTTGAATTTCGGGTGATCCCTCTTGAGCATGTATGCTTCTGCTACTTGTTCTACATCACACTTCCTTCCGCAAACGGCGAAACGCTTTGACTCGGTGAGTTTCGCGGCATTCCGACTTCGATGCCCGGTTGCCGAAATTCAGTTGCCTTTGAATTTCGGGTGATCCCTCTTGAGCATGTATGCTTCTGCTACTTGTTCTACATCACACTTCCTTCCGCAAACGGCGAAACGCTTTGACTCGGTGAGTTTCGCGGCATTCCGACTTCGATGCCCCGGTTGCCGAAATTCAGTTGCCTTTGAATTTCGGGTGATCCCTCTTGAGCATGTATGCTTCTGCTACTTGTTCTACATCACACTTCCTTCCGCAAACGGCGAAACGCTTTGACTCGGTGAGTTTCGCGGCATTCCGACTTCGATGCCCCGTTGCCGAAATTCAGTTGCCTTTGAATTTCGGGTGATCCCTCTTGAGCATGTATGCTTCTGCTACTTGTTCTACATCACACTTCCTTCCGCAAACGGCGAAACGCTTTGACTCGGTGAGTTTCGCGGCCATTCCGCCTAACGATTCCCGATTGCCGAAATTCAGTGGCATTTGAATTTGGGGCGAGAGATGATCCCTCATTGAGCATGTATGTTCCTAGACTACTTGCTCCGCACAGCACACTTCCTTTACGCAAACGGCCAAATCGCTTTGATCTATCGTGTGAGTTTGCGCGGCATTCCTGACTTCGCTTTTTTTTTTTTTTCTTTTTTTCCCCAAACGAGTTGCCGAAATATTCAGTTGACTTTGAATTTCGGGTGATCCCTCTTGAGCATCGTATGTCTTCTGACTACTTGTGTCTACATCATCTGCCTTCTTTTGCATGAATGCGAAACGCTTTGAGTAGTGAGTTTCGCGGGATTCCGACTTCGATTACCCGATTGCCGAAATTCAGTTGCCTTTGAATTTCGGGTGATGCCTCTTGAGCATGTATGCTTCTTGCTAACTTGTTCATACGTCAAGCCTTCTGTTTCTGCAAATGCGAAGAACGCTTTGACTAGTGTGATGTTGTTCGCGGACATTGTCCGCCTTCGCTTCCCCGGTTGACCGAAATTCTAGTTGCCTTTGAAATTTCGGGTGAATCCACTCTTGTGCTCTGTGTGCTTCTGCGTGTACTTGTTCGGACATCAGCCTTCTTTCCGCAAACGGTTTAAAACGCTTTGTCCTAAGTGAGTTTTCGCGGCATTTCGTCTTTCGCCTATGCCCCAGGTGCAGAAATTCAGTCTTCCTTTGAATTTCGGGTGATCCCTCTTAGAGCATGTATGCTTCTGCTACGAGGTTCTACATCAGACCTTCTTTTCTGCAAGACGGACCAAACGCTTTGACTCGGTCGAGTTTCGCCGGCATTCCGACTTCGATGCTCCGGTTGCCGAGAATTGTCAGTTGCCTTTGAATTTTGGGTGATCCCTCTTGCAGCATGTAGTGCTTCTGCTACTTGTTCTACATCAGCTTCTTTCCGCTAAACGGGGAACGCTTCTTGACTACTGAGTTTCGCGGTCATTGTATCACCTTCGATCTCCCGGTTGCCTAAACAATTCGTAGTTGCATTTCAATTCTCGGGTGATCACCTCTTGAGCATGTATGCTTCTGCTACTTGTTCTACATCATGCCTTCTTTCCGACAAAACGGTGAATCGCTTTGACATACTTGAGTTTCGCGGCATTCCGACTTCGGAGTTCCCCGGTTGCCGACATTCAGTTGCCTTTTCAATTTCGGGTGATCCTCTTGAGTATGTATGCTTCTGCTACTTGTTCTACATCAGCCTATTTTCCGATCAAACGGGGAAACGCTTTGACTACGTGAGTTTCGCGGCATTCCAGCTTTGATTCCCTGGTTGCCGAATATTCAGTTGCCTTTCATTGCGTGGAGATCCCTCTTTGAGCATGTATGCTTCAGCTAAATGTTCAACATCAGCTTCCTTTCGAAAACGGAGAAACGCTTTGACTCGAGTGCGTTTCGCGGCATTCCGACATTTCAATTATCCCTGGTTGCCCGATAAATTAAGTTGACTGTTCAATTCGCACGGGTGATCCATGGATTGAGCTTGTATGCTTCTGCTACTTGTTCTCAATCAGGCCTTTTTGTTCCGGAAAACGGCGAAATGCTTTGACTCGGTGATTTTCGACGGCATTCCACCAGCGCCAAATACCCGGTTGCCGAAATACAGATGCCTTTGATTTTTGGGTGGATCCCTCTTGAGCATGTATGCTTCTGCTACTTGTTCTACATCAGCCTTCTTTCCGTCATCACGGCAAAACGCTTTGACTAAGTGTGTTTCGCGGCATTCCGACTATCAAAGTTCCCCGGTTGCCGAATATTCTAGTTGCCTTTGAATTTTGTGGGTTATCCCTCTTGAGCATGAATGCTTCTGCTACTTGTGCTACATGAGACTTCCTTCCGCAGAAGGCGACACGGTTTGACTCGGGCAGTTTCGCAGGCATTCACCTTCGATTCCCGGTTGTCGAAATTCAGTTGCCTTTTAATTTCGGTTGATCCATCTTGCGCATGTAAGTTTATTTTACTTCTGCTACTTGTTCTTACCTCACACCGATACTTTCCGCAAATGGCGAAACGCTTTGACTTCGGTGTGTTTCGCGGCATTCGCGTACTTTCGATTCCAACCGGTTGCCGAAATTGGTGTTGCCTTTGAATTGCGGGTGATCCCATCTTGAGCATGTATGCTTTTGCTACTTGTTCTACCTTGAGCGACTTGCTTCCGCTGAGAACGGTCAAACGCTTTGAATCGTTGAGTTTCGCGGCATTCTCGACTTAAGATAGAATGCCACCGGAGTTGCCTCGAAACATTCAGTTGTCCTTGGAATTTTCGGGTGATTCCTCTTTGGTGCAAGTATGCTTTTCTCCTAGATTGTCTTCTACGATCATCCTTACTTTCCGCAAACGGTGAAGAAGCGCTTCGTCCTAACGTGAGTGTTGCGTCATTCACCGACTTCGATACCCGGCGCGACGCCGAAATTCAGTTCCCTATTGGTACTTCCTGGGTGATCCGCTTCTTGCGCATGGTATGGCATGTGCTACTTGGTTCTACTTGAGACTTCGTTACGCTAAAATGGCCAATCGCTTTGAATCGGAGAGTTTCGCGGCATATCCGACGTTCGATGCCCGTTTGCCGAAATTCATTTGCCTTTGAATTTCGGGTGATCCCAGACTCGCGAGCATGTATGACTTCTGCTACTAGTTCTACATCAGCCTTCTTTCCGGAAATGCGAGAACGCTTTGAATCGGTGAGCTTCGCGGCATTCCGCCATCTCCGGATCGCCCCCGTCTCCGAAATTCAGGTTCTGCCTCTGTGTATTTCGGGTGATGTCCTCTTGAGCATGTATGCTTCTGCTACTTGTTCTACAATCAACCTTCGTTTCCCGGAAACGGAGGAAAGCGCTTTTCGAGACTACGGTGGAGTTATCGCGGCATTTCCTGCCTTTATTTCGGTGCCTCGCATGTTGCTTCTGCCGAAATTCTTTGCCTTTGAATTTTCTCTGGCGATCCCTTTTGATGCCCAGGTTGCCGGAATTCAGTGTTGCCTAATTCATTGCGGGTGATCACTCCCTTGTAGCATGTGTATGCTTCCTGCTACTTGTTCTACATCAAGCTTCTTTCTGTCAAATGGCGAAACGCTTTGACTCGTGTGAGTTTCGCGGCATTCCGCCTTCGATGCCCCGATTGCCGAAATTCAGTTGGCTTGTTTGTATTTCGGGTGATCACTCTTGAGCATGATATGCTTCTGCTACTTGTTCTAAATCAGCCTTCTTTTACGCAAGCAGGCGAAACGCTTTGACTCGGTGAGTTTCGCTGGCATTCCGGACTTCGATTCCCCGGTTGCCGAAATTCAGTTGCCTTTGAATATGTTATCGGGTGATCCCTCTTGAGCATGTATGCTTCTGCTCTCTTGCTTCTCACATCCATACCTTCTTTCCGCAAACGGTGGAAACGGCTTTGACTAACGTGAGTTTCGCTGGCATTCCACCTTCGATCGTTCCCGGTTGCCGACAAGTGAGTCAGTTGCATTTGAATTTGTAAGGGTGATCCCTCCTTGAGCATGTATGTTTCTGCTACTTGTTCTACAACTACCTTCTTTCCGCACTCAACGGCGACACGGTTTGACTCGGTGACCGTTTCGCGGCATGATCCGACCTGTTCGTATTCCCGGTTGTCGAAATTCAGTTGCCTATTACACATTTCGGGTGATCTACCTCTTGAAGACATGTATGCTTCTGCTACTTGTTCTACATCACACTTTCTTTCTGCAAGAATGGCCGCTAACGCTTTGACTCGGTGAAGTTTCGCGGCATTCCGACTTCGATTCCTGGTTGCCGAAATTCAGTTGCTTTTGAATTTCGGGAGAATCCCTCTTGAGCATCGTTATGCTTCTGTACTACTCGTTCTACTTGAGACTTCCTTCCGCAAACGACCAAACGACTTAGAATCGGTGAGTTTCGCGGCATTCCGACTTTGATGCACCCGTTGCCGAAAATTCAGTTGCCTTGGAATTTGGCGCGTGTGAGTCCCTCTTGAGCATGGTATGCTTTTGCTACTTTGTGTTGTTGAGTTCTGTTGTACATCAGCCTTGTTTCCGCCAAATGGTTGAAACGCTTTGACTACGTGAGTTTCGCGGCATTCCGACTTCGATGCCCCGGTTGCATTAAATTCAGTTGCCTTTTTGAATTTCGGGTGATCCCTCTTGAGCATGTATGTTTTCTGCTAATGTTCTACATCAGCCTTCTTTCGCAAAGTTCCCATACATGCTTAGAATCGGTGAGTTTGCGCGGCATTCCAGACTTCGATTCCCGGTTGCCGAAATTCAGTTGCCTTTGAATATTTTGGTGATCCCTCTTAAGGCTTGTATGCTACTGCTACTTGTTCTACATCAAGACACCTTCTTTCGCAAACCGGGGAAACGCTTTGACTACGTGAGTGTTTGTGCCGCATCTCCACCTCCGCTTCCCCGGTTGCCGAAATTCAGGTGGTATTGAATTTAGGGAGATCCCTCTATGAGCATGATATGCTTCTGCTACTTGTTCTATCATCAGCTCTTCTTCTGCAAACGGGCCAATACGTCTTTGAATCGGTGAGTTTCGCGGCCTTCCGACTTCGATTCCCGGTTGCAGAAAATTCAGTTGCCTTTTGGAATTATTTGGGTGATCCCTCTTTATGAGCATGATATGCATTCTTTTTATGCTGCTGTACTTGTTAACATCAACCTTCTTTCAGCAAACGGGGAAACGCTTTGATACGGTGAGTTTCGCGGCATTCCGACCCTTCGATTTCCCGGGTTGCCGAAATTCAGTTTGCCTTTCAACTTCGGGATGATTCCCTCTTGTGCATGTATGCTTCTGCTACTTGTTCTACATCAGCCTTCTTTCCACAAAACGGCGACAACGCTTTGACTACGTGAGTTTCCCGGCATTCACCTTCGATTCCCCGGTTACCGAAATTCAGTTGCCTTTCAATTTGGGGAGATCCCTCTTGCAGCTTGTATGCTTCTGCTACTTGTTCTACATCAGCTTCTTTCTGCAAATGGCGAAACGCTTTGACTCGGTGAGTTTCGCGGCATTCCGCCTTCGATTCCGCGATTGCCGAAATTCAGTTGCTTTTGTATATTCGGGTGATATCCTCTTGAACATGTATGCTTCTGCTGACTTGTTCTACATCAGACTTCGCTTTCGCAAGCGGCAAAAAGCTTTGCAATCGCGTGAGAGAGTTCGCACGAGCATTCCGACATCGATTCCCGGTTGCCGAAATTCAGTTGCCTTTGAATTTCGAGAGTGAGTGTCTCTTGAGCATGTATGCTTCTGCTAGCTTGTTCTAACATCAAAACCAGCCTTCTTTCTGCAAATGGCGAAACGCTTTGACTCGGTGTGTTTCGCGGCATTCCAAATTCTAAGATTCCCTGGTTGCCGAAATCTCAGTTGGCTTTTGAATTTCGAGGTGAAATCCCTCTTGAGCATGTATGCTTCTGCTACTTGTTCTACATCACACTTCCTTCCGCAAACGGCGAAACGCTTTGA
>CM055347.1:74752-78295 GCA_029228515.1 Populus alba x Populus x berolinensis
GGCTTGCTGTCGTGCCCGCGGGGGGGCTGCCTTCGGGCCCGGGGCAGCCGGCAGCGATGCCAGCAGTGGGAAAAATCGGCAGCGCGGAACAGCCCCCGCTGGCTTGCTGTCGTGCCCGCGGGGGGGCTGCCTTCGGGCCCGGGGCAGCTGGCAGCGATGCCAGCAAGTGGGGAAAAATCGGCAGCGCGGACAGCCCCCGCTGGCTTGCTGTCGTGCCCGCGGGGGGGCTGCCTTCGGGCCCGGGCAGCGGCAGCGATGCCAAGCAGTGGGAAAAATCGGCAGCGCGGACAGCCCCCGCTGGCTTGCTGTCTTGCCCGCGGGGGGGTGCCTTCGGGCCCGGGGGCAGCGGCAGCGATGCCAGCAGTGGGAAAAATCGGCAGCGCGGACAGCCCCCGCTGGCTTGTGTCGTGCCCGCGGGGGGGCTGCCTGCGGCAGCGATGCAAGCGTGGGAAAAATCGGCAGCGCGGACAGCCCCCGCTGGCTTGCTGTCGTGCCCGCGGGGGGGCTGCCTTCGGGCGCGCGGACAGCCCCGCTGGCTTGCTGTCGTGCCCGCGGGGGGGCTGCCTTCGGGCCCTGGGCAGCGTCTGCGATGCCAGCAGTGTGAAAAATCGGCAGCGCGGACAGCCCCCGCTGGCTTGCTGTCGTTGCCCGCGGGGGGGCTGCCTTCGGGCCGGGGCAGCGGCAGCGATGCCAGCAGTGGGAAAAATCGGCAGCGCGGACAGCCCCCGCTGGCTTGCTGTCTTGCCCGCGGGGGGGCTGCCTTCGGGCCCGGGGCAGCGGCAGCGATGCCAGCAGTGGGAAAAATCGGCAGCGCGGACAGCCCCCGCTGGCTTGCTGTCGTGCCCGCGGGGGGGCTGCCTTCGGGCCCGGGGCAGCGGCAGCGATGCCAGCAGTGGGAAAAAATCGGCAGCGCGGACAGCCCCCGCTGGCTTGCTGTCGTGCCCGCGGGGGGGCTGCCTTCGGGCCCGGGGCATGCTGGCAGCGATGCCAGCAGTGGGAAAAATCGGCAGCGCGGACAGCCCCCGCTGGCTTGCTGTCTTGCCCGCGGGGGGGGCTGCCTTCGGGCCCGGGGCCCCTGCGCTCTTGCCTGCCCCCCGCGCGGGAGAGGCTAGGCGCTGCTGGGGCCAGCCCGACGTCGCTGGCCGCGCGATGCGCGCTGCCGGTTTTCTCGCATCCCGCCAAGAAAACGTCGTGCTTTCCACATGAAACCAATCCAGTAAAATCAGCCATAATTTTTGTGAGGCTGCCAGCCGAATTTGGGGTCATTCCGGGCCGGTTCCTATTTTTGCGTATTTCCTTGATTTTTAATGGTAGGAAAATAAAAAAAAATACTTCCCGACCTCGAAAAAATCTGGGAAAATTTATAAAGTTGGATTGGATTTTTGCAAACATATGTGCAAAATTTCAGCTCAAAATACCAAGAAATGAATTTTTTAGAGGGGGGGTGAACAGCTGGGACCTAGTAGTGTCTACCCCTGCCAGAGCTGCAATAAACACTTATAGCTCTTTAGGGGGGTGCCCCCTGGCTGGCCATGGGGCGCGCTGGCTGGCGCCCATAGGCCTGCCGCGGGGGATTTGTGGGCTGCTGCTATGCTCGGACTAACGTGGGGGGCCTCATGGCCCGAAGTCAACGCCGCCATCGATGACCCGTTTTCCGGCCGGCGACGACCCGATTCCGGCCACCGTCCCTGTGACCCGCTCCAAGCCGTTGGGCGCGTTGGGGCTGCTTATCCGCGGCTGCGGGCGCGCACGCACTCTGATTTGCCAGCGCTCGTGCCAACCAATAGGCAGCCCCAACGCGCCCAACGGCTTGGCGCGACGTCACGATTCCGGCCACCGTCCCTGTGACCCGCTCCAAGCCGTTGGGCGCGTTGGGGCTGCTTATCCGCGGCTGCGGGCGCGCACGCACTCTGATTTGCCAGCGCTCGTGCCAACCAATAGGCAGCCCCAACGCGCCCAACGGCTTGGCGCGACGTCACGATTCCGGCCACCGTCCCTGTGACCCGCTCCAAGCCGTTGGGCGCGTTGGGGCTGCTTATCCGCGGCTGCGGCCAGCGCACGCAACTCTGATTTGCCAGCGCTCGTGCCAACCAATAGGCAGCCCCAACTGCGCCCAACGGCTTGGCGCGACGTCACGATTCTGGCCACCGTCCCCGGGACCCGCTCCAAGCCGTTGGGCGCGTTGGGGCTGCTTATCCGCGGCGTGGGCGTGGGGCCTTAACAAGCCGCGCTCGTTCCAAGGTGCTGGCAGCTGACGCGCGCCTCTCAGCTTGCCGCGACGTCCCGGTGGCGGTGGCCGGAATCCCTGCCCGTCACCCGCTCCAAGCCGTTGGGCGCGTTGGGGCTGCTTATCCGCGGTCTCGGGCGTGGGGCCTTAACAGGATTCCCCTCGTGCCAAGGTGCTGGCAGCCCCAACGCGCCCAACGGCTTGGCGCTACGTAACGGCGACGTCCTGATTCCGGCCACCGCTGCCGTGACCCGCTCCAAGCCGTTGGGCGCGTTGGGGCTGCTTATCCGCGGTCTCGGGTGTGGGGCCTTAACAGGATTCCCCTCGTGCCAAGGTGCTGGCAGCCCCAACGCGCCCAACGGCTTGGCGCGACGTCACGGCAGCGGTGGCCTCTGCCTGTGCTCGCAAGCTGGAGGCCTGGCCGGACGTGTCTGGTGCGGACCGCTGAGCTTGGGGATTGCGAGGAGAGCTGTACCGCGTGGGCGTGCTGCATTCAGTTTGCTGCGCTCGTGCCAAGGTGCTGGCTCTCCTCGCCATCCCCAAGCTCCTGCGCGATGTGCCCGCTGCCGAGGCCTGGCCTCCGTCTTCCGAGCTGAGGCAGATGGCCCCCCGAATGATTGTCCCTGTTGCTCCCCCCCGCGGCCTGTCCCTTCGAGATCCGCCGCGTCCCCCGCGGCTTGTTGCGTGTCCCTTCGAGATCCCCCGCGTCCCCCGCGGCTTGTTGCTTGTCCCTTCGAGATCCTTCGCGTCCCCCAGCGGCGTGTTGCTTGTCCCTTCGAGATCCTTTCGCGTCCAGCGGTGCGGGCACGATCTCTCTCGGGTGTTTCCACTTGCCCTCGTGGCCGTGGTTCGCTCGTCGGGATTGTTGTCGCGTGTACGCAGAGTCGCATGAGCGGTAATTGGGCTGTCCGTGTCGGCAGGCTCCGTGCTTGTGCACCGAACTGTCGGCCTGCTGCCCCCATCACTCTCAGCCCAAGGCCCTGGGTGCCTTGCGGCGAGGCGGGGTTCCTGTGCTGCGTACCCACTTCGGTGGAATTTGAATGTGAAGCTGTCCCTCTCCGCCGCGCGCCTCCCCGGGGGCGCGGGGCGAACCTAGCAGCGGTGCCCGTGTTCCAGTCGAGCGGAATCCCGCCGAACTGGCCCACGCGCGGTCGCTCGTGCTTTCGGATGCGGAACGCGATGCCGGCGCGGGGGCCTCCGCCCCTGCGACCGTCCCGTTCGAGCCGCTCGTGCTCGATAAGAACGACTTCCTCGCCCGTCTCGGCCCCTCGTCTCATCGGCGTCGGGGATCGTGCGGGTCGTGGTGTCGCCAAGGA
>CM055347.1:78395-94917 GCA_029228515.1 Populus alba x Populus x berolinensis
AAAACATTTAAACTATCTTTCAAGTATCAGCAACAAAGATCCTATTTAATTTTTTAAAAAAAATTATTTTTATAATTTGAAAACATTTAAACTATCTTCCAAGTATCAAAAACAGAGATCCTACTCACTTTTATTAAAAACTTATTTTTAAAATTTCAAAACATTTGAATTATCAATCATCTATCAGAAACAGAGATCCCAATAATTTTTGTAAACAAATTCTTTTCATAATTTTAAAACATTTAAACTATCTTTCAAGTCTAAGTAACACAGATCCTACTTACTTTTTGTAAAAAATTATTTTTATAATTTGAAAACATTTAAACTATCTTTCAAGTATCAGCAACAGAGATCCTATTTAATTTTTTTAAAAAATTATTTTTATAATTTGAAAACATTTAAACTATCTTTCAAGTATAAGCAACAGAGATCCTACTTACTCTTTGTAAAAAAATATTTTCATAATTTGAAAACATTTAAACTATCTTTCAAGTATCAGCAACAAAGATCCTATTTAATTTTTTAAAAAAAATTATTTTTATAATTTGAAAACATTTAAACTATCTTCCAAGTATCAAAAACAGAGATCCTACTCACTTTTATTAAAAACTTATTTTTAAAATTTCAAAACATTTGAATTATCAATCATCTATCAGAAACAGAGATCCCAATAATTTTTGTAAACAAATTCTTTTCATAATTTTAAAACATTTAAACTATCTTTCAAGTCTAAGTAACACAGATCCTACTTACTTTTTGTAAAAAAATATTTTTATACTTTGAAAACATTTAAACAATCTTTCAAGTATCAGCAACAGAGATCCTAGTTAATTTTTTAAAAAAATTATTTTTATAATTTGAAAACATTTAAACTATCTTCCAAGTATCAGAAACAGAGATCCTACTCACTTTTATTAAAAACTTATTTTTAAAATTTCAAAACATTTGAATTATCAATCATCTATCAGAAACAGAGATCCCAACAATTTTTGTAAACAAATTATTTTCATAATTTTAAAACATTTAAACTATCTTTCAAGTCTAAGTAACACAGATCCTACTTACTTTTGTAAAAATTTATTTTTATAATTTGAAAACATTTAAACTATCTTTCAAGTATCAGCAACAGAGATCCTATTTAATTTTTTTAAAAAATTATTTTTATAATTTGAAAACATTTAAACTATCTTTCAAGTATAAGCAACAAGATCCTACTTACTCTTTGTAAAAAAATATTTTCATAATTTGAAAACATTTAAACTATCTTTCAAGTATCAGCAACAGAGATCCTATTTAATTTTTTAAAAAAATTATTTTTATAATTTGAAAACATTTAAACTATCTTCCAAGTATCAGAAACAGAGATCCTACTCACTTTTATTAAAAACTTATTTTTAAAATTTCAAAACATTTGAACTATCAATCATCTATCAGAAACAGAGATCCCAATAATTTTTGTAAATAAATTATTTTCATAATTTTAAAACATTTAAACTATCTTTCAAGTCTAAGTAACACAGATCCTACTTACTTTTTGTAAAAATTTATTTTTATAATTTGAAAACATTTAAACTATCTTTCAAGTATCAGCAACAGAGATCCTATTTAATTTTTTTAAAAAAATTATTTTTATAATTTGAAAACATTTAAACTATCTTTCAAGTATAAGCAACAGAGATCCTACTTACTCTTTGTAAAAAAATATTTTCATAATTTGAAAACATTTAAACTATCTTTCAAGTATCAGCAACAGAGATCCTATTTAATTTTTTAAAAAATTATTTTTATAATTTGAAAACATTTAAACTATCTTCCAAGTATCAGAAACAGAGATCCTACTCACTTTTATTAAAAACTTATTTTTAAAATTTCAAAACATTTGAATTATCAATCATCTATCAGAAACAGAGATCCCAATAATTTTTGTAAACAAATTATTTTCATAATTTTAAAACATTTAAACTATCTTTCAAGTCTAAGTAACACAGATCCTACTTACTTTTTGTAAAAAATTATTTTTATAATTTGAAAACATTTAAACTATCTTTCAAGTATCAGCAACAGAGATCCTATTTAATTTTTTTAAAAATTATTTTTATAATTTGAAAACATTTAAACTATCTTTCAAGTATAAGCAACAGAGATCCTACTTACTCTTTGTAAAAAAATATTTTCATAATTTGAAAACATTTAAACTATCTTTCAAGTATCAGCAACAGAGATCCTATTTAATTTTTTAAAAAAATTATTTTTATAATTTGAAAACATTTAAACTATCTTCCAAGTATCAGAAACAGAGATCCTACTCACTTTTATTAAAAACTTATTTTTAAAATTTCAAAACATTTGAATTATCAATCATCTATCAGAAACAGAGATCCCAATAATTTTTTAAACAAATTATTTTTATAATTTTAAAACATTTAAACTATCTTTCAAGTCTAAGTAACACAGATCCTACTTACTTTTTGTAAAAAATTATTTTTATAATTTGAAAACATTTAAACTATCTTTCAAGTATCAGCAACAGAGATCCTATTTAATTTTTTTAAAAAATTATTTTTATAATTTGAAAACATTTAAACTATCTTTCAAGTATAAGCAACAGAGATCCTACTTACTCTTTGTAAAAAAATATTTTCATAATTTGAAAACATTTAAACTATCTTTCAAGTATCAGCAACAGAGATCCTATTTAATTTTTTTAAAAAATTATTTTTATAATTTGAAAACATTTAAACTATCTTCCAAGTATCAGAAACAGAGATCCTACTCACTTTTATTAAAAACTTATTTTTAAAATTTCAAAACATTTGAATTATCAATCATCTATCAGAAACAGAGATCCCAATAATTTTTGTAAACAAATTATTTTCATAATTTTAAAACATTTAAACTATCTTTCAAGTCTAAGTAACACAGATCCTACTTACTTTTTGTAAAAATTTATTTTTATAATTTGAAAACATTTAAACTATCTTTCAAGTATCAGCAACAGAGATCCTATTTAATTTTTTTAAAAAAATTATTTTTATAATTTGAAAACATTTAAACTATCTTTCAAGTATAAGCAACAGAGATCCTACTTACTCTTTGTAAAAAAATATTTTCATAATTTGAAAACATTTAAACTATCTTTCAAGTATCAGCAACAGAGATCCTATTTAATTTTTTTAAAAAATTATTTTTATAATTTGAAAACATTTAAACTATCTTCCAAGTATCAGAAACAGAGATCCTACTCACTTTTATTAAAAACTTATTTTTAAAATTTCAAAACATTTGAATTATCAATCATCTATCAGAAACAGAGATCCTAATAATTTTTGTAAACAAATTATTTTCATAATTTTAAAACATTTAAACTATCTTTCAAGTCTAAGTAACACAGATCCTACTTACTTTTTGTAAAAATTTATTTTTATAATTTGAAAACATTTAAACTATCTTTCAAGTATCAGCAACAGAGATCCTATTTAATTTTTTTTAAAAAATTATTTTTATAATTTGAAAACATTTAAACTATCTTTCAAGTATAAGCAACAGAGATCCTACTTACTCTTTGTAAAAAAATATTTTCATAATTTGAAAACATTTAAACTATCTTTCAAGTATCAGCAACAGAGATCCTATTTAATTTTTTTAAAAAATTATTTTTATAATTTGAAAACATTTAAACTATCTTCCAAGTATCAGAAACAGAGATCCTACTCACTTTTATTAAAAACTTATTTTTAAAATTTCAAAACATTTGAATTATCAATCATCTATCAGAAACAGAGATCCCAATAATTTTTGTAAACAAATTATTTTCATAATTTTAAAACATTTAAACTATCTTTCAAGTCTAAGTAACACAGATCCTACTTACTTTTTGTAAAAAATTATTTTTATAATTTGAAAACATTTAAACTATCTTTCAAGTATCAGCAAACAGAGATCCTATTTAATTTTTTTTAAAAATTATTTTTATAATTTGAAAACATTTAAACTATCTTTCAAGTATAAGCAACAGAGATCCTACTTACTCTTTGTAAAAAAATATTTTCATAATTTGAAAACATTTAAACTATCTTTCAAGTATCAGCAACAGAGATCCTATTTAATTTTTTTAAAAAAATTATTTTATAATTTGAAAACATTTAAACTATCTTTCAAGTATCAGAAACAGAGATCCTACTTACTTTTTGTAAAAAATTATTTTTATAATTTCAAAACATTTAAACTATCAATCATCTATCAGCAACAGAGATCCTACTTATTTTTGTAAAAAAATTATTTTCATAATTTTAAAACATTTAAACTATCTTTCAAGTATCAGTAACACTGATCCTACTTACTTTTTTAAAAAAATTATTTTATAATTTGAAAACATTTAAACTATCTTCCAAGTATCAGCAACAGAGATCCTATTTAATTTTTTTTAACAAATTATTTTTATAATTTGAAAACATTTAAACTATCTTTCAAGTATAAGCAACAGAGATCCTACTTACTCTTTGTAAAAAAATATTTTCATAATTTGAAAACATTTAAACTATCTTTCAAGTATCAGCAACAGAGATCCTATTTAATTTTTTTAAAAAATTATTTTTATAATTTGAAAACATTTAAACTATCTTCCAAGTATCAGAAACAGAGATCCTACTCACTTTTATTAAAAACTTATTTTTAAAATTTCAAAACATTTGAATTATCAATCATCTATCAGAAACAGAGATCCCAATAATTTTTGTAAACAAATTATTTTCATAATTTTAAAACATTTAAACTATCTTTCAAGTCTAAGCAACACAGATCCTACTTACTTTTTGTAAAAATTTATTTTTATAATTTGAAAACATTTAAACTATCTTTCAAGTATCAGCAACAGAGATCCTATTTAATTTTTTTAAAAAATTATTTTTATAATTTGAAAACATTTAAACTATCTTTCAAGTATAAGCAACAGAGATCCTACTTACTCTTTGTAAACAAATATTTTCATAATTTGAAAACATTTAAACTATCTTTCAAGTATCAGCAACAGAGATCCTATTTAATTTTTTTAAAAAAATTATTTTTATAATTTGAAAACATTTAAACTATCTTCCAAGTATCAGAAACAGAGATCCTACTCACTTTTATTAAAAACTTATTTTTAAAATTTCAAAACATTTGAATTATCAATCATCTATCAGAAACAGAGATCCTAATAATTTTTGTAAACAAATTATTTTTATAATTTTAAAACATTTAAACTATCTTTCAAGTCTAAGTAACACAGATCCTACTTACTTTTTGTAAAAAATTATTTTTATAATTTGAAAACATTTAAACTATCTTCCAAGTATCAGCAACAGAGATCCTATTTAATTTTTTTTTAAAAATTATTTTTATAATTTGAAAACATTTAAACTATCTTTCAAGTATAAGCAACAGAGATCCTACTTACTCTTTGTAAACAAATATTTTCATAATTTGAAAACATTTAAACTATCTTTCAAGTATCAGCAACAGAGATCCTATTTAATTTTTTCAAAAAATTATTTTTATAATTTGAAAACATTTAAACTATCTTCCAAGTATCAGAAACAGAGATCCTACTGACTTTTATTAAAAACTTATTTTTAAAATTTCAAAACATTTGAATTATCAATCATCTATCAGAAACAGAGATCCCAATAATTTTTGTAAATAAATTATTTTCATAATTTTAAAACATTTAAACTATCTTTCAAGTCTAAGTAACACAGATCCTACTTACTTTTTGTAAAAATTTATTTTTCATAATTTGAAAACATTTAAACTATCTTTCAAGTATCAGCAACAGAGATCCTATTTAATTTTTTAAAAAATTATTTTTATAATTTGAAAACATTTAAACTATCTTCCAAGTATCAGAAACAGAGATCCTACTCACTTTTATTAAAAACTTATTTTTAAAATTTCAAAACATTTGAATTATCAATCATCTATCAGAAACAGAGATCCAATAATTTTTGTAAACAAATTATTTTTATAATTTTAAAACATTTAAACTATCTTTCAAGTCTAAGCAACAGAGATCCTACTTACTCTTTGTAAAAAATTATTTTTATAATTTGAAAACATTTAAACTATCTTTCAAGTATCAGCAACAGAGATCCTATTTAATTTTTTTAAAAATTATTTTTATAATTTGAAAACATTTAAACTATCTTTCAAGTATCAGCAACAGAGATCCTACTCAATTTTTGTAAAAATTATATTTTTATAATTTGAAAACATTTAAACTATCTTTCAAGTCTAAGCAACAGAGATCCTACTTACTCTTTGTAAAAAAATATTTTCATAATTTGAAAACATTTAAACTATCTTTCAAGTATCAGCAACAGAGATCCTATTTAATTTTTTAAAAAATTATTTTTATAATTTGAAAACATTTAAACTATCTTCCAAGTATCAGAAACAGAGATCCTACTCACTTTTATTAAAAACTTATTTTTAAAATTTCAAAACATTTGAATTATCAATCATCTATCAGAAACAGAGATTCCAATAATTTTTGTAAACAAATTATTTTCATAATTTTAAAACATTTAAACTATCTTTCAAGTCTAAGGAACTCAGATCCTACTTACTCTTTGTAAAAAAATATTTTCATAATTTAAAAACATTTAAACTATCTTTCAAGTATCAGCAACAGAGATCCTATTTAATTTCTTTAGAAAAATTATTTTTATAATTTGAAAACATTTAAACTATCTTTCAAGTATAAGAAACAGAGATCCTACTTCCTCTTTGTAAAAAAATATTTTCATAATTTGAAAACATTTAAACTATCTTTCAAGTATCAGCAACAGAGATCCTATTTAATTTTTTTAAAAAAATTATTTTTATAATTTGAAAACATTTAAACTATCTTCCAAGTATCAGAAACAGAGATCCTACTCACTTTTATTAAAAACTTATTTTTAAAATTTCAAAACATTTGAATTATCAATCATCTATCAGAAACAGAGATCCAAATAATTTTTGTAAAAAAATTATTTTCATAATTTTAAAACATTTAAAACTATCTTTCAAGTCTAAGCAACAGAGATCCTACTTACTTTTTGTAAAAAATTATTTTTATAATTTGAAAACATTTAAACTATCTTTCAAGTATCAGCAACAGAGATCCTATTTAATTTTTTTTAAAAAATTATTTTTATAATTTGAAAACATTTAAACTATCTTTCAAGTATAAGCAACAGAGATCCTACTTACTCTTTGTAAAAAAATATTTTCATAATTTGAAAACATTTAAACTATCTTTCAAGTATCAGCAACAGAGATCCTATTTAATTTTTTAAAAAAATTATTTTTATAATTTGAAAACATTTAAACTATCTTCCAAGTATCAGAAACAGAGATCCTACTCACTTTTATTAAAAACTTATTTTTAAAATTTCAAAACATTTGAATTATCAATCATCTATCAGAAACAGAGATCCTAATAATTTTTGTAAACAAATTATTTTTATAATTTTAAAACATTTAAACTATCTTTCAAGTCTAAGTAACACAGATCCTACTTACTTTTTTGTAAAAAATTAATTTTATAATTTGAAAACATTTAAACTATCTTTCAAGTATCAGCAACAGAGATCCTATTTAATTTTTTTTAAAAATTATTTTTATAATTTGAAAACATTTAAACTATCTTTCAAGTATAAGCAACAGAGATCCTACTTACTCTTTGTAAACAAATATTTTCATAATTTGAAAACATTTAAACTATCTTTCAAGTATCAGCAACAGAGATCCTATTTAATTTTTTTAAAAAATTATTTTTATAATTTGAAAACATTTAAACTATCTTCCAAGTATCAGAAACAGAGATCCTACTCATTTTATTAAAAACTTATTTTTAAAATTTCAAAACATTTGAATTATCAATCATCTATCAGAAACAGAGATCCCAATAATTTTTGTAAACAAATTATTTTCATAATTTTAAAACATTTAAACTATCTTTCAAGTCTAAGTAACACAGATCCTACTTACTTTTTGTAAAAAATTATTTTTATAATTTGAAAACATTTAAACTATCTTTCAAGTATCAGCAACAGAGATCCTATTTAATTTTTTAAAAAATTATTTTTATAATTTGAAAACATTTAAACTATCTTTCAAGTATCAGCAACAGAGATCCTACTTACTCTTTGTAAAAAAATATTTTCATAATTTGAAAACATTTAAACTATCTTTCAAGTATCAGCAACAGAGATCCTACTTAATTTTTGTAAAAAAATTATTTTTATAATTTGAAAACATTTAAACTATCTTTCAAGTATCAGAAACAGAGATCCTACTTAATTTTTTAAAAAATTATTTTTATAATTTGAAAACATTTAAACTATCTTTCAAGTATCAGCAACAGAGATCCTACTTAATTTTTTAAAAAATTATTTTTATAATTTGAAAACATTTAAACTATCTTTCAAGTATCAGCAACAGAGATCCTATTTAATTTTTTAAAAAAATTATTTTATAATTTGAAAACATTTAAACTATCTTCCAAGTATCAGAAACAGAGATCCTACTCACTTTTATTAAAAACTTATTTTTAAAATTTCAAAACATTTGAATTATCAATCATCTATCAGAAACAGAGATCCCAATAATTTTTGTAAACAAATTATTTTCATAATTTTAAAACATTTAAACTATCTTTCAAGTCTAAGTAACACAGATCCTACTTACTTTTTGTAAAAAATTATTTTTATAATTTGAAAACATTTAAACTATCTTTCAAGTATCAGCAACAGAGATCCTATTTAATTTTTTTAAAAAATTATTTTTATAATTTGAAAACATTTAAACTATCTTTCAAGTATAAGCAACAGAGATCCTACTTACTCTTTGTAAAAAAATATTTTCATAATTTGAAAACATTTAAACTATCTTTCAAGTATCAGCAACAGAGATCCTATTTAATTTTTTTAAAAAATTATTTTTATAATTTGAAAACATTTAAACTATCTTTCAAGTATCAGAAACAGAGATCCTACTCACTTTTATTAAAAACTTATTTTTAAAATTTCAAAACATTTGAATTATCAATCATCTATCAGAAACAGAGATCCTATTTAATTTTTGTAAAAAATTATTTTATAATTTTAAAACATTTAAACTATCTTTCAAGTATCAGCAACAGAGATCCTACTTAATTTTTGTAAAAAATTATTTTTATAATTTGAAAACATTTAAACTATCTTTCATGTATCAGCAACAGAGATCCTATTTAATTTTTTTAAAAAATTATTTTTATAATTTGAAAACATTTAAACTATCTTTCAAGTATAAGCAACAGAGATCCTACTTACTTTTTGTAAAAAAATATTTTCATAATTTGAAAACATTTAAACTATCTTTCAAGTATCAGCAACAGAGATCCTATTTAATTTTTTTAAAAATTATTTTTATAATTTGAAAACATTTAAACTATCTTCCAAGTATCAGAAACAGAGATCCTACCCACTTTTATTAAAAACTTATTTTTAAAATTTCAAAACATTTGAATTATCAATCATCTATCAGAAACAGAGATCCCAATAATTTTTGTAAACAAATTATTTTCATAATTTTAAAACATTTAAACTATCTTTCAAGTCTAAGTAACACAGATCCTACTTACTTTTTGTAAAAAAATATTTTTATAACTTGAAAACATTTAAATTGTCTTTCAAGTATCAGCAACAGAGATCCTATTTAATTTTTTTAAAAAAATTATTTTTATAATTTGAAAACATTTAAACTATCTTTCAAGTATAAGCAACAGAGATCCTACTTACTCTTTGTAAACAAATATTTTCATAATTTAAAAACATTTAAACTATCTTTCAAGTATCAGCAACAGAGATCCTATTTAATTTTTTAAAAAAATTATTTTTATAATTTGAAAACATTTAAACTATCTTCCAAGTATCAGAAACAGAGATCCTACTCACTTTTATTAAAAACTTATTTTTAAAATTTCAAAACATTTGAATTATCAATCATCTATCAGAAACAGAGATCCCAATAATTTTTGTAAACAAATTATTTTCATAATTTTAAAACATTTAAACTATCTTTCAAGTCTAAGTAACACAGATCCTACTTACTTTTTGTAAAAAATTATTTTTATAATTTGAAAACATTTAAACTATCTTTCAAGTATCAGCAATAGAGATCCTATTTAATTTTTTTAAAAAATTATTTTTATAATTTGAAAACATTTAAACTATCTTTCAAGTATAAGCAACAGAGATCCTACTCACTCTTTGTAAAAAAATATTTTCATAATTTGAAAACATTTAAACTATCTTTCAAGTATCAGCAACAGAGATCCTATTTAATTTTTTAAAAAAATTATTTTTATAATTTGAAAACATTTAAACTATCTTTCAAGTATCAGAAACAGAGATCCTACTCACTTTTATTAAAAACTTATTTTTAAAATTTCAAAACATTTGAATTATCAATCAAGTATCAGAAACAGAGATCCTAATAATTTTTGTAAACAAATTATTTTCATAATTTTAAAACATTTAAACTATCTTTCAAGTCTAAGTAACACAGATCCTACTTACTTTTTGTAAAAAATTATTTTTATAATTTGAAAACATTTAAACTATCTTTCAAGTATCAGCAACAGAGATCCTATTTAATTTTTTTAAAAAATTATTTTTATAATTTGAAAACATTTAAACTATCTTTCAAGTATAAGCAACAGAGATCCTACTTACTCTTTGTAAAAAAATATTTTCATAATTTGAAAACATTTAAACTATCTTTCAAGTATCAGCAACAGAGATCCTATTTAATTTTTAAAAAATTATTTTTATAATTTGAAAACATTTAAACTATCTTCCAAGTATCAGAAACAGAGATCCTACTCACTTTTATTAAAAACTTATTTTTAAAATTTCAAAACATTTGAATTATCAATCATCTATCAGAAACAGAGATCCCAATAATTTTTGTAAACAAATTATTTTCATAATTTTAAAACATTTAAACTATCTTTCAAGTCTAAGTAACACAGATCCTACTTACTTTTTGTAAAAATTTATTTTTATAATTTGAAAACATTTAAACTATCTTTCAAGTATCAGCAACAGAGATCCTATTTAATTTTTTTAAAAAATTATTTTTATAATTTGAAAACATTTAAACTATATTTCAAGTATAAGCAACAGAGATCCTACTTACTCTTTGTAAAAAAATATTTTCATAATTTGAAAACATTTAAACTATCTTTCAAGTATCAGCAACAGAGATCCTATTTAATTTTTTTAAAAAATTATTTTTATAATTTGAAAACATTTAAACTATCTTCCAAGTATCAGAAACAGAGATCCTACTCACTTTTATTCAAAACTTATTTTTAAAATTTCAAAACATTTGAATTATCAATCATCTATCAGAAACAGAGATCCTAATAATTTTTGTAAACAAATTATTTTTATAATTTTAAAACATTTAAACTATCTTTCAAGTCTAAGTAACACAGATCCTACTTACTCTTTGTAAAAAATTATTTTTATAATTTGAAAACATTTAAACTATCTTTCAAGTATCAGCAACAGAGATCCTATTTAATTTTTTTAAAAAATTATTTTTATAATTTGAAAACATTTAAACTATCTTCAAGTATAAGCAACAGAGATCCTACTTACTCTTTGTAAAAAATATTTTCATAATTTGAAAACATTTAAACTATCTTTCAAGTATCAGCAACAGAGATCCTATTTAATTTTTTAAAAAATTATTTTTATAATTTGAAAACATTTAAACTATCTTCCAAGTATCAGAAACAGAGATCCTACTCACTTTTATTAAAAACTTATTTTTAAAATTTCAAAACATTTGAATTATCAATCATCTTTCAGAAACAGAGATCCCAATAATTTTTGTAAACAAATTATTTTCATAATTTTAAAACATTTAAACTATCTTTCAAGTCTAAGTAACACAGATCCTACTTACTTTTTGTAAAAAATTATTTTTATAATTTGAAAACTTTTAAACTATCTTTCAAGTATCAGCAACAGAGATCCTATTTAATTTTTTTTAAAAAATTATTTTTATAATTTGAAAACATTTAAACTATCTTTCAAGTATCAGAAACAGAGATCCTACTTACTTTTTGTAAAAAAATATTTTCATAATTTGAAAACATTTGAACTATCTTTCAAGTATCAGAAACAGAGATCCTATTTATTTTTTTAAAAAATTATTTTCATAATTTGAAAACATTTAAACTATCTTCCAAGTATCAGAAACAGAGATCCTACTCACTTTTATTAAAAAATTATTTTTAAAATTTCAAAACATTTGAATTATCAATCATCTATCAGAAACAGAGATCCCATAATTTTTGTAAAAAATTATTTTCATAATTTTAAAACATTTAAACTATCTTTCAAGTCTAAGTAACACAGATCCTACTCACTTTTTGTAAAAACTTATTTTTATAATTTGAAAACATTTAAACTATCTTTCAAGTATCAGAAACAGAGATCCTATTTAATTTTTTTAAAAAAATTATTTTTATAATTTGAAAACATTTAAACTATCTTTCAAGTATAAGCAACAGAGATCCTACTTACTCTTTGTAAAAAAATATTTTCATAATTTGAAAACATTTAAACTATCTTTCAAGTATCAGCAACAGAGATCCTATTTAATTTTTTTAAAAAATTATTTTTATAATTTGAAAACATTTAAACTATCTTCCAAGTATCAGAAACAGAGATCCTACTCACTTTTATTAAAAACTTATTTTTAAAATTTCAAAACATTTGAATTATCAATCATCTATCAGAAACAGAGATCCTAATAATTTTTGTAAACAAATTATTTTCATAATTTTAAAACATTTAAACTATCTTTCAAGTCTAAGTAACACAGATCCTACTTACTTTTTGTAAAAATTTATTTTATAATTTGAAAACATTTAAACTATCTTTCAAGTATCAGCAACAGAGATCCTATTTAATTTTTTTGAAAATTATTTTTATAATTTGAAAACATTTAAACTATCTTTCAAGTATAAGCAACAGAGATCCTACTTACTCTTTGTAAAAAAATATTTTCATAATTTGAAAACATTTAAACTATCTTTCAAGTATCAGCAACAAAGATCCTATTTAATTTTTTAAAAAAATTATTTTTATAATTTGAAAACATTTAAACTATCTTCCAAGTATCAGAAACAGAGATCCTACTCACTTTTATTAAAAACTTATTTTTAAAATTTCAAAACATTTGAATTATCAATCATCTATCAGAAACAGAGATCCCAATAATTTTTGTAAATAAATTATTTTCATAATTTTAAAACATTTAAACTATCTTTCAAGTCTAAGTAACACAGATCCTACTTACTTTTTGTAAAAAATTATTTTTATAATTTGAAAACATTTAAACTATCTTTCAAGTATCAGCAACAGAGATCCTATTTAATTTTTTTAAAAATTATTTTTATAAATTGAAAACATTTAAACTATCTTTCAAGTATAAGCATCAGAGATACTACTTACTTTTGTAAAAAATATTTTCATAATTTGAAAACATTTAAACTATCTTTCAAGTATCAGCACCAGAGATCCTATTTAATTTTTTAAAAAAATTATTTTTATAATTTGGAAACATTTTAAACTATCTTCCAAGTATCAGAAACAGAGATCCTACTCACTTTTATTAAAAACTTATTTTTAAAATTTCAAAACATTTGAATTATCATTCATCTATCAGAAACAGAGATCCCAATAATTTTTGTAAACAAATTATTTTCATAATTTGAAAACATTTAAACTATCTTTCAAGTCTAAGCAACAGAGATCCTACTTACTATTTGTAAAAAAATAGTTTTAAAATTTGAAAACATTTAAACTATCTTTCAAGTATCAGCAACATAGATCCTATTTAATTTTTTTAAAAAATTATTTTTATAATTTGAAAACATTTAAACTATCTTTTAAGTATATGCAACAGAGATCCTACTTACTCTTTGTAAAAAAATATTTTCATAATTTGAAAACATTTAAACTATCTTTCAAGTATCAGCAACAGAGATCCTATTTAATTTTTTAAAAAATTATTTTATAATTTGAAAACATTTAAACTATCTTCCAAGTATCAGAAACAGAGATCCTACTCACTTTTATTAAAAACTTATTTTTAAAATTTCAAAACATTTGAATTATCAATCATCTATCAGAAACAGAGATCCCAATAATTTTTGTAAAAAAATTATTTTCATAATTTTAAAACATTTAAACTATCTTTCAAGTCTAAGCAACAGAGATCCTACTTACTTTTTGTAAAAAATAATTTTTATAATTTGAAAACATTTAAACTATCTTTCAAGTATCAGCAACAGAGATCCTACTTAAATTTTTTAAAAAATTATTTTTATAATTTGAAAACATTTAAACTATCTTTCAAGTATAAGGAACAGAGATCCTACTTAATCTTTGTTAAAAAATATTTTTCATAATTTGAAAACATTTAAACTATCTTTCAAGTATCAGCAACAGAGATCCCATTTAATTTTTTTAAAAAAATTATTTTTATAATTTGTAAACATTTAAACTATCTTTCAAGTATCGGAAACAGAGATCCTACTCACTTTTATTAAAAACTTATTTTTAAAATTTCAAAACTTTTGAATTATCAATCATCTATCAGAAACAGAGATCCCAATAATTTTTGTAAAAAATTATTTTCATAATTTTAAAACATTTAAACTATCTTTCAAGTCTAAGCAACAGAGATACTACTTACTTTTTGTAAAAATATTTTATAATTTGATAACATTTAAAATATCTTTCAAGTCTCAGGAACAGAGATCCGATTTAATTTTTTTTAAAAATTATTTTCATATTGTGAAAACATTTAAACTATCTTTCAAGTATCAGCAACAGAGATCCTACTTACTCTTTGTAAAAAAATAATTTCATAATTTGAAAACATTTAAACTATCTTTCAAGTATCAGCAACAGAGATCCTACATAATTTTTTAAAAAATTATTTTTATAATTTGAAAACATTTAAACTATCTTCCAAGGTATCAGAAACAGAGATCCTACTCACATTTATTAAAAACTTATTTTTAAAATTTCAAAACATTTGAATTCTCAATCATCTATCAGAAACAGAGATCCCAATAATTTTTGTAAATAAATTATTTTCATAATTTTAAAACATTTAAACTATCTTTCAAGTCTAAGCAACAGAGATCCTACTTACTCTTTGTAAAAAAATATTTTCATAATTTGAAAACATTTAAACTATCTTTCAAGTATCAGCAACAGAGATCCTATTTAATTTTTTTTAAAAAATTATTTTTATAATTTGAAAACATTTAAACTATCTTCCATGTATCAGGCAACAGAGATCCTATTTAATGTTTTTAAAAAATTATTTTCATAATTTTAAAACATTTAAACTATCTCCAAGTATCAGCAACAGAGATCCTATTAACTTTTTTAAAAAAATTATTTTTATAATTTGAAAACATTTAAACTATCTTTCCAAGATATCAGAAACATAGATCCTACTCAACTTTTCCATTTAAAAACTTATTTTTAAAATTTCAAAACATTTGGAATTATCATCATCATCTATCGAGAAACAGAGATCCGAATAATTTTTGTAAACAAATTATTTTTATAATTTTAATACATTTAGAAACTATTCTTTCAAGTCTAAGTAACACAGATCCTACTTACTTTTTGTAAAAAATTATTTTTATAATTTGAAAACATTTAACTATCTTTCAAGTATCAGCAACAGAGATCCTATTTTAAAAGTTTTTTTTAAAAAATTATTTTTATAATTTGAAAACATTTAAACTATCTTTCAAGTATAAGCAAACAGAGATCCTATTACTCTTTGTAAAAAAATATTTTCCATAATTTGAAAACAATTTAAACTATCTTTCAAGCTATCAGCCAACAGAGATCCTAATTTAATATTTTTAAAAAAAAATTCTTTTTATAATTTAAAAACAATTAAACTATCTTCCAAATATCAGAAACAGAGATCCTACTCACTTTTATTAAAAACTTATTTTTAAAATTTCAAAACAATGAATTATCAATCATCTATCAGAAACAGAGATCCCAATAATTTTTGTAAATAAATTATTTTCATAATTTTAAAACATTTAAACTATCTTTCAAGTCTAAGTAACACAGATCCTACTTACTTTTTGTAAAAAATTATTTTTATAATTTGAAAACATTTAAACTATCTTTCAAGTATCAGCAACAGAGATCCTATTTAATTTTTTTAAAAAATTATTTTTATAATTTGAAAACATTTAAACTATCTTTCAAGTATAAAGCAACAGAGATCCTACTTACTCTTTGTAAAAAAATATTTTCATAATTTGAAAACATTTAAACTATCTTTCAAGTATCAGCAACAGAGATCCTATTAATTTTTTAAAAAATTATTTTTATAATTTGAAAACATTTAAACTATCTTCCAAGTATCAGAAACAGAGATCCTACTCACTTTT
>CM055347.1:95017-118929 GCA_029228515.1 Populus alba x Populus x berolinensis
TCTGGATAAGAAGCTGAGATTATGAGCTCCGACAACCACATATCAGCGCTTGGACAAGCTTCCTCTTCCACACCCATAAGTGGACCCCTGAAGCCTCACTCCATATAATTTAGAAAGTTGAAATGATATTTCTTACATGGTCGAGCTATGCATCTGTACACGCACACATTTGTCCAAACTCATGCAACCACGATGAAGCCTTGGTCCAAACAATTCTTTTACGAGGGAATTATTTCGGTTGCTGCGCACAATCATATATCAAATCACTCGGATTCAGTTTATGATCTCTCTTATATTCTAGCCAGAGCATACCCTTGCGCAAAACCTCTCCGAGTATATCTTTTCTATCCTTGTTCTTGGGGGGTCCCGGGGGGGGGGGGGTCGTGGAAAACCACTTTTAATTTCAACACCGTCATTTTTATTTATTTGCTGTTCGTGATGATATTTTGGGGGTTGGTAGGGAAACAGTTAGAGAACAAATTACTGAGAGTCAGCAATATGATCCTCTTCGAACTCACAACAGAAAAGCAAAAGAGAGAGAGAAAGAGATTTGAGAATTTAAAGCAAAGTATCTTTCTTCTTCTTAATAAATGAAGGAGAAATAATAATAATTCATCTTCAACTCATTACAAGTTACCAAAGAACACTACAAAACTCAAGAGAGATGAGATGCAACACAGTTACAAATTCAAAGATATCATAAACCCAACTCTCTCTTTGATCCAGCTTTGCTCAACTTACCACTTATAAGCAGAAGAAGAAGAGATTCATCTCAGTCTTTTATTGAAACAAAAGAGGCCAAGTAATGAAACAGGTCTCCCGGAATGCCTCTCCATTCTATTCTCTAACCCAAACCACAGATGCGCATTTAACAAGATGTTGCGAGTGAAGATTGATCCACCTAGCTGACTTCTTTGGCAGCTGCAATAACAGCCTCTGTAGTAATACGAACTCCTTGTATATTTTACCTGCTGGTAGCACTTGCTCCAAACCGGTCCATTCCAATAGCCTTTCCTTTGTCTCCAACAATCCTCTCCCCATCCCAAATGTTGATCCAGCTTCGATGCTAACCCTAGCTTCTACAGCTGCTGGCAAAACACTTTCCTTGTATGGCATCTGATTGCTCATCAAAAAGGCCTCCCATGAAACAAAGGAAACAACTCTTACCAGCCTTAGCCTTCCTTTCTGAGTTCCTCAGCAGCTTTGGCAGCAATTTTTCCAGCTCTGAAACCAGTACCAAATCAAGAAAACATCAGGCTTCTTACTAGAGGAGTTATCTGAAATGATGTAGCCACCCTTTTCAACTCCCTCAATGGAGGTTCCAGGAAGTTGGGGTAGCTTTTGCCTGGAGAGGGCTAGGATGGAGGGTCTCTTTCTGTTGAGGACAGCAACCTTGTATGCGCCAGCAGTTTCATTTCCATCAGCTGGGCGGAGCATCAAAATGTGGGCATTGCACGGAAGCTCGCCAATGCTCAATTGGATGATGGGTTGGTCCATCCTCTCCAAGACCAATGTAATCGTGGGTCATGACATATATGACTCCAGCCTCACACAAAGCAGAAATCCTTATAGCAGCTCTCATGTAATCTGTGAAAACAAAGAAAGTAGCACAGTAGGGGATCAAGCCAGGACAGTGAAGTGCAATGCCATTGCAGATGGCTCCCATTCCATGCTCTCTGACACCAAACCTGACATTGCGTTCCTCAGGGGTGTCCTTTTGGAAGTCCCCAAAACATTTTTAACAAGGTCATGTTGGAAGAGGCAAGATCTGCACTGCCAACCAAGAAGACCAGGGAGCACTTTTGCAAGTGCATTTAGGTTTTGCTGAGATAGATTTCTGGTGGCATCTGCTGGGCTCCTCCGGAGTATATGTCTGCAACATTGCAATTTAAAAATATGAAGGATGAAAAAGATGACCTTTACTCCAAATGAAATATCTATAGATTCGTAATTTTGCATGCAAAATCCACACCCTGCCGATAATGTGTTTATCCTTGAGGGGTGGGTGGGGTTTATTGAGTTCACAAAATTGCGGGGCATGATGCCCAGAATCCATAATTTACGACAGTATGAAAAGCTCATATTAAAAGATGCAAATATAGAATCAACAGAGAGGTCCTCCCGGAAAGATCAGTAGAAAACACAATTGAATTTTACTCACAGGAAGTGCTTTCTCCCAACCAGCAGGCAGTTTCACCATTGGCAATAGACTTCAACTCTGCAGCTCTTTCACTGTACTTCTTCTCATACTCGGCAAACTTGGCATTCCATTCGGCTTCAAAAGCTGCACCAGCTGGGTGTGGCGGCTCCAGTGCCTAAGAAAAACCCAGACAGTTTATGAATATCAAATCAACTAAAGTACGACGATAAATAGGTAGAAACATAATCCTGCTTCACTTACTGCTTAACATCCTCTGGAACATGGAAAGGCTCATATGGCCATCCAAGGTTCTGCCTGGTAGCATCAACTTCCATGGCACCCAATGCACTCCCATGTACACTGTAAGAGTTTGCTTTGTTTGGAGATCCATAACCAATGGTTGTAGTCACCTTCAAAGAAAAGAAAACGCACAGCAAGTTTAGAGCATACCATCCAATTAATGTATATTTTTTAAAAAACTGCAACTTCAACGTTGTCTCCAGTGTACGGACATTGATTTTTCAGTGCCTAATCAGAAGACTCCCCATATGATTTCATCATCCTAACAAATATTTTGCCAGCTCATCTTCAAAACACACCACGTCTATAAGAGATGAAATATCTAACCTTGATCATAGTGGGTTTGTCCTTCACAGCCTTAGCCTCCTTGATGGCAGCACGAATCTCATCATATCCAGTGTTTCCATTCTTCACCCAGATAACATGCCACCCAAGACCCTCAAAACGTTTGTCAACATCCTCAGTGAACGCAATCTCAGTGTCACCATCGATAGAGATATGGTTGTCATCATAGAAAGCAATCAGCTTTCCAAGTCCCCAGTGTGCGGCCAATGAACAAGCCTCGTTTGAAATACCCTCCATTTGACAACCATCTCCCAATATAACATATCTACACGTGACAAATGAAAAGACGTGGCCACAGAAGACGAGCTCAATAAGTTTATATGGAAGAACAATTAACAAAATACAAAAAATTAGACAGCTATCATACGTGTAGTGGTCAACAATCTCATTGTCTGGTTTGTTGTAGCGAGCAGCCAAGTGCTTCTCTGCAAGTGCCAAACCAACACCATTGGCAATACCCTGTCCAAGAGGACCTGCAGAAGAAAATAGAAAGTTTAAGTTTCGAATTCAGGTAAGCACGTAAAAACATGCAGATAATAGATAAAAGTGGTCAAAAAAAGTAGAAACTTTAATCTGACCAGTTGTGACTTCAACACCAGGAGTCTCAAAGTTCTCAGGATGTCCAGGTGTCCTGCTTCCCCACTGACGGAAACTCTTCAAGTCTTCTTCCTGTTAATTCAACCAAATCAGAATGCTCGGTTAACTTCAACAATACCAATAACCAAATGTCCAAGTAAACAATAACAGCGGTATACTTTAGCTCCATTTGCATAATTCAAGCTTGATCTTCTACATGCAATAACATATTTATAATTAGCAAGCATCAAAATAATAACATGTTGAATCTTCTTTAATAATCTTTTTGGTTCCTTGATCAAGGAATTCCGGATCCATCTCAGAAAACCACACAACAACAAAAAAAACTTAAGAAACTCAAAGTTTCTATCAAAAAAATATTTTAAGCAACAAGAAGAAAGAAATCACCAACCTTGACGCTATCATATCCAGCAAGGTGAAGCAGAGCATATTGCAACATACAGCCATGGCCAGCAGACAAAACAAACCGGTCACGATTGAACCAATTATGGATTCTTCGGATTGTACCTCATGACCTCATCGTACAAAATATGACCCAATCGGAGCACACCCCATAGGCAAACCAGGGTGACCTGAATTAGCCTTTTCAACAGCATCAATAGCGAGAAATCTAATCGTATTAACCGACTTCTCCACCAATGAAGTATCTGTTGTCGCATCCAGTGTCTCCACTGCCGCCGCTCTTACTTTTCGGGAAGACACGCGGCGGCGGCGGCTAGTTGTTGTGGCGCGTGTGGCTGTACAGGTGGTGGATTTGAGGCCGGAGAAAGCAGGAAGGGAGACAAGAGAGACACGGCTGTCACGGAGGTGGTCAATGGCATTGTGAGAGACGGCTCTAGCCAAAAGGGCTTGAGAGAGAGTTAGAGAAGAAGTGGAAGCCATTCCTGAATTCTGAAACTCTCTCAGTCTCTCTCTCTGGTTTTTGTTGGGTCCTGTTGTCGATATTACAGAGAGAGTTAAATTTATTTGAGAATGAAAGAGGCAAGGGACTGCAACTCTTATTTAACACAAATTATATTTTAGTTCCTAATGTTTGGGTATAACTATAAACTTAATAACTTCTTTTTAAAACTTTGTAATTTAACCCTTTGACTCGTATTAGCCATTCTCTTATTAAAATATCTTAATTTTCTCCAAATCTTCACGAATTCGTTTTTCTCCAAGCCAAGAATTTAGAATTATCAAAGGATGAGATTGGATTTTTGTTTATTTTAATAAGAACTCAACATTTGTATTACTGGAAAAACATCAGCAAGAATTAATGACTAAGCTATATGTTTTTAAACATGAAGGATTAATTTATAACTATATGAACAAATCAAGGACTAGATAAATAATCAATATTTTTTTCTTATCTTTGAACTTCTCGCAAGGTACAAAGAGACAACAAGTTTTGTTGATCTTTTAACGTAAACTTTGGAAGAGGCTGTGATCTAGACCGATGAGTATGGGTTGGAAATGGGAAATTATCTGCCTTCCATTCTCTCCTCTTTTCTTGACCATTGGATTCACAGTGACGTGGAAAGAGAGAAAATCTACGCCATTGACTATGGGTAGGGGTTTGGAAAATGCTCTACCTTTCGTTTTTTTTTTTTTTCCAGAATAAAACATATTTTAGAAAATGCTCTAAAAGGTCTTCCTCATGCCTTTCATTTATTAATATATTATATTATTATAATTATTATATTATATTATATTATAGAACTGTTTTTTTTAGTTTTTTTAATGATTTTTTTTAGTTTGTTAATATTAAATTTTTTTTATTTAGTTATCAGATTTTTATGATATAGATCCCGTGGTTTGACGGGTTAACATGATTTAACAAGTTAACCTAGATTTTTTTTCTTTTTAATTAATTTTTTTTCGTTTAGTTTGGTTTTTTAATGTTAAATTTTTTATAATTAATTATCAGACTTTCATGACACGTGTCATGGACTTTACGAGTTAACCTGATTTGATGGGTTAACCTAGTAAATTCTGGGTAAGCCCGTCAATTTTTTTTTCTATTTAATTATCAAACTTTCATGACGCAAACCCCAGGTTTTACGGGTTAACCTGGTTTGAAGAGTTAACCCAATTGATTCATTTTTTTTTTCATTAGTTTTTTTCTTCATGTTGAGTTTTTTTTCTTTTTAATTAATATATTTAATTATCACACTTTTATGACACGATCTTAAAGTCATACCCACATCCAATATTCTTAGGTCCGGTGTTGCAGCCAGACTCACTTAAACTTGGGTCATGCAAGTGTAATGTTATTATTAATATTATAAATATTAATTTTAGGTCAGATATTGCAACCAAACCCAAGACTCTTGGGTATAGCTGTGCAGAAAGACCTAACACTTTTAAATCTTAATTATTTTTTTTACATTTTTTAGACAAAAAAAAAGACCTATGACATCACACATTTAATGTAACTAGTATATATATATATATATAATGCAATTAGATTTTGTTTGTTTGGAACCCAAAGCCAACACGACGAGGAAGCTATTTTTTTTAATTCTATGAACATAATTATTTTTATTATAATATTTATATAATTGTTAAGATTTACATTGATTTGTTTAGATTAGAAATTTTAAATGTTAGTTGAATTTTATTGATTTGTTTTTATTAATTTATAACTGTTAATGAGAAATTATTTTCTTATAGTAATTTTAGGTTTAGAAATAAGATAAATAATGATATTGTTTTTTAATATTCATAGGTGTTTTTTTTTTGTGTAACCCTGCATGATTTGTTTTCTCAAATTTCATTTAATTGTTTTTTTTGTGTTTGCATATTTTTATTATAATTTAATTAAATAAAAAATTATTTAAAAAATAATTTTATCAAACACAATCTAATACATGACTTGTGCTGTGAGATAAAAAAAAATGTACATATTTCTTTCAATTTTTAAATTTAGTTCTTAGTTAATTAATATGTTTTTTTATTGATATATATGATTTTTGATTTATTTAATTAAATATATGTATTATCTTTTTAATTTTTAATTAAATATTTTTTATATTAAAAAACGCATTAAAAACACTTATGTATTTACTTTTTTATATTAAAAAATTATTTTATACTCGCCACCAACAAACTAGTTTGGTTTTATTGAAGGACTCTGCTTACTGCTACCAACAAATTAAAATTTATGTTGGCTTTTGGACAATGGCTTGATTTGTGGGGTAGAGCAATGAACGAGCACCCACAAAATTAATAAAAGGAAGTTCGGTGAGAGGAAGCACGGTATGATTAGCCATTTAATTATAGTGGTTAGAATAAATAATTTTCATGGCACCTAAATTCAATCGGTTAAGAAGGAAATGCAACAATTTTAATAAAATATTAATAAATTATTTTTTAGCTTATTTTTAATGACATAATCAAACACTAGAAAATATTTTACAACTTATTTTTTATTATACAACTAAATATCGCAAAATAATTTATTTTCCTGGAATTCACTTTAAAAAAAAAACTATTTTTAGCAAAAAAATGGGTTTCAATGTTGTTGTACATATAACAATTTATATGTATTTATAAATAGTTTTAAAAAAGTATTTAATTATTTATAGGTTTATACGTATAACAATTTAAATGCATTTATACATTTCATATTATTACATATTTTTTTAAAAAAAGAATTGGCATTTCAATATTTGGAAAACTTAAAAGTATTAACAAAGTAGCAATCATGTAAGACATAGAGTCCGTGTAAAGTTTTATTTTCCAGCCGGGGGTTGTTGGCAATAAAAAGGTGGATGGCATCAAGATTAGCAAGTAAATTACTTTGTGTTGAAATTTGGTTCAAAATATGCAATCCCACCATGATTTGTATTACTATTTAAGCAGATCTACATTCTTACCAATGTGGTACAAACTTATATTAACATTAATTAACGAAAGTGACTGTACATCACCTTACAAGGTAATGGTAATTTTTATTTTTATTATTAAATTTTTATAATTTTTTTTTAATAATTGTGCAGTACCTCATAAAACATTATTTTATTTTAGTAATGCTTTGTATTTTTATTTATTTATTTTTAATTTAATTATTCAATATTTATTTTTTTAATTATTCAACTTCATGATTTGTTTCAATTTGTATTTTAAGATTACTTGAGTCTTATAATTCGGGTCACGAATTTGACGAGTTAACTTGGTTTACTCGGGTTTCTCTTTTTCCTTTTTTTAGTTGATTATTTAAAAAAAAAAAATCATCATTGAACATTTTATTGACTAAAAATTAGACTTCATGATTTGTTTTGATTTACTTTCTATGAAGTTATCCCAATCTTATAACCCGAGACACGAGTATGGCGTGTTAACCTAATTTGATTCATGTTATTGTTTTTTGTTGAATTTTTTCTTCTTGTCATTTTTTTTTAAACATTGGTTTGAATTGTGCTTACCAATGTGTTTTTTCAATTTTTTTCTCTAACATTGAGTTAAACCTTTCAATTGGATAATTAGACCTTTGTTTTTCAAATTATTATCTTTTTAGATTTTTAATTTCTTTCTTCATGTTTTTGTTTTTCTGATTTGCTTGCTATGAGATTATCGTTGGTTTTTATGATTTCAATGTCATGGGTTTAACAGGTTAACCAATGTTGATTTTAGTCATTATTTTGTGTCTTCTTTTTTATATCATTTTTATTTTAATCATTCACCAACAATTGAGTTTATTGAGAATTAGACTTCAAAATTTATTTCGATTTGATTTTTATATGCTTTATCATTGGTCTTATTATTAGGAATTGCAGAATTTGAATAAGTTAAACTTGAAGTCAAGTCCAATATATTGTTATTTTAATATTAAAAAAGAAAGATATCGACCTGAATTTTTTTAAATCAAGTTATGTTTTTTTAATTGTTTGTACCCGTTGTTTTTGTTGCTTTGCCAAGTCAATCGACGTCAACTCCCACTTTGTATAATTTTTTTCCTACTAGATAAACAATAACAATACTTAAATTTTTTTTCTTCACTCACAATTCTTTGTTATCCCAGACAAACAGCATAACGCGTCCTTATAATCCATCAACACTTCTAATTGACATGCTCACCAACCACTTTCAAGTTCAATCACATGCTCACCAACCACATCATATATTACAATTCATCTTATTTCTAGAGTTTAGGATTCAAAAGTTCAAAATGATAATTGCATCCTTTTATTTTTTAGCCTTTTGCTGTTTCCAAATTCGAAAAAAACCTTGACACACAAACTAAACTGCAAATAATTAGCAAACTTGAAGTGGTGGAACATGACACAGAATCTTTAAATCTGGTAAAACAGGTTTCCACATTAAATAAAAAATCTTAGATTAAGCTTTCCTTTCAACCCTCGAGACAACTAAACCGGCAGGAAGAACATGAAGTGTGAGCTGACACGAATAATCTCTAATTGTGGTAAGCAGGTCGTGGTTTGTAAATAGTTTATAAAGCAAAAATAAAAATCAACAAGAGCCTCCACCTTGAGACATCCCTCCTCCATGGTCAGTTTTGTTTTTTTCGCATGTCGTACCACTTGCGAGAATAAAAGGTAAATACTGTAAAATGGAAGCAATAGGATGCTTGTAGTTATTAAAGGGAACTTTCAGAATTATTATTTATTTAATTATTTCTTGTTATTTTTTATTATTTTTCTTATTTGGATTAAAACTCTTCCATTTAATTAAGATGATTACTAATTAAAAAGGTTTCTTTTTTTTTGGCATTTAAACAGCCTTTCATGCTATTTTTTTTAAGTAGAGAAGTTCATGAATTAATTGATGCTTCCAGAATATAAGTAAAATTTTCTTTATAATTTCTTTAAAGTTTAGGAATGCTAAAATTAGGGGTTTGAAAAATCCTATCTCTATTATTTTCTGCTATATAGTTGTGTCAATATTGAGGCTATTACCAATTAAGGTTTCCTCAACTTGCCCTCTTTGGTGTTCATATAAATGCTCTCATCTTTGTGGAACAAGGAGCTGCCATGGACACAAGAATCTCCGAGTTCCACACTCCTCCGGCCAGCAAGACAGGTATTCGACATTGTTAGGCACATCTGCTTTCATTATACTCCATGACAAGCAAATTCACCCCCCCCCCCCCCTTTTTTCCCTCTGTTCATTAAAATACAAAATGACAGCCTTAAACTCCCGAGTGAACTACAGGGACTATGGGTTTGCAATTGGAATAATAGCCATGGTAATTGCAGCCTTCCGCTCAAGCAAATTTTTATGTTGGGAGGCCATTTGCTCAAACTTTACGACGCTGACCACCAAAGGACTTCGTAACATTAGAATGTCTTGATAGGGAACTGGTAACATCATATTTGAGATTTTTGCAAGTCAGTTCCCTTACCCAGCTTAGACAGCAACCATTGCAGTCATTCCATCAAGCAGTGTCACGTTGTGGATTGAATTCAACCACATCGGCCCGCAACAACATTCAGCTTGAAGAGTTGTGAAGAATGTCGAGACACATTACGGAAAGAAAGACCACACCCTGGTCTCAATATGTGATACGCCAGGAGCAAAGGCAGGATCAAGGCAGTCCAATCATCTATGGAGATATACACAACCTTTTACACCTTCCCCTAGTTTTCTGTCCAAGAAACAGGCCATAAATAAAAAAAGTGGGGGTGGTTAGAAATCCCTAACCAACATATACACATGTATGCTGTGTGGCAATGCGTGTGTGTCTGTGAGGAAGAAGAGAGAGAGAGAGTACCAGATTTTCCAATCTGCTGCCGATCCCATGAGAAGGTTCGCAATTTCATATTGCTCTACTCCGAAAACGTTTACCTTGCTCAACAAATCCCTTCTTTTGTTATTGATCTTCTACCCACCTAAAAGCCAGCATTCAAGCTGATCAATATAGCATTTAAGAAATTACCAGCTATTCTTCACACCTCAAAATCTTGGGTGCAAAACAATAGATGCAGTCATATACTCTCGAAACAATGAGCTGAACAGATATGGTAACTTAAGATAAACAGAAGATTTTGTAATACAATCACTAAAGGGATATGCACCAATCTCACACCTACTGGATAGGATATTTTATACATACCATAGTCCTGTTCTAACTTGTTACCTATAAATTAGCATGACAAAAGAAAGTTAATGTCCATTCGGTTTGAAAAAGCAGAAATATATACTAAATTAGCCACAGAAACAATCAGATATACAGAAAAAGTATATTTGAAGAGATGAAAACCATACTTGCAAAAAGCCGCCGAGCATAACCACCCTCCATAATCCGGGCAAACGAAGATGCATGAGAATAGCTTATTTCCTTCAAAAGCAATGATAAGAATGTCAGGATGGGCATCTAGATGAAGAATTATCTACAGGACCCCCAAGCTTCTCAGAGACAGCTCTAAACCACAGGGAAAAGATATTGAGTGATCACCTACCTCAAGACTAACGGACGCAATGGATTCCTGTAGGATAGCAGACTACTTTTCTTAGCCTCCAATATTTAAAAGAACTTAATACTCCTAGCAAAGAAAAGAAAAAAAAAAAAAAAATACAAATCATGCAGAATCTCTTCTTTCATAGATTCGCTGAAACTACAATTTAAGTCAAAATAAATGCAGAAAAAAATAATCAGAACAACCGAAGAACTGCAAAATTAGCAAGGAAAAAAAAACACCAGCAATCACCTCTTCCATCACGAGCTTGACTGATTCACTAAATAACATTCATCAGTCTATCAATCATCCACACCAACAATCTCGAATTTCTTGAACCGGAACATCACCAACATCAGTTATCCGCACTCGTGGGATCATATTAATTCTTTACCTGCAAGCAGCCATGCATCATACATGAGCATGTGCAAAGCACTAATTTACATCATCATTGATCCAGGCAACCAAAGCATACGAAATGGGAGCCTTCAAAAGCTATAACTATACGGTAACTAGTTTGTTAAAATCCAATTAACAGAACAAAAATTAGTCCTAAAACTAATAATAATAAAAATATATATTTATATATTTCCTCGCTAGGCACCACCTTCTTCCGTGCTACGCATTTGCCGTGCTGCCACACCAAATCGCTTCCCGTAATACGCCGGAGGAGCAAACGCCGGTCCTTGAAGAAACGATGAATTGTGTCCCAAAAGGAACTCCAAGAAGCGTTTGTGGATGCTTTAACAACCTCCTAACGCGCGCAAAAGCTCATCCCTGCGAAAAACAAATTAATAAGAAAATGATACTAATTGGCAGTTTAAATGCGATTGAGATGAATATACCTTAAGCTTAGACACGCTCGCGAATAAGCAGTGAGAGAAGCATCGATAACGCGATTTTGGCCTTATTTTCCTAGCAATTCGGGAGGGATTATTTGGGCAGTTTTTAGTTTTTTGCAAGTAATGAATTCCCTCTCTTCCCTATAATTGAACATATCTGCAACAAATAATGATAATCATAATTAGACTTCAAAGATTAATAAACAGAAAAGGAAAGAAAACGTCGAGGTTTTTGGTTACCTCGTAGAGAGAGAGTGAGGGATTAGATGAACAGCAGACGGAGGGAGGGAACAGCAATTAGCGATTGAACGGTGAGAGGGAATTGGCGCTCGCATAAAGAGGAGTGGCCGTTTTAGAGGGAGGGAAGAAAGCTGTGCTGGATTTTGGATAATGATGATTTGATTAGTTAATGGCCGTGCTGAGAATGAGCATTTTAGTTTTGCTCCAGTTATTCGCCCTCTCGTCTTTTCTAACTACGAGGATTAATTTAAAAAGAGTTTATGACACACGCCCATTGCTACAGTGAAAAAGACGCTCTTATCCTTGAGCAGAGTGCGTGCTTGCTGTCCTGGAACAATAGGAAATAAAATAAGAGGCTAACATATACTTGTGTTTGTTAGAAGTATTATATTTGAATTTTATTTGAATACCGATGAATAAAACATAATAGAATATAAAAATATCTATTTAACTGCTGATATATATTATTATCAAATTATATAAAATATTTTATAGAATTAGAATATCATAAAAAATAAATTTATTCTCAATATTTTCCAAACATAAAAAATTATTTGATAAAAATGAATATTCTACTATTTAAAAAAAATTAATAACTCAAAATTTATTATTTTTTAACTTATTTTATTTTATATGTCCAAATATTAGAAAATAATTTTCATCTAATTGTTTATTATACAACTAGATATATTAATAGATTTTAACTTAAAAATTATCTAACAAGGTTTTAAAATGGAAAGAAAAATAATAGATTTTAATTGAAAATATTTATCAAGGTTATATGTCCATAGTATTATATTTAAAATATTTATATTATATGTATAGTTACATTTTATAAAATAATATATATAATATATATGATATAATAATTTTTTTCAGTTGTACTGTTCATATCTCATTTGTTTTTACTGTAATTGGTCAAATAGTTATAATATTTTGTATATATTAGATAAATTTGAAAAAATAAATAATAATAAATGATTTTCAATTTTTTTTATAACATAACAAAATACTAGAAAGTGTCTTTTAGTTTATTTTTATCACAATATTTTTAAATGTAAAAAAATAATACATTTTTAAAAAATCTACTTTTTATAGAATCCATTTTCTAAAATAAAAATACTTTATAACAAACAAACAAAGTATTAATCTATCAAATATATTTTCAATACATCAAAAGGTTGAAGATCACAATATCTAATTTGGATTCTTAGGTTTTCTTATGAAGTTGATTATTAGGATGCGAATTTAGAGAAGTTTATTATAGTAATTTTTTTGCTTAAAGAATTCATTTGACAATATGATGTATTTTTTTCTAAATAACATACACTAATGAGCACGAGTAGATTAAACTAATCATAATTATCAAGTGAAATAATATCTATCACTGGCAATGTCATAAAATGCGTATTTATCAATCACCTTGGCAGAAATTTGGAATTTAAAATAATAATAAAAGGATACATTAGAAACTTCGAATAATGATTAAGGATATTAAAAATGGAGGTGTTTTAGTTAGAAGAAAAAATAAATATCTCACATTCCTCACCCCAGGGGATGTGGATTCCTCATTTTAGAAGGGTAACAAGTTCCTTGATTTTTTTTATACTTGCAGTTTTGGATGTTTATATTTGAGTAATAAACTTTTATTTTATCATTTCTAAGTTCATAAAAATTCAGAAAGAAAAGATAAAGTCATTAGAGAGAAAGCTTTATATTAATCACAATTTAACTATAAAAAATATTAACTGTGATTTCAATTGATTTGTTTAAAAGATAAGAGTTTGATGCAGATGGTTCTAGCTTTCAACTCAAAATATCTTCTATTCGGTCTAAAAAATATAAAATCAAACATTAAAAATATTTCAAAATTTTGATCTACCTTTTGCGATATGGTTATTACCTTCTTTATCTATTTTTTCTAACTCATATAAGATTTTATAGCAGCATTAACAATTATTATTACATGAATAATTATATATGAATTTAAAACATAGAAATGTTTTAAGAAAATTTGCTCATGAATATTCAATAAAAATGAAATATATATTTTTATTTATTTATTTATAATTCTTTATATAATTTAATTGAATTAATTATTCTCTTATTTTCTTCATGCATTCGCTTAAAAATTATTGAGTAGTGTATTTTTTTTTATTGAAATTTACCTTTGAATTATGAATAAATTTTATTTTTTAAAATTCTTTTAATTAAAAAAAATGATAAATAAAGAAAGAGAATTTTGATTAAAGAAATACATTTTTTCTCCTTGATTTAAATTATTGAAATTTTTTACAAATACTTATTTAATTGTCTATAGTTTTTGTAAGAAAATATGTTACCAATAAAAAAAAAACATAAAATAAATATTATTATATCCTTACCAGACAAACCTTAACTATATTTCAGAATTCTTAATTCTCGTTTTTTTTTTTAAATATGTATTTTAATTATTATAAAATTAAATAGTTTTTTTTAAAATAATTTATTTCTATTGAATTTTTTTCATAAAAAATCACTTTAAAAAAATATTATTTTTCAGAAAATAAACAGAATAATTACTAAAGAATCACTAATGTAATTCTAACAGAATAATAACTCCTTTTGATCGATGAAAATGATTCATCCACATTCCACCCAAAAAAAAGGGGGGGGGGGGGAACAACAGTGCAACAAAGGACATGCTTTTGTTATATGAAGGGTAGATACGTCTATTGAAGTGAAAAAAGGAGCGCTCCTATCAAGAGGAAGGTGGAGCAAAAACAATTTTCCGAGGGAGACAGGGTGATGACGGCAGTCGTCCAAGAGGGTGATTTGGCCGAGTCACGAGGCAAATCCACGAACGAACTATGGATCACAAGGTGGAAGATGGCGTCACCTTTTTTCGCGACTAGAAATTAATTGCGCCACGGAGTGCCTCACGCATCCCTATGTGTTGCCTAAAAGCAGATAAATTGTACCATTAGCATATAAAATAAAAGATATAAATTAACTCATCATTAAAATAAATTTTGATAAAATAATATATTTTTAGATATATAATTGTGATTTGTGAACCGTGATTTTTAATTAATATCACAATCGAAGAATACAATATCTATTTTTATTATTTAAACAAATATTACGTTTCAAGCACTTTGTGTTAGCCAACTTACTTTAGTGATGAAGATAGAGACAAGGTGATCATTAAAATTTTATATATATATATATATAAAGCAAATTTTATCATATTTAAGAACTGTTTGGAACACAGTTCAACTCATATTTTTTAAAATTTTAATTTTTTTATTTAAAATTAATATTTTTTAGTGTTTTTTAATTATTTTGATATGCTAATATAAAAAATATTACTTTACTATATTTTTAAGTAAAACATATTTAAAAAACAATTAAATTTTCAATCACGCTCTTTTTAATTGAGTTATGGGAGATTCATTTTCTAACTGTGCTGGCTTTTGTTAAAAAAAGCCTACTAAAAATATTTAATTTAAAAACCTATATAAAAAATTTAAACTCAACAATAAATTGTGAAAGTTAAATTTAATAAAAGCCTCATTTGGAAAAACAAAACAAGCTAATTTACAGTTTTTTCAGTTTTTAACACCAAAAAAGCTGATTTGGACCAAACCAAATAGGTTCGGTTTAAACCGGTTTTCAGTGTGACTGGTCATATTTTTTTGGCCCAAGGCCCCAAACCATCTTACCGTGAACACCCCTGGTACCACTTACCGGCACAAACGGCTGCTCTCCAAAATCCATGGAAAAACAACAGATTCTACTAGAAGAATCAAGAAAGCAGCATAACTTAAAACCTCTTCTGTTCCATTAAAAATCCTACCTGAAAAGACATCGCCAAAGTATATCATGCCATCACTACACCTGCCTTCAAGGTTTTCTTCTCCATCGTTTCCTCTCTATAAATCTCACCACCACGAAAAGACCAATCTCCACCACCGCAATCACCATGTCCCTCTCTTCCTTCACCGTCACCATCTATATCAAACAACCCCAAAGAACACAAAGACACTGAAAACCTAATAGCCCAAGTCTTAAAATACCACAATCAAACCAAACACTTCTTTTACTAACTATGCTAGAGGCCCTCATGGTCTTGACTGGGCTAACCAACCTAACCCTTTTAGACGTTACGTTTCTTCTCACACTTCTCTCCCTCCTTCACTTCCCCGTTGAAAATAATCAAGATTCGACTTCTGTTTCCGCTCCTTTGTATCATTCTCTTTTCAAATTCACTTCCATCTCCAAAACCCATTTCTAAATCCTCAATTTCTCAGTTGTTTTATGATTCTTTAGCCTTGTCTGCTTGGAAAACAACTGGCTTTTCTACCTGGTCTCTCAGGGTTAATCCCAGTAGTGGCAATTTGCATCCCACAGAGGCTTATATTATTAGCCCAGCGGTTGATTCTGTTTGTGATTCTGCTTTTGTAGCACATTATGCACCAAAAGAGCATTCTTTGGAACTTAGAGCGAAAATTCCAGATACTTTTTTGCCTAGTTTTTTTCCAAGTAATGCTTTTTTGATAGGGGTTTCGTCCATTTTTTGGCGGGAGGCGTGGAAATAAATGGAGAGAGGGCGTTTAGGTATTGTAATCATGATGTGGGTCATGCTATTGCTGCTATTTCATTGGCTGCAGCTGAGCTTGGTTGGGATGTGAAGTTGCTTGATGGCTTAGGGTCTAAGGAGTTAGAGAGGCTAATGGGGCTTGGAATTTATCAGGGGTTTCGAATCCCGGATAAGCCAATTAAAGTAAGTTTCCTGAGATTGAATTTGAGCATCCAGATTGTGTGCTTGTTGTTTTTCCCAATGGTGTCAATGATTTTAAAGTGGATTATAAGGAATTGAGCTTGAGCGATAATGGAATTTGGGAATTTAGAGTGGATAGGGTAATCCGAATTCGCTTAGCAAAAAGCATGTTTGTTGGGATGTAATTTATACAACTGCAGAAGCTGTTAAAAAGCCCTTAAAGATAGATGATAGGTTTTTAGTTGATAAATTTCAGAGCAGTGGGGTTTGTAGTGAAGGGTCTTATAAGGGTTTTAGCGCTAGGGAAATTATTAGGAAAGAGGAGGAGTGCGGTAGATATTGGATGGAGTTACTAAAATTGAGAGAGATACAATTTATCAGATTATGTTGCATTGTCCTTCCTTCTGGTTGTGGAAGTGGAGAGAAGCAGAAGAGGCAATTGGCATTGCCATTTCGGGCACTTTCATGGGATGCGGAGGTTGCATGCAGTTTTGTTTGGTGCATAGAGTGGTTGGGTTGCCTAAAGGGTTGTATTTCTTGGTGAGGAATGAAGATCACTTGGATGAGCTTAAGAAATCCACAAGGGCTGAGTTTAAGTGGGAGAAACCGGAGGGATGTCCTGATGACTTGCCCTTGTATGAACTTGCTAGGGGTGATTGCCAGCAGATTGCTACACAGCTCTCATGCCATCAGGTTGTGCCATTACCTAACCTTTTCCATTGCAATTTCTTAATATTATCAGTAGATTGCTTGGCAAGCATGTGATTATGAAACTGAAATTGGTGCTCAACAAATAATCCTAGATTCTGAACATGAATTTGGAAAGGACAGCAGATTTAAATGAGGCATCATCTTTTTGTGGATTAATAAAAGCACCTTGTTGTGTTTCAATGAATAAAAAAGTCGATCACCTTGCATTTTTCACTTATCAAAAAAAAAAAAAAGAGAAAAGAAAAAAGGTGTTTTTAATAAAATTTACTCATCTTTGAAATCAACTAATAGCTTCCCTAAACAGTTAAGAAATTATTGTTGCAAGTTTCCAAGCATCAAAACTACTGTAAAAAACTTGAATTATCATCTATTCAAAGGACTTCAGTAATTTGTCTCCAGTATCACCAGCAAACAAATATGTATTTCAATGACCTGAGAACAATTCTGAGGTTTCAGTCACTTCTGTGTATTGATTTTCTCAATTTGAAGCTGAAATACCAAATTCTGATGGGGGTGGCCTGAAACAATCCAATTCTTGCTAAATTAGCATATTCCTTTCATGCAGGACATTGCTAGTGATGAGATGCTTCAGCCTTGGTATGGTGGCTCATTTTGAGCCTACTTTGCACAGCAAGGGTGCATGGATGTATCCTAGATTGTTTTGGGAGACTGGAGTTCATGGCCAGGTTTTGTACCTCGAAGCGCATGCAGTTTGGCATTTCTGCTACTGGGATTGGTTGCTTCTTTGATGATCCTGGTATGTTTCTCCTTTTCGCCTTGGTCTCCAGTTCTCTGGCACCATATGTATTATCCTGGCGCCCAGTTGAAATGTTGTTAATTGTGAATTGCTTTTCATATCAAGAATTTCTTCAAAAAGAAGCTCATTTCGGTTGTACTGCATGACAGCATTATTTAGTTAGTAGAGAAGATCATTGCAGTGCAGCCTGTGTAGGTTCTAGGAAGTACCCGTTGTAGCATTCTTGCATTTTATGCCTGAGATTGTAAACTTGAACTTTTCCTGTTGTTATTCTGTTGCAGTGCATGAAAATCTTGGATTAAGGGGATCAAGCTTTCAGAGTCTGTATCACTTCACTGTTGGAGGCCCTGTCTTGGACAAGAGGATAATGAATCTGCCAGCTTATCCTGGCCCGAGCACTGATGCATGATTGCAATATGCTTTGCCGCAACACTCAGGGCTTCTGTCAGCTGCCTTTTGTCATCAAGACAAGTACATACAGAATAGCTTTTGAAGAGTTACAACTTCATACGAGAATATAATTTGTATTCTGAGGTTTATTACAAGTCCCATGCGTGACATTAGCTTCATAATTTCTTCCTCTGTGCATTATTTTTTCGGGGGGAGCGAGAGACAGGCCAAGAGTGTTCTCATTGTTCTCTCATTGGCTGGATCAAGGTTTGTTTTATATGTTGTAAAGTGTAACTCAGACTTCAATAATGAGTTACATGATAGATATCTCAGATCGTGCCATAAACTGTATTCCATGTGTAAATAGATAGAAGTGCTTGGATTGGAAAGGGAAGTTGAATAGAATTGCCCCGGATAAGCATCACCGCGGGATTAGTATTTTTCGCAGAGGGGGGGATATAACGGAATACAGAACACGAATCAATGAAACACTAGGCAAATCACAGCTCCGCCCTCTGCTTGTATTTGATGCATGATATACATGTTTTACTAAGAGACAAGGCATGGGCTCGAATCATTTTGCATAAACAATTCATCCAGCACCGGTGTAACGTATGAAGAGGCGGGTGGACCAGGGCCTGGCGACTGGGAGCAATCTGGGCGTGCAGCGTATCGATTAAAAATGCGTAACTGCCAGACCCAGTGTCCTTTTTGAGCTTCCATCTCAACCACAATTCCATGGCTGAGTTGGAGAAGAAAACAATATTGGCACAAAGGACTGCCACTTTTGCATCTATAATATTCTCCTTCAGAGTTGATTCACCAAAGCATTTGAGTAATGATCTGCACTGATCAATTCCTATAAACTAAACTACAGTGAATCACAGTGTTTCTGTCAAATGGAAAATATTCATGTTATAGCCATCCTGGTGTGAAATAAGTACCCTTCCTCTCAGTTGCTTAGCCACAGGCATGAACACAACTCTATTTAAAACCATAGCCCATTTCAAGCGGGGAAGCCTTGCTATCCAGAAATCCTGAAATGAAATCAGATCCAATTGTATTCTCCATACTTAAAGCAACTTCCACAGCAGAAAGAGAGAATAGTCAGATGCAAGGCACTGAACGAATAAAAAATCCATATTTGCAGCCATCATATAAATCTATGTATCTACAGAAGCCATATGTTGGCGTACAACCAATCAAAACCATACGAGGATCGCATGGCTCAAAGTCAATTGCTGAAACACCATCTTCAGTTAATCAACTCATCATGCTTACTATTGATGGAACTTGGAAGGCAGACAAGGGATCCCATAAGGAAGGCATGCCTCAACCCCGGTGCTGTTGACCCTGCAGAGCTTTCCACTTGCAAAGCGCATGTGTGCAATCAAGTCCTGACTTATATGTACAGTCATCTCATAATGCTTAGGGGCAAACTATATTGACCGATAGAATCTGAAATGGACAACTTTCACAAAAACAGAGAGAAGATATCCACTTCAAAATCGAACAAGTTACTGAAGCTCGAAATCTTGTCAATTTCATATTTAAATGAATCCAAGAACAGACCAAGAGTAAGGCCAGCTTTCCAATAATTAAACACGCTGATAATGCTCCGAATACTTTTGACCAAGGGAAAAGAAGCCCTGTACATGAGGGCTCCAATCCCCTCCACAACCACCACGCTGCCAAGGCAGCAGATAAGATGTCCCGAATCACCTGTCTGACCAATAACCGTTTAAAAGCAAAGGCAGTTGCACAATAAAATCCCACCAAGAAAAAAGAGTAATTTCATGGTAAGATTTTTCCTTTATCTCCCCGATATCTTGCACCCAGCCTGGTTTGGAAAGCTTGAAATTGAGCCCTAACTAATCGTGTTCCACCACCACTGCACGAGAGAAGATAGGATTCAATCCACTATCCATCGACACAGCGCTCTTAATCTGCCAATCCCTCCTGCTACTAAACGAATTCAAACGTGAAGCTCCTTACATACACATCAAGATACAAAATGTGAACAATATTGACTCCTGATTAATTTCATCACACACGCTCATAATACCAAAGCGATAATGTTAAACTATTACTTAGTGTTGCGTTGCAAAGAAACTACAGCAACTTTGCTAACAATTGTGCACTTCACATGAAACTATGAGTTAGCCATTGCAAGTAATTTGTATAGAAATTGAGGGTACTTTCCTTGATTTGCGCACCATTACAAGTAAAATCTGCCAATCATGGGCGCCTCAATTCCTCTAAGGACCCTAATCCACTAAACACACAGCACATGATAAATCTACCAAAACCTAAGACATGAACAAAGTGGACCACGTCTAGTCTAAATATGGCATTCAACATTTCAGATTCCATCTCGAAGCACTATTTCCTCTATAAACTCATTAAAACATAAATAAAAGACTCATTTTTAAGCACCTTAGCCGAGCAGCACAAACCAAACGATTAATACTCTAACTGTCAAAAACAATCGTGTTGGATGCTTACCGAAAAATTCGTTGGCCAAATAGGGTTCAGACCACATGGAGCCAAAAGAACACAGAGAGAGAATATAATTTCCGGCCAGAAGCACACGCAGTTCTATGAAATCCTACTGTTTTCAAACACTTTGTAGTCGAAAGCTTAGATTTTATCGAAATTAATAGGCAACGTCATAGTAGCGTAGCCATTACCGGATCAAGACAAACATAAATGGTGGAACCCAACAGTGTAAACCTGACCAAAACACAAAATCCACATCATAGGATTGACTGAGTATGAGTCAGGTTCAGTACACACAATCGAACGATTCATAATACTAACCGCAAAATTAACTCATTAATGCAATTCAGCACAGTCATTATAATTTTTCCAGAAATGCGCCTAAATAGATTGCTTAATTAACGAATAAAGGAGACAAACAAGTAATTGATTTGAAAGCGAAAAGAAAGAAACTTACGGTGGAAGAGAATTTGACAATGGTGGACAAGAGGTGGAAGATTGTGGTACGGTACCGTTCTTTCTCTTTATCTTTCCTCTCCTGTGGAATTTAATAGTTTTTGGAGTTGAACTCCATGAGAGTCAAGATAGAAAAAGAATTATATCCATTTTTTTCCATTTGCTTTTGGTTTGGAAGGCACTGGTTCCTTCTTTTAAAATTGGAGTTTTTTATGCATTTTTTATATAAACTAATAAAAAACTATATTAGTTATTTATAATAGAATTAAACGATTTAAATTCCTGAAAAAATTATATTTTTTTATTTATAATTTGTTTTTATCTTGGTGAAATCATTTTTTAATTAACAATTTATTTATTCATATTTAAATAAAAAAACTTAAAACAGTTAAAATAAATATTGATAAAAATTCAATTGATTTAAATTTAAAAGAAAAAAACATATATTTCTTTATCCGTAACTTTTGTTTGTTAATTTGTTAGTTTTTTTCCTACTTTGATGAGAAAAAGATTCAAATAAAAACTTTTAATGATTTGTAAAGCAATTTTCAACTATGATTGCTTGAAAAAGATTAAACAATAATTAATTCAGGAAAAAATATAAGGAACCATAAATAGTAAATAATATTTTTTATTTATTTATTTTTCATTGAACATTCATATGTAACTTTTTTAAAAGAAATTGTTGTATAGTTTCATACATAATAATTCAAAGTAATTTGCAAATATTATCGTACAAAACTATTATTTTATTTAAAAACCATGAGTATAGTTGAATGATTTTTTCAAATATTGTTCGTATTGTTATTATTTATATAAATAGGGTTTTGTTTTAAAAGGAAGAGAAGGGTTCAAAGAATGTTCTAGGCTTTGCCCGGGTTTGCACGCATCAAACCTTAAAAAAAAGGAAACTAGATGTGTTTGTGCCAAGCAAGTAAAGTTCACCTGTCTAATTTTTTTTACCGAATAGAAAAGCATTTGATGTGGTTATATTTTTATTTTTAAAATTTATATTTTATTAATAATTATTTTTTATTATATTTTGGATTGTTTTTGATGTATTAATTTTTTAAAAATAAAAAAAAATATTATTTTAAAGCATTTTAGCATGAAAAACACTTTAAAAAATAACTATAACCACACTCCAAATCCTAATCATGCACTTTTTTATTTTTATTTTTAAAAAGAAGCTAACAACATATTTAACACTGCAATAAATTTTGATTTAATTTAAATTTTAAATAGATAAAATTAAAAAAATTTCAGTATTTATCTGTTAACCACCAAAAAATTCTCCATGATTCTAATATATTTCTTATATTCGTAAAATTTTTGGCACATCATTTGACGTAGCATTACACCTCTCTAGTTTACTCTACAGGGAAAATGAAGTAAATTTTAGTTAGAAATGGAGATTCGCATAAAACAACGACATCAGTAATGTATTTACAACTCATCACAGTCCGATTTTATCACATAGTTATGAACTAAATAAAAAAATAAATCAATAACTAGCTATATTAAACTTTTTATTATTATTAATATGAATATTCGGGTTAACTTGCGTGTACCTCGAATTAATCCTACAAATCCTAAAATTAACGATTATGTAAACCTCTATAGTTATCATATTAGCAATTACAAAGACTCAAATTTGAGGTAACAGGGTGAAGCAAATCTTTTAATCCCAAATTTTATTATTAGATCACTTTTCTTTTATTTATATTGCATATGGTTCCACCTTGACATTATTAATAAAACTCTTATTTTTTTTTTTAATCTCATCATGCATAAACAAACAAATAAGAGAAAACACTATTTTTTTATATAAAAAAATATGCAATAGGTAATTCAAACAAGTTTTATGTTTTTTATTTTTAAATAAAAACAGAAAACCAGAAACCATAGTGATACCATGAATACCTTTATCTTTTCAATTCTTTTTTAATTGAAAAAAAAATCTTCTAAGCAAGATGAAAGAGTTAAGAAAAGAAAGCATGGGATACAAGCGATTATGGTGAATTATTATGAAATAGTGAATCTTCAATCATTGTTATTACGGGATGGAAACAAATAAGATTGGATGTTTTGATGACTCATCATCATTGGTTACACAACATTACGGTGATTTTGAAATTATTAATAATAATTGTTTTTTAAAATATATTTAAATAATATATATTTTTTACTTTTAAAAAATTATTTTAATATCAATATATTAAAATAATAAAAAGTTATTTTTAAATAAAATAATTCTAAATTTTCAAAAAGCACGGCGCTACCTACACTTTCCTCTTCTCTTCCAATATAAGACAACGATTTTATCTGATTTATTTATTAAAACCCGCGGATAAAAAAATAATAAAAAAACACAGAAATAGAAAGTTAGTAAAAGCAACAGAGAGAGTTCCCGAGATAGGTATATTTTTGTTGAAACCTCAACTTTACCAAACTCTCCATTACATTCATC
>CM055347.1:119029-135399 GCA_029228515.1 Populus alba x Populus x berolinensis
GCGATCCAACGGTCGGATCTATAGATACGGACCTTTTGAGCCGCTACTCTGGCCGAGCCGGTGGAATTGCCCCGACCGGACGCTGTCCCGTCCCATATCGATTCAACGCGTCTCCATGGAAAACAGCCTCTAGAAACTCGTGAAAAATTTGAGCGCGATCCAACGGTCGGATCTATAGATACGGACCTTTTGAGCCGCTACTCTGGCCGAGCCGGTGGAATTGCCCCGACCGGACGCTGTCGCCGTGCCGTGTATACCGATTCAACGCGTCTCCATGGAAAACAGCCTCCGGAAACTCGTGGAAAAATTTGAGCGCGATCCAACGGTCGGATCTATAGATACGGAACCTTTTGAGCCGCTACTCTGGCCGAGCCGTTGGAATTGCCCCGACCGGACGCTGTCGTCCGTGCCGTGTCGTACCGATTCAACGCGTCTCCATGGAAAACAGCCTCCAGAAACTTGTGGAAAATTTGAGCGCGATCCAACGGTCGGATCTATAGATACGGACCTTTTGAGCCGCTACTCTGGCCGAGCCGGTGGAATTGCCCCGACCGGACGTTGTCGCCGTCCCGTACCGATTCAACACGTCTCCATGGAAAACAGCCTCCGGAAACTCGTGGAAAAATTTGAGCGCGATCCAACGGTCGGATCTATAGATACGGACCTTTTGAGCCGCTACTCTGGCCGAGCCGTTGGAATTGCCCCGACCGGACGCTGTCGCCGTGCCGTGTCGTACATATTCAACGCGTCTCCATGGAAAACAGCCTCCGGAAACTCGTGAAAACTTTGAGCGCGATCCAACGGTCGGATCTATAGATACGGACCTTTTGAGCCGCTACTCTGGCCGAGCCGGTGGAATTGCCCCGACCGGACGCTGTCGCCGCCCATACGATTCAACGCGTCTCCATGGAAAACAGCCTCCGAAACTCGTGGAAAAATTTGAGCGCGATCCAACGGTCGGATCTATAGATACGGACCTTTTGAGCCGCTACTCTGGCCGAGCCGGTGGAATTGCCCCGACCGGACGCTGTCGCCGTCCCATACCGATTCAACGCGTCTCCATGGAAAACAGCCTCCGGAAACTCGTGGAAAAATTTGAGCGCGATCCAACGGTCGGATCTATAGATACGGACATTTTGAGCCGCTACTCTGGCCGCGCCGGTGGAATTGCCCCGACCGGACGCTGTCGCCGTCCCATACCGATTCAACGCGTCTCCATGGAAAACAGCCTCCGGAAACTCGTGGAAAAATTTGAGCGCGATCCAACTGTCGGATCTATAGATACGGACCTTTTGAGCCGCTACTCTGGCCGAGCCGGTGGAATTGCCCCGACCGGACGCGTCGTCGTGCCGTGTCGTACCGATTCAACGTGTCTCCATGGAAAACAGCCTCCGGAAACTCGTGGAAAAATTTGAGCGCGATCCAACGGTCGGATCTATAGATACGGACCTTTTGAGCCGCTACTCTGGCCGAGCCGGTGGAATTGCCCCGACGGACGCTGTCGCCGTCCCATACCGATTCAACGCGTCTCCATGGAAAACAGCCTCCGAAACTCGTGGAAAAATTTGAGCGCGATCCAACGGTCGGATCTATAGATACGGACCTTTTGAGCCGCTACTCTGGCCGAGCCGGTGGAATTGCCCCGACCGGACATGTCGCCGTCCCATATCGATTCAACTCGTCTCCATGGAAAACAGCCTCCGGAAACTCGTGGAAAAATTTTGAGCGCGATCCAACGGTCGGATCTATAGATACGGACCTTTTGAGCCGCTACTCTGGCCGCCGTTGGAATTGCCCCGACCGGACGCTGTCGCCGTGCCGTGTCGTACAGATTCAACGCGTCTCCATGGAAAACAGCCTCCAGAAACTTGTGGAAAAATTTGAGGGCGATCCAACGGTCGGATCTATAGATACGGACCTTTTGAGCCGCTACTCTGGCCGAGCCGGTGGAATTGCCCCGACCGGACGTTGTCGCCGTCCCATACCGATTCAACGCGTCTCCATGGAAAACAGCCTCCGGAAACTCGTGGAAAAATTTGAGCGCGATCCAACGGTCGGATCTATAGATACGGACCTTTTGAGCCGCTACTCTGGCCGAGCCGTTGAATTGCCCCGACCGGACGCTGTCGCCGTGCCGTGTCCGTACATATTCAACGCATCTCCATGGAAAACAGCCTCCAGAAACTCGTGAAAATTTGAGCGCGATCCAACGGTCGGATCTATAGATACGGACCTTTTGAGCCCCTACTCTTGCCGAGCCGGTGGAATTGCCCCGACCGGACGTGTCGCCGTCCCGTACCGATTCAACGCGTCTCCATGGAAAACAGCCTCCGGAAACTCGTGGAAAAATTTGAGCGCGATCCAACGGTCGGATCTATAGATACGGACCTTTTGAGCCGCTACTCTGGCCGAGCCGGTGGAATTGCCCCGACCGGACGCTGTCGCCGTCCCATACCGATTCAACGCGTCTCCATGGAAAACAGCCTCCGGAAACTCGTGAAAAATTTGAGCGCGATCCAACGGTCGGATCTATAGATACGGACCTTTTGAGCCGCTACTCTGGCCGAGCCGGTGGAATTGCCCCGACCGGACGCTGTCGCCGTGCCGTGTCGTACCGATTCAACGCGTCTCCATGGAAAACAGCCTCCGGAAACTCGTGGAAAAATTTGAGCGCGATCCAACGGTCGGATCTATAGATACGGACCTTTTGAGCCGCTACTCTGGCCGAGCCGGTGGAATTGCCCCGACCGGACGCTGTCGCCGTCCCATACCGATTCAACGCGTCTCCATGGAAAACAGCCTCCGAAACTCGTGGAAAAATTTGAGCGCGATCCAACGGTCGGATCTATAGATACGGACCTTTTGAGCCGCTACTCTGGCCGAGCCGTGGAATTGCCCCGACCGGACGCTGTCGCCGTCCCGTACCGATTCAACGCGTCTCCATGGAAAACAGCCTCCGGAAACTCGTGGAAAAATTTGAGCGCGATCCAACGGTCGGATCTATAGATACGGACCTTTTGAGCCGCTACTCTGGCCGAGCCGTTGGAATTGCCCCGACCGGACGCTGTCGCCGAGAGTGTCGTACAGATTCAACGCGTCTCCAGGAAAAGGAAAACAGCCTCCAGAAACTTGTGGAAAAATTTGAGGGCGATCCAACGGTCGGGATCTATAGATACGGACCTTTTGAGACGCTACTCTGGCGAAGCCGGTGGAATTGCCGTGACCGGACGTGTCGCCGTCCATTACCGATTCAATCGCGTCTCCATGGAAATCAGCCTCCGCGATACTCGTGGATAAAATTGAGGAGCGATCAAATGGTCGGATCTATAGATACGGACCTTTTGAGCCGCTACTCTGACTCGAGCGGCGTTGGAATTGCTCCGACCGGACGCGTGTCGCCGTGCCGGTGTCGTACATATTCAACGCGTCTCCATGGAGGAAAAAAACTCCAGAAGGAAACTTGTGGAAAATTTTGAGGGCGATTCCAACGGTCGGATCTATAGATTCGGACCTTTTGAGCCCCTAACATCTTGACTAGCCGGTGGGAATTGCCCAACAGGGACGCTGTCGACGTCCATACCGATTCAACTCGTCTCCATGGAAAACAGGCTCCGGGAAACTCGTGGATAAAAATTTTTTTGAGCGCGATTCCAACTGGTCGGATCTATAGAAACGGACCTTTTGGAGCCGCTACTCTGGCCGAGCCGGTGGAATTGCCCGACCGGACGATGTCGCCGTCCCATATCGATTCAACTCGTCTACATGGAAAACAGCCTCCGGAACTAGTGGAAAAATTTGAGCGCGATCCAACGGTTGGATCTATAGATACGGACCTTTTGAGCCGCTACTCTTGCCGAGCCGTTGGTAATTGCCCCGAACGGACGCTGTCGCCGAGCCGTGTCGTACAGATTCAACGCGTCTCCATGGAAAACAGCCTCCAGAAACTTGTGGAAAAATTTGAGGGCGATCCAACGGTCGGATCTATAGATACGGACCTTTTGAGCCGCTACTCTGGCCGAGCCGGTAGAATTGCCCCGACCGGACGTTGTCGCCGTCCATACCGATTCAACGCGTCTCCATGGAAAACAGCCTCCGGAAACTCGTGGAAAAATTTGAGAGCGATCCAATGGTCGGATCTATAGATACGGACCTTTTGAGCCGCTACTCTGGCCGAGCCGTTGGAATTGCTCAGACCGGACGCTGTCGCCGTGCCGTGTTGTACATATTCAACGCATCTCCATGGAAAACAACCTCCAGAAACTTGTGGAAAAATTTGAGGGCGATCCAACGGTCGGATCTATAGATACGGACCTTTTGAGCAGCTACTCTGGCCGAGCCGGTGGAATTGCCCCTTACCGGACGTTGTCGCGTCCCATACGATTCAACGCGTCTCCATGGAAAACAGCCTCCGGTAACTCGTGGAAAAATGTGAGCGCGATCCAACGGTCGGATCTATAGATACGGACATTTTGAGCAGCTACTATGGCCGACGGTGGAATTGCCCCGACCGGACGCTGTTGCAATCCCATATCGATTCAACTCGTCTCCATGGAAAAACAGCCACCGGAAACTCGTGGAAAAATTTGAGCGCGATCCAACGGTCGGATCTATAGATACGGACCTTTTGAGCCGTACTCTGGCCGAGCCGGTGGAATTGCCCCGACCGGACGCTGTCGCCGTGCCGTGGATTACCGAATCAACGTGTCTCCATGGAAAACAGCCTCCGGAAACTCGTGGAAAAATTTGAGCGCGTTCCAACGGTCGGATCAATAGATAAGAACCTTTTGAGCCGCTACTCTGGCCGAGCGTTGGAATTGCCAGACGGACGTTGTCGCCGTGCCGTGTCGTACAGATTCAACGCGTCTCCATGGAAAACAGCCTCCAGAAACTTGTGGAAAAATTTGAGGGCGATCCAACGGTCGGATCTATAGATACGGACCTTTTGAGCCGCTACTCTGGCCGAGCCGGTAGAATTGCAGTGACAGGACGTTGTCGCCGTCCCATACCGATTCAACACGTCTCCATGGAAACAGCCTCCGTAAACTCGTGGAAAAATTTGAGCGCGATCCAACGGTTGGATCTATAGATACGGACCTTTTGAGCCGCTACTCTGGCCGAGCCGTTGGAATTGCCCCGACCGGACGCTGTCGCCGAGCCGTGTCGTACAGATTCAACGCTTCTCCATGGAAAACAGACTCCAGACAATTGTGGAAAAATTTGAGGGCGATCCAACGGTCGGATCTATAGATACGGACCTTTTGAGCCGCTACTCTGGTCGAGCCGGTAGAATTGGCCCGACCGGACGTTGTCGCCGTCCCATACGATTCAACGCGTCTCCAAGGAAAACAGCCTCCGGAAACTCGTGGAAAAATTTGAGAGCGATCCAATGGTCGGATCTATAGATACGGACCTTTTGAGCCGCTACTCTGGTCGAGCCGTTGGAATTGCCCCGACCGGACGCAGTCGCCGTGCCGTGTTGTACATATTCAACGCATCTCCATGGAAAACAACCTCCAGAAACTTGTGGAAAAATTTGAGGGCGATCCAACGGTCGGATCTATAGATACGGACCTTTTGAGCCGCTACTCTGGCCGAGCGGTGGAATTGCCACGACCGGACGTTGTCGCCGTCCCATACCGATTCAACGCGTCTCCATGGAAAACAGCCTCCGGAAAATCGTGAAAAACTTTGAGCGCGATCCAACAGTCGGATCTATAGATACGGACCTTTTGAGCCGCTACTCTGGCCGAGCGGTGGAATTGCCCCGACCGGACGCTGTCAGCAGTCCCATACCGATTCAACGCGTCTCCATGGAAAACAGCCTCCGGAAACTCGTTGGAAAAATTTGAGCGCGATCCAACGGTCGGATCTATAGATACGGACCTTGTAGCCGCTACTCTGGCCGCGCCGGTGGAATTGCCCGACCGGACGCTGTGTTGCCATCCCATATCGATTCATCGTCTCCATGGAAAACAGCCTCCGGAAACTCGTGGAAAAATTTGAGCGCGATCCAACGGTCGGATTATAGATACGGACATTTTGAGCCGCTACTCTGGCCGAGCCGGTGGAATTGCCCCGACTGGACGCTGTCGCCGTCCCATACCGATTCAACGGTCTCCATGGAAAACAGCCTACGGAAACTCGTGGAAAAATTTGAGCGCGATCCAACGGTAGGATCTATAGAATACGGACATTTTGAGCCGCTACTCTGGCCGCGCCGGTGGAATTGCCCCGACCGGACGCTGTCGTCGTGCCGTGTATTACCGATTCAACGCGTCTCCATGGAAAACAACCTCCGGAAACTCGTGGAAAAATTTGAGCGCGATCCAACGGTCGGATCTATTAGATACGGACCTTTTGAGTCGCTACTCTCGACGAGACGGTGGAATTCCCCGACCGGACGCGGTCGCTGTCGCTGTCGCCTTGCCGTGTCGTACCGATTCAACGCGTCTCCATGGAAAACAGCATCCGGAAACTCGTGGTAAAATTTGAGCGCTATCCAACTGTCGGATCTATAGATACGGACCTTTTGAGCCGCTACTGTGGCCGAGACGGTGGAATTGCCCCGACCGGACGCTGTCGTTGTCGCTGTCGCCGTGCCGTGTCGTACCGATTCAACGCTTCTCCTTGGAAAACAGCCTCTGGAAACTCGTGGAAAAATTTGAGCGCGATCCAACGGTCGGATCTATGGATACAGACCTTTTGAGCCGCTACTCTAGCCGAGCCGTTGGAATTGCCCCGACCGGACGCTAACGTTGTCGCTGTCGCCGTGCCGTGTCGTACCGATTTAACGCGTCTCCGTATCGTAGCGATTCAACGCGTCTCCATGGAAAACAGTCTCCGGAAACTCGTGGAAAAATTTGAGCGCGATCCAACGGTCGGATCTATAGATAAGGACCTTTTGAGCCGCTACTCTGGCCGAGCAGGTGGAATTGCCCCGACCGGATGCATGTCATCGTGCCATGTGGTACGATTGAACTCCTCTCCTTGGACAACAGCCTCCAGAAACTCATGCAAAGATTTGAGCGCGATCCAACGGTCGGATCTATAGATACGGACATTTTGAGCCGCTACTCTGGCAAGCCGGTGGAATTGCCCGACCGGACGCTGTCGCCGTGCCGTGTATTACCGATTCAACGCGTCTCCATGGAAAACAGCCTCTGGAAACTCGTGGAAAAATTTGAGCGCGATCCAACGGTCGGATCTATAGATACGGACCTTTTAACCGCTCCTCTGGCCGAGCCGGTGGAATGCCCCGATCCGAACGCTGTCGTCGTGCCGTGTGGTACCGATTCAACGCGTCTCCACGGAAAACAGCCTCCAGAAATTGTTGCAAAGATTTGAGCGCGATCCAACGGTCGGATCTATAGATACGGACATTTTGAGCCGCTACTCTGGCCGCGCGGTGGAATTTCCCGACCGGACGCTATCGTCGTGCCGTGTATTACCGATTCAACGTGTCTCCATGGAAAACAGCCTCTGGAAACTCTTGGAAAAATTTGAGCGCGTTCCAACGGTCGGATCTATAGATAAGGACCTTTTGAGCCGCTACTCTGGCCGAGCCAGTGGAATTGCCCCGACCGGACGCTGTTGCCGTCCCATACCGATTCAACGCGTCTCCATGGGAAAACAGCCTCCGGAAACTCGTGGAAACTTTTGAGCGCGATCCAACGGGCTGATCTATAGATACGGACCTTTTGAGCCGCTACTCTGGCCGAGCCGGTGGAATTGCCCCGACCGGACGATGTCGCTGTCCCATATCGATTCAACTCGTCTCCATGGAAAACAGCCTCCGGAAACTCGTGGAAAAATTTGAGCGCGATCCAACGGTCGGATCTATAGATACGGACCTTTTGAGCCGCTACTCTGGCGACCGCCGTTGAATTGCCCCAACCGGACGCTGTCGCCGTGCCGTGTCGTACAGATTCAACGCGTCTCCATGGAAAACAGCCTCCAGAAAATTGTGGAAATATTTGAGGGGCGATCCAACGGTCGGATCTATAGATACGGACCTTTTGAGCCGCTACTCTGGCCGAGCCGTTGGAATTGCCCCGACCGGACGCTTGTCGCCGTGCCGTGTCGAACAGATTCAACGCGTCTCCATGGAAAACAGCCTCCAGAAACTTGTGGAAAAATTTGAGGGCGATCCAACGGTCGGATCTATAGATACGGACCTTTTGAGCCGCTACTCTGGCCGAGCCGGTGGAATTGCCCCGACCGGACGTTGTCGCCGTCCCATACCGATTCAACGCGTCTCATGGAAAACAGCCTCCGAAACTCGTGGAAAAGTTTGAGAGCGATCCAATGGTCGGATCTATAGATACGGACCTTTTGAGCCGCTACGCTGGCCGAGCCGTTGGAATTGCTCGACCGGACGCTGTCGCCGTGCCGTGTCGTACATATTCAACGCATCTCCATGGAAAACAGCCTCCAGAAACTTGTGGAAAAATTTGAGGGCGATCTAATGGTCGGATCTATAGATACGGACCTTTTGAGCCGCTACTCTGGCCGAGCCGGTGGAATTGCCCCGACCGGATGCTGTCGTCGTGCCATGTGGGTACCGATTGAACTCATCTCCTTGGACAACAGCCTCCAGTAACTCATGCAAAGATTTTGAGCGCGATCCAACGGTCGGATCTATAGATACGGACATTTTGAGCCGCTACTCTGGCCGCGCCGGTGGAATTGCCCCGATCCGGACGCTGTCGCCGTGCCGTGTATTACCGATTCAACGCGTCTCCATGGAAAACAGCCTCTGGAAACTCTTGGAAAAATTTGAGTGCGATCCAACGGTCGGATCTATAGATACGGACCTTTTGAGCCGCTCCTCTGGCCGAGCGGTGGAATTGCCCCGACCGAACGCTGTCGTCGTGCCGTGTGTACCGATTCAACGCGTCTCCACGAAAAACAGCCTTCCGGAAACTTGTGCAAAGATTTGAGCGCGATCCAACGGTCGGATCGATAGATACGGACCTTTTGAGCCGCTACTCTGGTCGCGCCGGTGGAATTGCCCCGACCGGACGCTGTCGCCGTGCGTGTATTACCGATTCAACGCGTCTCCATGGAAAACAGCCTCCGGAAACTCGTGAAAAGATTTGAGCGCGATCCAACGGTCGGATCTATAGATACGGACCTTTTGAGCCGCTACTCTTGCCAAGCCGGTGGAATTGCCCCGACCGGACGCTGTCGCCGTCCCATACCGATTCAAATCGTCTCCTGGCAAACAGCCTCTGGAAACTCGTGGAAAAATGTGAGCGCGATCGAACGGTCGGATCTATAGATACGGACATTTTGAGCCGCTACTTTTGGCCGCGCCGGTGGAATTGCTTGACCGGACGCAGTCGCCGTGCCGTGTATTACCGATTCAACGCGTCTCCATGGAAAACAGCCTCTGGAAATCTTGGAAAAATTTGAGTGCGATCCAACGGTCGGATCTATAGATACGGACCTTTGAGCCGCTACTCTGGCCGAGCAGGTGGAATTGCCCCGACCGGACGCTGTCGTCGTGCCATGTGGTACCGATTGAACTCCTCTCCTTGGACAACAGCCTGCAGAAACTCGTGCAAAGATTTGAGCGCAGATCCAACGGTCGGATCTATAGATACGGATATTTTGAGCCGCTAGGCCTAGCCGGTGGAATTGCCCCGACCGGACGCTGTCGCGTGCTGTGTATTACCGATTCAAAGCGTCTCCATGGAAAACAGCCTCTGGAAACTCTGGAAAAATTTGAGTGCGATCCAACGGTCGGATCTATAGATACGGACCTTTTGAGCCGCTACTCTGGCCGAGCCGGTGGAATTGCCCCGACCGGACGATGTCACGTCCCATATCGATGCAACGTGTCTCAATGGAAAATAGCCTCATAGAAACGCGTGGAAAAATTTGAGCGCGATCCAACGGTCGGATCTATAGATACGGACCTTTTTTGAGCCGCTACTCTGGCCGAGTCGGTGGAATTGCCCCGACCGGACGCTGTCGCCGTGCCGTGTATTACCGATTCAACGTGTCTCCATGGAAAACAGCCTCCGGAAACTCGTGGAAAAATTTGAGCGCGTTCCAACGGTCGGATCAATAGATAACAACCTTTTGAGCCGCTACTCTGGCCGAGCCGTTGGAATTGCCCCGACCGGACGCTGTCGTCGTGCCGTGTCGTACAGATTCAACGCGTCTCCATGGAAAACAGCCTCCAGAAACTTGTGGAAAAATTTGAGGGCGATCCAACGGTCGGATCTATAGATACGGACCTTTTGAGCCGCTACTCTGGCCGAGCCGGTGGAATTGCCGTGACCGGACGTTGTCGCCGTCCCATACCGATTCAACACGTCTCCATGGAAAACAGCCTCCGGTAACTCGTGGAAAAGTTTGAGAGAGATCCAATGGTCGGATCTATAGATACGGGACCTTTTGAGCCGCTACTCTGGACGAGCCGGTGGAATTGCTCCGACCGGACGCTGTCGCCGTGCCGTGTCGTACATATTCAACGCATCTCCATGGAAAACAGCCTCCGGAAACTCGTGGAAATATTTGAGCACGATCCAACGGTCGGATCTATAGATTACGGACCTTTTGAGCCGCTACTCTGGCCGAGCCGGTGGAATTGCCCCGACCGGACGCTGTCGCCGTCCCATATGATTCACCGCGTCTCCATGGAAAACAGCTCCGGAAACTCGTGAAAAGATTTGAGCGCGATCCAACGGTCGGATCTATAGATACGGACCTTTTGAGCCGCTACTCTTGCAGAGCCGGTGGAATTGCCCCGACCGGACGCTGTCGCCGTCCATACCGATTCAACTCGTCTCCATGGAAAACAGGCTCCGGAAACACGTGGAAAAATTTGAGCGCGATCCAAAGGTCGGATCTATAGATACGGACCTTTTGAGCCGCTACTCTGGCCGAGCCGGTGGAATTGCCCCGACCGGACGCTGTTGCCGTCCCATACCGATTCAACGCGTCTCCATGGCAAACAGCCTCGGCAAAACTCGTGGAAAATTTGAGCGCGATCCAACGGTCGGATCTATAGATACGGACCTTTTGAGCCGTTACTCTGGCCGAGCCTGTGGAATTGCCCCGACCGGACGCTGTCGCCGTCCCATTACCGATTCACCGCGTCTCCATGCAAAACAGCCTCCGGAAACTCGTGCTAAGATTTGAGCGCGATCCAACGATCGGATCTATAGATACAGACCTTTTGAGCCGCTACTCTTGCCGAGCCGGTGGAATTGCCGCGACCGGACGCTGTCGCCGTCCCATACCGATTCAACGCGTCTCCATGGAAAACAGCCTCCGGAAACTCGTGGAAAAATTTGAACGCGATCCAACGGTCGGATCTATAGATACGGACCTTTTGAGCTGCTACTCTGGCCGAGCCGGTGGAATTGCCGCGACCGGACGCTGTCGCCGTCCCATACCGATTCACGCGTCTCCATGCAAAACAGCCTCCGGAAACTCGTGCTAAGATTTGAGCGCGATCCAACGGTCGGATCTATAGATACAGACCTTTTGAGCCGCTACTCTTGCCGAGCCGGTGGAATTGCCCCGAACGGACGCTGTCGCCGTCCCATACCGATTTAACGCGTCTCCATGGAAAACAGCCTCTGGAAACTCGTGGAAAAATTTGAGCGCGATCCAATGGCGGATCTATAGATACGGACCTTTTGAGCTGCTACTTTGTCGAGCCGGTGGAATTACCGCGACCGGACGCTGTCCCCGTCCCATACCGATTCAACGCGTCTCCATGGAAAACAGCCTACAGGACACTCGTGGAAAAATTTTAGCGCGATCCAATGGTCGGATCTATAGATACGGACCTTTTGAGCCGCTACTTGGCCGAGCCGGTGGAATTGCCCCGACTGGACACTGTCGTCGTGCCGTGTCGTACCGATTCAACTCGTCTCCATGGAAAACAGCCTCCGGAAACTCGTGACAAGATTTGAGCGCGATGCAACGGTCGGATGTATATATACGGACCATTTGAGCCACTACTCTTGCCGAGCCGGTGGAATTGCGCCGACCGGACGCTGTCGCCGTGTCGTGTCGTACCGATTCAACGCGTCCCCATGGAAAACTGCCTCTGGAAACTCATGGAAAAATTTGAGCGCGATCCAACGGTCGGAATCTATAGATACGGACCTTTTAAGCCGCTACTCTGGCCGAGCCGGTGGAATTGCCCCGACCGGACGCTGTCGTCGTGCCGTGTGGTACCGATTCAACGCGTCTCCACGGAAAACAGCCTCCAGAAACTTGTGGAAAAATTTGAGGGCGATCCAACGGTCGGATCTATAGATACGGACCTTTTGAGCCGCTACTCTGGCCGAGCCGGTAGAATTGCCTTGACCGGACGTTGTCGCCGTCCCATACCGATTCAACGCGTCTCCATGGAAAACAGCCTCCGAAAACTCGTGGAAAAGTTTGAGAGCGATCCAATGGTCGGATCTATAGATACGGACCTTTTGAGCCGTTACTCTGGCCGAGCCGGTGGAATTGCCCCGACCGGACGCTGTCGCCGTCCCATACCGATTCACCGCGTCTCCATGCAAAACAGCCTCCGGAAACTCGTGCTAAGATTTGAGCGCGATCCAACGATCGGATCTATAGATACAGACCTTTTGAGCCGCTACTCTTGCCCGAGCCGGTGGAATTGCCGCGACCGGTCGCTGTCGCCGTCCCATACCGATTCAACGCGTCTCCATGGAAAACAGCCTCCGGAAACTCGTGGAAAAATTTGAACGCGATCCAACGGTCGGATCTATAGATACGGACCTTTTGAGCTGCTACTCTGGCCGAGCCGGTGGAATTGCCGCGACCGGACGCTGTCGCCGTCCCATACCGATTCACCGCGTCTCCATGCAAAACAGCCTCCGGAAACTCGTGCTAAGATTTGAGCGCGATCCAACGGTCGGATCTATAGATACAGACCTTTTGAGCCGCTACTCTTGCCGAGCCGGTGGAATTGCCCCGACCGGACGCTGTCGCCGTCCCATACCGATTTAACGCGTCTCCATGGAAAACAGCCTCTGGAAACTCGTGGAAAAATTTGAGCGCGATCCAATGGCGGATCTATAGATACGGACCTTTTGAGCTGCTACTTTGTCGAGCCGGTGGAATTACGCGACCGGACGCTGTCCCCGTCCCATACCGATTCAACGCGTCTCCATGGAAAAAAGCCTCCAGGACACTCGTGGAAAAATTTTAGCGCGATCCAACGGTCGGATCTATAGATACGGACCTTTTGAGCCGCTACTTTGGCCGAGCCGGTGGAATTGCCCCGACTGGACACTGTCGTCGTGCCGTGTCGTACCGATTCAACTCGTCTCCATGGAAAACAGCCTCCGGAAACTCGTGACAAGATTTGAGCGCGATGCAACGGTCGGATCTATATATACGGACCTTTTGAGCCACTACTCTTGCCGAAGCCGGTGGAATTGCGCCGACCGGACGCTGTCGCCGTGTCGTGTCGTACCGATTCAACGCGTCCCCATGGAAAACGGCCTCTGGAAACTCATGGAAAAATTTGAGCGCGATCCAACGGTCGGATCTATAGATACGGACCTTTTAAGCCGCTACTCTGGCCGAGCCGGTGGAATTGCCCCGACCGGACGCTGTCGCCGTGCCGTGTCGTACCAATTCATCGCGTCTCCATGGAAAACAGCCTCCGGAAACTCGTGAAAAATTTGAGAGCGATCCAACGGTCGGATCTATAGATACGGACCTTTTGAGACGCTACTCTTGCCAAGCCGATGGAATTGCCCCGACCGCACGGCGTCGTGTTTGGCACCGATTCCATTCAACCCCTTTGAAAACAGCCTCCGAAAAATTTTGAGCGCGATCCAACGTTCGCATCTATATATATGGTTTTTGTGACGGTACTACTTGTGTCGGTTGAAAAGGCACCGACTGGACGCGTCGTTGTTTTGGCACCGATTCCACGCAACCCCTTGGAAAACAGCCTCCTAAAACTCGTGAAAACATTTCAGCGCGATCCAACGGTCGGATCTATAATATAGACCTTTTGAGCCGGTACTCTAGTCGTGATAGTGGATTGGCCCCGACCGGACGCCTTCGCCATGTCGTACCGATTCCACGCAACTCCCTCGAAAACAGCCTCTGGAAACTCGTGAAAAAAATTTGATTGCGATCCATCAGTCGAATCTATAGTTACGGACCTTTTGAGCCGTTACTCTGCTCATGTCGGTGGAAAGCCCCGACTGGAGCCTCACCGTATCGTACCAATTCCACGCAACTCCATTAAAAGAGCCTCCAGAAACTCATGAAAAATTTGAGCGCGATCCAACGGTCGGATCTATAATTACGGACCTTTTCAGTCGGCACTCTGGTCGAGTCGATGGAAAGGCCCCGATCGGGCGGCGTCGCCGTGTCACACCGATTCCACGAAACTCCTTGGAAAACAGCCTCCGGAAACTCGTGGACAAATTTCAGCGCGATCCATCGGTCGGATTTATAGGTACGGACCTTTTGAGCCGCTACTCTTGCCGAGCCGGTGGAATTGCCCCGACCGGACGCTGTCGCCGTCCCATACCGATTCAACGCGTCTCCATGGAAAACAGCCTCTGGAAACTCTTTGAAAAATTTGAGCGCGATCCAACGGTCGGATCTATAGATACGAACCTTTTGAGCCGCTACTCTGGCCGAGCCGGTGGAATTGCCCCGACCGGACGCTGTCGTTGTGCCGTGTCGTACCGATTCATCGCGTCTCCATGGAAAACAGCCTCCGGAAACTCGTGGAAAAATTTGAGCGCGATCCAACGGTCGGATCTATAGATACGGACCTTTTGAACCGCTACTCTGGCCGAGCCGGTGGAATTGCCCCGACCGGACGCTGTCGTTGTGCCGTGTCGTACCGATTCATCGCGCCTCCATGGAAAACAGCCTCCGGAAACTCGTGGAAAAATTTGAGCGCGATCCAACGGTCGGATCTATAGATTCGGACCTTTTGAGCTGCTACTCTGGCTGAGCCGGTGGAATTGCCCTGACCGGACGTTGTCGCCGTCCCATACCGATTCAACGTGTCTCCATGGAAAACAGCCTCCGGAAACTCGTGGAAAAATTTGAGCGCGATCCAACTGTCGGATCTATAGATACGGACCTTTTGAGCCGCTACTCAGGCCGAGCCGGTGGAATTGCCCAGACCGGACGCTGTCGCCGTCCCATAACGATTCAACGCGTCTCCATGGAAAACATCCTCCGGAAACTCGTGGAAACATTTGAGCGCGATCCAACGGTCGGATCTATAGATACGGACCTTTTGAGCCGCTACTCTCGACGAGACGGTGGAATTGCCCCGACCGGACGTTGTCGCCGTCCCATACCGATTCAACGTGTCTCCATGGAAAACAGCCTCCGGAAACTCGTGGAAAAATTTGAGCGCGATCCAACGGTCGGATCTATAGATACGGACCTTTTGAGCCGCTACTCAGGCCGAGCCGGTGGAATTGCCCAGACCGGACGCTGTCGCCGTCCCATAACGATTCAACGCGTCTCCATGGAAAACATCCTCCGGAAACCCGTGGAAAAATTTGAGCGCGATCCAACGATCGGATCTATAGATACGGACCTTTTGAGCCGCTACTCTCGACGAGACGGTGGAATTGGCCCGACCGGACGCGGTCGCTGTCGCTGTCGTCGTGCCGTGTCGTATCGATTCAATGCGTCTCCAAGGAAAACAGCCTCCGGAAACTCGTGGAAAAATTTGAGCGCGATCCAACGGTCGGATCTATAGATACGGACCTTTTGAGCCGCTACTTTGGACGAGAAGGTGGAATTGCCCCGACCGGACGCGGTCGCTGTCGCTGTCGCCTTGCTGTGTCGTCCCGATTCAACGCGTTTCCATGGAAAACAGCCTCCGGAAACTCGTGGAAAAATTTGAGCGCGATCCAACGGTCGGATCTATAGATACGGACCTTTTGAGCCGCTACTTTGGACGAGACGGTGGAATTGCCCCGACCGGACGCGGTCGCTGTCACTGTCGCCTTGCTGTGTCGTAGCGATTCAACGCGTCTCCATGGAAAACAGCCTCGGAAACTCGTGGAAAAATTTGAGCGCGATCCAACGGTCGGATCTATAGATACGGACCTTTTGAGCCGCTACGCTGGCCGAGCCGATGGAATTGCCCCGACCGGACGCCGTTGTCGTGCCATGTCGTACCGATTCAACACTTCTCCATGGAAAACATCCTCCGGAAACTCGTGGAAAAATTTGAGCGCGATCCAACAGTCGGATCTTTGGATACGGACCTTTTGAGCCGCTACTCTAGCCGAGCCGGTGGAATTGCCCCGACCGGACGCTGACGTTGTCGCTGTCGCCGTGCCGTGTCGTACCGATTTAACGCGTCTCCGTATCGTAGCGATTCAACG
>CM055347.1:135499-147632 GCA_029228515.1 Populus alba x Populus x berolinensis
TTCCGCAAACGGCGAAACGCTTTGACTCGGTGAGTTTCGCGGCATTCCGACTTCGATGCCCCGTTGCCGAAATTCAGTTGCCTTTGAATTTCGGGTGATCCCTCTTGAGCATGTATGCTTCTGCTACTTGTTCTACATCATACTTTCTTCCGCAAACGGCGAAACGCTTTGACTCGGTGAGTTTCGCGGCATTCCGACTTCGATGCCCCGGTTGCCGAAATTCAGTTGCCTTTGAATTTCGGGTGATCCCTCTTGAGCATGTATGCTTCTGCTACTTGTTCTACATCATACTTTCTTCCGCAAACGGCGAAACGCTTTGACTCGGTGAGTTTCGCGGCATTCCGACTTCGATGCCCCGGTTGCCGAAATTCAGTTGCCTTTGAATTTCGGGTGATCCCTCTTGAGCATGTATGCTTCTGCTACTTGTTCTACATCATACTTTCTTCCGCAAACGGCGAAACGCTTTGACTCGGTGAGTTTCGCGGCATTCCGACTTCGATGCCCGGTTGCCGAAATTCAGTTGCCTTTGAATTTCGGGTGATCCCTCTTGAGCATGTATGCTTCTGCTACTTGTTCTACATCATACTTTCTTCCGCAAACGGCGAAACGCTTTGACTCGGTGAGTTTCGCGGCATTCCGACTTCGATGCCCGGTTGCCGAAATTCAGTTGCCTTTGAATTTCGGGTGATCCCTCTTGAGCATGTATGCTTCTGCTACTTGTTCTACATCATACTTTCTTCCGCAAACGGCGAAACGCTTTGACTCGGTGAGTTTCGCGGCATTCCGACTTCGATGCCCCGGTTGCCGAAATTCAGTTGCCTTTGAATTTCGGGTGATCCCTCTTGAGCATGTATGCTTCTGCTACTTGTTCTACATCATACTTTCTTCCGCAAACGGCGAAACGCTTTGACTCGGTGAGTTTCGCGGCATTCCGACTTCGATGCCCCGGTTGCCGAAATTCAGTTGCCTTTGAATTTCGGGTGATCCCTCTTGAGCATGTATGCTTCTGCTACTTGTTCTACATCATACTTTCTTCCGCAAACGGCGAAACGCTTTGACTCGGTGAGTTTCGCGGCATTCCGACTTCGATGCCCCGGTTGCCGAAATTCAGTTGCCTTTGAATTTCGGGTGATCCCTCTTGAGCATGTATGCTTCTGCTACTTGTTCTACATCATACTTCTTCCGCAAACGGCGAAACGCTTTGACTCGGTGAGTTTCGCGGCATTCCGACTTCGATGCCCGGTTGCCGAAATTCAGTTGCCTTTGAATTTCGGGTGATCCCTCTTGAGCATGTATGCTTCTGCTACTTGTTCTACATCATACTTTCTTCCGCAAACGGCGAAACGCTTTGACTCGGTGAGTTTCGCGGCATTCCGACTTCGATGCCCCGGTTGCCGAAATTCAGTTGCCTTTGAATTTCGGGTGATCCCTCTTGAGCATGTATGCTTCTGCTACTTGTTCTACATCATACTTTCTTCCGCAAACGGCGAAACGCTTTGACTCGGTGAGTTTCGAGGCATTCCGACTTCGATGTCCCGGTTGCCGAAATTCAGTTGCCTTTGAATTTCGGGTGATCCCTCTTGAGCATGTATGCTTCTGCTACTTGTTCTACATCATACTTTCTTCCGCAAACGGCGAAACGCTTTGACTCGGTGACTTTCGCGGCATTCCGACTTCGATGCCCCGGTTGCCGAAATTCAGTTGCCTTTGCATTTCGGGTGATCCATCTTGAGCATGTATGCTTCTGCTACTTGTTCTACATCATACTTTCTTCCGCAAACGGCGAAACGCTTTGACTCGGTGAGTTTCGCGGCATTCCGACTTCGATGCCCGGTTGCCGAAATTCAGTTGCCTTTGCATTTCGGGTGATCCATCTTGAGCATGTATGCTTCTGCTACTTGTTCTACATCATACTTTCTTCCGCAAATGTAGAAACGCGTTGACTCGGTGAGTTTCGCGGCATTCTGACTTCTATGCCCCGGTTGCCGAAATTCATTTGCCTTTGAATTTCGGGTGATCCCTCTTGAGCATGTATGCTTCTGCTACTTGTTCTACATCATACCTTCTTCCGTAAACGGCGAAACGCTTTGACTCCGTGAGTTTCAAGGCATTCCGACTTCGATGCCCCGGTTGCCGAAATTCAGTTGCCTTTGAATTTCGGGTGATCCCTCTTGAGCATGTATGCTTCTGCTACTTGTTCTACATCATACTTTCTTCCGCAAACGGCGAAACGCTTTGACTCGGTGAGTTTCGCGGCATTCCGACTTCGATGCCCCGGTTGCCGAAATTCAGTTGCCTTTGAATTTCGGGTGATCCCTCTTGAGCATGTATGCTTCTGCTACTTGTTCTACATCATACTTTCTTCCGCAAACGGCGAAACGCTTTGACTCGGTGAGTTTCGCGGCATTCCGACTTCGATGCCCCGGTTGCCGAAATTCAGTTGCCTTTGAATTTCGGGTGATCCCTCTTGAGCATGTATGCTTCTGCTACTTGTTCTACATCATACTTCTTCCGCAAACGGCGAAACGCTTTGACTCGGTGAGTTTCGCGGCATTCCGACTTCGATGCCCCGGTTGCCGAAATTCAGTTGCCTTTGAATTTCGGGTGATCCCTCTTGAGCATGTATGCTTCTGCTACTTGTTCTACATCATACTTTCTTCCGCAAACGGCGAAACGCTTTGACTCGGTGAGTTTCGCGGCATTCCGACTTCGATGCCCCGTTGCCGAAATTCAGTTGCCTTTGAATTTCGGGTGATCCCTCTTGAGCATGTATGCTTCTGCTACTTGTTCTACATCATACTTTCTTCCGCAAACGGCGAAACGCTTTGACTCGGTGAGTTTCGCGGCATTCCGACTTCGATGCCCCGGTTGCCGAAATTCAGTTGCCTTTGAATTTCGGGTGATCCCTCTTGAGCATGTATGCTTCTGCTACTTGTTCTACATCATACTTTCTTCCGCAAACGGCGAAACGCTTTGACTCGGTGAGTTTCGCGGCATTCCGACTTCGATGCCCGGTTGCCGAAATTCAGTTGCCTTTGAATTTCGGGTGATCCCTCTTGAGCATGTATGCTTCTGCTACTTGTTCTACATCATACTTTCTTCCGCAAACGGCGAAACGCTTTGACTCGGTGAGTTTCGCGCATTCCGACTTCGATGCCCCGGTTGCCGAAATTCAGTTGCCTTTGAAATTTCGGGTGATCCTCTTGAGCATGTATGCTTCTGCTACTTGTTCTACATCATACTTTCTTCCGCAAACGGCGAAACGCTTTGACTCGGTGAGTTTCGCGGCATTCCGACTTCGATGCCCCGGTTGCCGAAATTCAGTTGCCTTTGAATTTCGGGTGATCCCTCTTGAGCATGTATGCTTCTGCTACTTGTTCTACATCATACTTTCTTCCGCAAACGGCGAAACGCTTTGACTCGGTGAGTTTCGCGGCATTCCGACTTCGATGCCCCGGTTGCCGAAATTCAGTTGCCTTTGAATTTCGGGTGATCCCTCTTGAGCATGTATGCTTCTGCTACTTGTTCTACATCATACTTTCTTCCGCAAACGGCGAAACGCTTTGACTCGGTGAGTTTCGCGGCATTCCGACTTCGATGCCCCGGTTGCCGAAATTCAGTTGCCTTTGAATTTCGGGTGATCCCTCTTGAGCATGTATGCTTCTGCTACTTGTTCTACATCATACTTTCTTCCGCAAACGGCGAAACGCTTTGACTCGGTGAGTTTCGCGGCATTCCGACTTCGATGCCCCGGTTGCCGAAATTCAGTTGCCTTTGAATTTCGGGTGATCCCTCTTGAGCATGTATGCTTCTGCTACTTGTTCTACATCATACTTTCTTCCGCAAACGGCGAAACGCTTTGACTCGGTGAGTTTCGCGGCATTCCGACTTCGATGCCCCGGTTGCCGAAATTCAGTTGCCTTTGAATTTCGGGTGATCCCTCTTGAGCATGTATGCTTCTGCTACTTGTTCTACATCATACTTTCTTCCGCAAACGGCGAAACGCTTTGACTCGGTGAGTTTCGCGGCATTCCGACTTCGATGCCCCGGTTGCCGAAATTCAGTTGCCTTTGAATTTCGGGTGATCCCTCTTGAGCATGTATGCTTCTGCTACTTGTTCTACATCAGACTTTCTTCCGCAAACGGCGAAACGCTTTGACTCGGTGAGTTTCGCGGCATTCCGACTTCGATGCCCGGTTGCCGAAATTCAGTTGCCTTTGAATTTCGGGTGATCCCTCTTGAGCATGTATGCTTCTGCTACTTGTTCTACATCATACTTCTTCCGCAAACGGCGAAACGCTTTGACTCGGTGAGTTTCGCGGCATTCCGACTTCGATGCCCGGTTGCCGAAATTCAGTTGCCTTTGAATTTCGGGTGATCCCTCTTGAGCATGTATGCTTCTGCTACTTGTTCTACATCATACTTTCTTCCGCAAACGGCGAAACGCTTTGACTCGGTGAGTTTCGCGGCATTCCGACTTCGATGCCCGGTTGCCGAAATTCAGTTGCCTTTGAATTTCGGGTGATCCCTCTTGAGCATGTATGCTTCTGCTACTTGTTCTACATCATACTTTCTTCCGCAAACGGCGAAACGCTTTGACTCGGTGAGTTTCGCGGCATTCCGACTTCGATGCCCCGGTTGCCGAAATTCAGTTGCCTTTGAATTTCGGGTGATCCCTCTTGAGCATGTATGCTTCTGCTACTTGTTCTACATCATACTTCTTCCGCAAACGGCGAAACGCTTTGACTCGGTGAGTTTCGCGGCATTCCGACTTCGATGCCCGGTTGCCGAAATTCAGTTGCCTTTGAATTTCGGGTGATCCCTCTTGAGCATGTATGCTTCTGCTACTTGTTCTACATCATACTTTCTTCCGCAAACGGCGAAACGCTTTGACTCGGTGAGTTTCGCGGCATTCCGACTTCGATGCCCGGTTGCCGAAATTCAGTTGCCTTTGAATTTCGGGTGATCCCTCTTGAGCATGTATGCTTCTGCTACTTGTTCTACATCATACTTTCTTCCGCAAACGGCGAAACGCTTTGACTCGGTGAGTTTCGCGGCATTCCGACTTCGATGCCCCGGTTGCCGAAATTCAGTTGCCTTTGAATTTCGGGTGATCCCTCTTGAGCATGTATGCTTCTGCTACTTGTTCTACATCAGACTTTCTTCCGCAAACGGCGAAACGCTTTGACTCGGTGAGTTTCGCGGCATTCCGACTTCGATGCCCCGGTTGCCGAAATTCAGTTGCCTTTGAATTTCGGGTGATCCCTCTTGAGCATGTATGCTTCTGCTACTTGTTCTACATCATACTTTCTTCCGCAAACGGCGAAACGCTTTGACTCGGTGAGTTTCGCGGCATTCCGACTTCGATGCCCGGTTGCCGAAATTCAGTTGCCTTTGAATTTCGGGTGATCCCTCTTGAGCATGTATGCTTCTGCTACTTGTTCTACATCATACTTCTTCCGCAAACGGCGAAACGCTTTGACTCGGTGAGTTTCGCGGCATTCCGACTTCGATGCCCCGGTTGCCGAAATTCAGTTGCCTTTGAATTTCGGGTGATCCCTCTTGAGCATGTATGCTTCTGCTACTTGTTCTACATCATACTTTCTTCCGCAAACGGCGAAACGCTTTGACTTTTTGATTTTTTTTTTTTTTTTTTTTTTGATTCTTTTTTTTTTTTTTTCTTTTGCCTTTTGAATTTCTTTTTTTTTCCCTCTTGAGCATTTTTGCTTCTTCTATTTTGTTCTACTTTTTTTTTCTTCTGCAAACAAACGCAAACGCTTTGACTCGGTGAGTTTCGCGGCATTCCGACTTCGATGCCCCGGTTGCCGAAATTCAGTTGCCTTTGAATTTCGGGTGATCCCTCTTGAGCATGTATGCTTCTGCTACTTGTTCTACATCATACTTCTTCCGCAAACGGCGAAACGCTTTGACTCGGTGAGTTTCGCGGCATTCCGACTTCGATGCCCGGTTGCCGAAATTCAGTTCCCTTTGAATTTCGGGTGATCCGTCTTGAGCATGTATGGTTCTGCTACTTGTTCTACATCAGACTTTCTTCCGCAAACGTCGAAACGCTTTGACTCGGTCAGTTTCGCGGCATTCCTTCTTCGATGTCCGGGTTGCCGAAATTGAGTTGCCTTTGAATTTTGGGTGATCCCTCTTAAGCATGGATGCCTCTGCTACTTGTTCTACCTCATACTTTCTTCCCAAACGGCGAATCGCTTTGACTCGGTGAGTTTCGCGGCATTCCGAAATCGATGCCCCGGTTGCCGATATTCAGTTGCTTTTGAATTTCGGGTGATCCCTCTTGAGCATGTATGCTTCTGCTACTTGTTCTACATCATACTTTCTTCCGCAAACGGCGAAACGCTTTGACTCGGTGAGTTTCGCGGCATTCCGCCTTCGATGCCCCGGTTGCCGAAATTCAGTTGCCTTTGAATTTCGGGTGATCCCTCTTGAGCATGTATGCTTCTGCTACTTGTTCTACATCATACTTTCTTCCGCAAACGGCGAAACGCTTTGACTCGGTGAGTTTCGCGGCATTCCGACTTCGATGCCCCGGTTGCCGAAATTCAGTTGCCTTTGAATTTCGGGTGATCCCTCTTGAGCATGTATGCTTCTGCTACTTGTTCTACATCATACTTTCTTCCGCAAACGGCGAAACGCTTTGACTCGGTGAGTTTCGCGGCATTCCGACTTCGATGCCCGGTTGCCGAAATTCAGTTGCCTTTGAATTTCGGGTGATCCCTCTTGAGCATGTATGCTTCTGCTACTTGTTCTACATCATACTTTCTTCCGCAAACGGCGAAACGCTTTGACTCGGTGAGTTTCGCGGCATTCCGACTTCGATGCCCCGGTTGCCGAAATTCAGTTGCCTTTGAATTTCGGGTGATCCCTCTTGAGCATGTATGCTTCTGCTACTTGTTCTACATCATACTTTCTTCCGCAAACGGCGAAACGCTTTGACTCGGTGAGTTTCGCGGCATTCCGACTTCGATGCCCGGTTGCCGAAATTCAGTTGCCTTTGAATTTCGGGTGATCCCTCTTGAGCATGTATGCTTCTGCTACTTGTTCTACATCATACTTTCTTCCGCAAACGGCGAAACGCTTTGACTCGGTGAGTTTCGCGGCATTCCGACTTCGATGCCCGGTTGCCGAAATTCAGTTGCCTTTGAATTTCGGGTGATCCCTCTTGAGCATGTATGCTTCTGCTACTTGTTCTACATCATACTTTCTTCCGCAAACGGCGAAACGCTTTGACTCGGTGAGTTTCGCGGCATTCCGACTTCGATGCCCGGTTGCCGAAATTCAGTTGCCTTTGAATTTCGGGTGATCCCTCTTGAGCATGTATGCTTCTGCTACTTGTTCTACATCATACTTTTCCGCAAACGGCGAAACGCTTTGACTCGGTTAGTTTCGCGGCATTCCGACTTCGATGCCCCGGTTGCCGAAATTCAGTTGCCTTTGAATTTCGGGTGATCCCTCTTGAGCATGTATGCTTCTGCTACTTGTTCTACATCATACTTTCTTCCGCAAACGGCGAAACGCTTTGACTCGGTGAGTTTCGCGGCATTCCGACTTCGATGCCCGGTTGCCGAAATTCAGTTGCCTTTGAATTTCGGGTGATCCCTCTTGAGCATGTATGCTTCTGCTCCTTGTTCTACATCATACTTTCTTCCGCAAACGGCGAAACGCTTTGACTCGATGAGTTTCGCGGCATTCCGACTTCGATGCCCCGGTTGCCGAAATTCAGTTGCCTTTGCATTTCGGGTGATCACTCTTGAGCATGTATGCTTCTGCTACTTGTTCTACGTCAAACTTTCTTCCCAAACGGCGAAACGCTTTGACTCGGTGAGTTTCGCGGCATTCCGACTACGATGCCCCGGTTGCCGAAATTCAGTTGCCTTTGAATTTCGGGTGATCCCTCTTGAGCATGTATGCTTCTGCTACTTGTTCTACATCATACTTTCTTCCGCAGACGGCGAAACGCTTTGACTCGGTGAGTTTCGCGGCATTCCGACTTCGATGCCCCGGTTGCCGAAATTCAGTTGCCTTTGAATTTCGTGTGATCCCTCTTGAGCATGTATGCTTCTGCTACTTGTTCTACATCATACTTTCTTCCGCAAACGGCGAAACGCTTTGACTCGGTGAGTTTCGCGGCATTCCGACTTCGATGCCCCGGTTGCCGAAATTCAGTTGCCTTTGAATTTCGGGTGATCCCTCTTGAGCATGTATGCTTCTGCTACTTGTTCTACATCATACTTTCTTCCGCAAACGGCGAAACGCTTTGACTCGGTGAGTTTCGCGGCATTCCGACTTCGATGCCCGGTTGCCGAAATTCAGTTGCCTTTGAATTTCGGGTGATCCCTCTTGAGCATGTATGCTTCTGCTACTTGTTCTACATCATACTTTCTTCCGCAAACGGCGAAACGCTTTGACTCGGTGAGTTTCGCGCATTCCGACTTCGATGCCCCGGTTGCCGAAATTCAGTTGCCTTTGAATTTCGGGTGATCCCTCTTGAGCATGTATGCTTCTGCTACTTGTTCTACATCATACTTTCTTCCGCAAACGGCGAAACGCTTTGACTCGGTGAGTTTCGCGGCATTCCGACTTCGATGCCCCGGTTGCCGAAATTCAGTTGCCTTTGAATTTCGGGTGATCCCTCTTGAGCATGTATGCTTCTGCTACTTGTTCTACATCATACTTTCTTCCGCAAACGGCGAAACGCTTTGACTCGGTGAGTTTCGCGGCATTCCGACTTCGATGCCCCGGTTGCCGAAATTCAGTTGCCTTTGAATTTCGGGTGATCCCTCTTGAGCATGTATGCTTCTGCTACTTGTTCTACATCATACTTTCTTCCGCAAACGGCGAAACGCTTTGACTCGGTGAGTTTCGCGGCATTCCGACTTCGATGCCCGGTTGCCGAAATTCAGTTGCCTTTGAATTTCGGGTGATCCCTCTTGAGCATGTATGCTTCTGCTACTTGTTCTACATCAGACTTTCTTCCGCAAACGGCGAAACGCTTTGACTCGGTGAGTTTCGCGGCATTCCGACTTCGATGCCCCGGTTGCCGAAATTCAGTTGCCTTTGAATTTCGGGTGATCCCTCTTGAGCATGTATGCTTCTGCTACTTGTTCTACATCATACTTTCTTCCGCAAACGGCGAAACGCTTTGACTCGGTGAGTTTCGCGGCATTCCGACTTCGATGCCCCGGTTGCCGAAATTCAGTTGCCTTTGAATTTCGGGTGATCCCTCTTGAGCATGTATGCTTCTGCTACTTGTTCTACATCATACTTTCTTCCGCAAACGGCGAAACGCTTTGACTCGGTGAGTTTCGCGGCATTCCGACTTCGATGCCCCGGTTGCCGAAATTCAGTTGCCTTTGAATTTCGGGTGATCCCTCTTGAGCATGTATGCTTCTGCTACTTGTTCTACATCATACTTTCTTCGCAAACGGCGAAACGCTTTGACTCGGTGAGTTTCGCGGCATTCCGACTTCGATGCCCCGGTTGCCGAAATTCAGTTGCCTTTGAATTTCGGGTGATCCCTCTTGAGCATGTATGCTTCTGCTACTTGTTCTACATCATACTTTCTTCCGCAAACGGCGAAACGCTTTGACTCGGTGAGTTTCGCGGCATTCCGACTTCGATGCCCCGGTTGCCGAAATTCAGTTGCCTTTGAATTTCGGGTGATCCCTCTTGAGCATGTATGCTTCTGCTACTTGTTCTACATCATACTTTCTTCCGCAAACGGCGAAACGCTTTGACTCGGTGAGTTTCGCGGCATTCCGACTTCGATGCCCCGGTTGCCGAAATTCAGTTGCCTTTGAATTTCGGGTGATCCCTCTTGAGCATGTATGCTTCTGCTACTTGTTCTACATCATACTTCTTCCGCAAACGGCGAAACGCTTTGACTCGGTGAGTTTCGCGGCATTCCGACTTCGATGCCCGGTTGCCGAAATTCAGTTGCCTTTGAATTTCGGGTGATCCCTCTTGAGCATGTATGCTTCTGCTACTTGTTCTACATCATACTTTCTTCCCAAACGGCGAAACGCTTTGACTCGGTGAGTTTCGCGGCATTCCGACTTCGATGCCCGGTTGCCGAAATTCAGTTGCCTTTGAATTTCGGGTGATCCCTCTTGAGCATGTATGCTTCTGCTACTTGTTCTACATCATACTTTCTTCCGCAAACGGCGAAACGCTTTGACTCGGTGAGTTTCGCGGCATTCCGACTTCGATGCCCGGTTGCCGAAATTCAGTTGCCTTTGAATTTCGGGTGATCCCTCTTGAGCATGTATGCTTCTGCTACTTGTTCTACATCATACTTCTTCCGCAAACGGCGAAACGCTTTGACTCGGTGAGTTTCGCGGCATTCCGACTTCGATGCCCCGGTTGCCGAAATTCAGTTGCCTTTGAATTTCGGGTGATCCCTCTTGAGCATGTATGCTTCTGCTACTTGTTCTACATCATACTTTCTTCCGCAAACGGCGAAACGCTTTGACTCGGTGAGTTTCGCGGCATTCCGACTTCGATGCCCCGGTTGCCGAAATTCAGTTGCCTTTGAATTTCGGGTGATCCCTCTTGAGCATGTATGCTTCTGCTACTTGTTCTACATCATACTTTCTTCCGCAAACGGCGAAACGCTTTGACTCGGTGAGTTTCGCGGCATTCCGACTTCGATGCCCCGGTTGCCGAAATTCAGTTGCCTTTGAATTTCGGGTGATCCCTCTTGAGCATGTATGCTTCTGCTACTTGTTCTACATCAGACTTTCTTCCCAAACGGCGAAACGCTTTGATCGTGAGTTTTTGGCATTCCGACTTCGATGCCCGGTTGCCGAAATTCAGTTGCCTTTGAATTTCGGGTGATCCCTCTTGAGCATGTATGCTTCTGCTACTTGTTCTACATCATACTTTCTTCCGCAAACGGCGAAACGCTTTGACTCGGTGAGTTTCGCGGCATTCCGACTTCGATGCCCCGGTTGCCGAAATTCAGTTGCCTTTGAATTTCGGGTGATCCCTCTTGAGCATGTATGCTTCTGCTACTTGTTCTACATCATACTTTCTTCCGCAAACGGCGAAACGCTTTGACTCGGTGAGTTTCGCGGCATTCCGACTTCGATGCCCCGGTTGCCGAAATTCAGTTGCCTTTGAATTTCGGGTGATCCCTCTTGAGCATGTATGCTTCTGCTACTTGTTCTACATCATACTTTCTTCCGCAAACGGCGAAACGCTTTGACTCGGTGAGTTTCGCGGCATTCCGACTTCGATGCCCCGGTTGCCGAAATTCAGTTGCCTTTGAATTTCGGGTGATCCCTCTTGAGCATGTATGCTTCTGCTACTTGTTCTACATCATACTTTCTTCCGCAAACGGCGAAACGCTTTGACTCGGTGAGTTTCGCGGCATTCCGACTTCGATGCCCGGTTGCCGAAATTCAGTTGCCTTTGAATTTCGGGTGATCCCTCTTGAGCATGTATGCTTCTGCTACTTGTTCTACATCATACTTTCTTCCGCAAACGGCGAAACGCTTTGACTCGGTGAGTTTCGCGGCATTCCGACTTCGATGCCCCGGTTGCCGAAATTCAGTTGCCTTTGAATTTCGGGTGATCCCTCTTGAGCATGTATGCTTCTGCTACTTGTTCTACATCATACTTTCTTCCGCAAACGGCGAAACGCTTTGACTCGGTGAGTTTCGCGGCATTCCGACTTCGATGCCCCGGTTGCCGAAATTCAGTTGCCTTTGAATTTCGGGTGATCCCTCTTGAGCATGTATGCTTCTGCTACTTGTTCTACATCATACTTTCTTCCGCAAACGGCGAAACGCTTTGACTCGGTGAGTTTCGCGGCATTCCGACTTCGATGCCCCGGTTGCCGAAATTCAGTTGCCTTTGAATTTCGGGTGATCCCTCTTGAGCATGTATGCTTCTGCTACTTGTTCTACATCATACTTTCTTCCGCAAACGGCGAAACGCTTTGACTCGGTGAGTTTCGCGGCATTCCGACTTCGATGCCCCGTTGCCGAAATTCAGTTGCCTTTGAATTTCGGGTGATCCCTCTTGAGCATGTATGCTTCTGCTACTTGTTCTACATCATACTTTCTTCCGCAAACGGCGAAACGCTTTGACTCGGTGAGTTTCG
>CM055347.1:147732-157732 GCA_029228515.1 Populus alba x Populus x berolinensis
AAAGCGCAGCTGCCCCGGGCCCGAAGGCAGCCCCCCCCGCGGGCAAGATCGCAAGCCATCAGGCTGTCCGCAGCCGCCGATAGTTTCCCACCGCGGGGCAGGCTGCCGCAAGCCACGGGCCCGAAGGCAGCCCCCCCGCGGGCAAGATAGCAAGCCAGCAGGGGCTGTCCGCGCTGCCGATATTTCCCACCGCTGGCAATCGCTGCCGCTGCCCCGGGCCCGAAGGCAGCCCCCCCCCCGGCAATATAGCAAGCCAGCAGGGGCTGTCCGCGCTGCCGATATTTCCCACCGCTTGGCATCGCTGCCGCTGCCGACGGGCCCGAAGGCAGCCCCCCCGCGGGCAAGATAGCAAGCCAGCAGGGGCTGTCCGCGCTGGCCGATATTTCCCACCGCTGGCATCGCTGCCGCTGCCACCGGGCCCGAAGGCAGCCCCCCCGCGGGCAAGATAGCAAGCCAGCAGGGGCTGTCCGCGCTGCCGATATTTCCCACCGCTGGCATCGCTGCCGCTGCCACGGGCCCGAAGGCAAGCCCCCCCCGCGGGCAAGATAGCAAGCCAGCAGGGGCTGTCCGCGCTGCCGATATTTCCCACCGCTGGCATCGCTGCCGCTGCCCCGGGCCCGAAGGCAGCCCCCCCGCGGGGCAAGATAGCATAGCCAGCAGGGGCTGTCCGCGCTGCCGATATTTCCCACCGCTGGCATCGCTGCCGCTGCCATCGGGCCCGAAGGCAGCCCCCCCGCGGGCAAGATAGCAAGCCAGCAAGGCTGTCTGTCGCTGCCGGATATTTCCCACCGCTGGCATTCGCTGCCGCATGCCCCGGGCCCGAAGGCAGGCTCCCCGCAGGGCATGATTGCAAGCCAGCAGGGGCTGTCCGCGCGCTGCGAATAATTTCCCACCGCTGGCTTCGCTGCCGCTTTGCCACGGGCCCGAAGGCAGAAAAAAAAAAACCCCCCCCGCGGGCAAGATAGCAAGCCAGAGGGGGCTGTCCGCGCTGCCGATATTTCCCACCGCTGGCATCGCTGCCGCTGCCCCGGGCCTCGATGGCAGCCCCCCCGAGGGCAAGATTGCAAGCCAGCAGGGGCTGTCCGCGCTGCCGATATCTTCCCACCGCTGGCATCGCTGCCGTCTGCCACGGGCCCGAAGGCAGCCCCCCAGAGGCATGATAGCAAGCCAGCAGGGGCTGTCCGCGCTGCCGATATTTTCCAACGCTGGCATCGCTGCCGCTGCCCCCGGGCCCGAAGGTGCCCCCCCGATGGCAAGATAGCATGCCAGCAGGGGGCTGTACGCGCTGCCGATATTTTCCCACCGCTGGCATCGCCTGCCAGCTGCCACGGGAACGAAGGCAGCCCCCCCGCGGGGCAAGATAAAAAGCAAGCCAGCAGGGGGATGTCCGCCGCTGCCGATATTTCCCCCCGATGGCATCGCTGCCGCTGCCCAGGGCCCGACGGCAGCCCCCCCGCGGGCAAGATTGCATGCCAGCAGGGTGCTGTCAGCGCTGCCGATATTTCCCACCGATGGCATCGCTGCCACGCTGCCACGGGCCCGAAGGCAGCCCCCCCGCGGCAAAGATTGCAAGCCAGCAGGGGCTGTCCGCGCTGCCGATATTTCCCACCGCATGGCAATCGCTTGCCGAATGCCACGGGCACGGAAGGCAGCCCCCCCGCGGGCAAGATAGCAAGCCAGCAGGGGCTGTCCGCGCTGCCGATATTTCCCACGACTGGCATCGCTGCCGCTGCACGGGCCCGACGGCAGCCCCCCCGCGGGCATGATAGCAAGCCAGCAGGGCTGTCCGCGCTGCCGTTATTTCCCACCGCTGGCATCGCTTGCCGCTGCCCCGGGCCCGAAGGCAGCCCCCCCGCGGGCAGAGATAGCAAGCCTGCCAGGGCTGTCCGCGCTGCCGATATTTTCCCACCGCTGGCATCGCTGACGCAGCCCCGGGCCCGACGGAAGGCCCCCCCCGCGGGCCTAACGATAGCAAGCCAGCAGGGGCTGTCCCCGCGTCTGACACCGTTGCAGTGAGCCTACCCCCTAGATCGAATTTTCCTGCCAGGCCTGGCCAGCCCAGCGTCCAGCCCGTGTTCGTCAACAAATATGCGCTGCCGATTTTCCGCGACGGGCCGCCAGCGGCATTTTACGCGCTGCCGATTTTTCACACTGTTGTTATCGCTGCCGCTGCCGCAGCGTGTGCCTAGCCTCACCCGCGCGGGGGGCAGGCAAGAGCGCAGGGGGCCAGGGCCCGAAGGCAGCCCCCCCGCGGGTAAGTATTAGCAAGGCAGCAGGGGCTGGTCCCCGCGTCAGCCCCCGTTGCGCAGGCCGGCAGGGGAACCACTGCCGCTCGCCTGGCGCGCGCGCCCTATCGCCCAAGAGCCCATGGGCCCCCAAGGGCCCAAGCCCCTCAGGCCCCAGGCCCCCAGGCCCCAGCGCCCCAGGCCCCAGCGCCCCAGCGCCCCAGAGCCCAGCGCGGGCCTGGGTGCGGGGCGCGCCGCGCGCCTGCTGCGCGTGTGATTTTTATAGGGCGGTGGTCGGAATTCGGGTCGTCGCCGGCCCGGGAAAAACGGGTCATCGATGGCGGCGTGACTTCGGGCCGTGAGGCGCCCCCACGTTAGTCCGAGCGTAGCAGCAGCCCCCGCGGCGAGGCCTAATGGGCGCCAGCCAGCGCGCCCCATGGCCACCCCCCTAAAGAGCTATAAAGTGTTATTGCAGCTCTGGCTGGGGTAGACACTACTAGGGTCCCTGCTGTCACCCCCCCTCTTAAAAAATTCATTTCTTGGTATGTTGAGCTGAAATTTTGCACTTTGGTTGGCAAAAATCCAATCCACCTTTATAAATTTTCCCAGATTTTGTCGAGGTAGGGAAGTATTTTTTTTTTATTTTTTCCTACCATTGAAAATCAAGGAAATACGCAATAATAGGAACCGGCCCGGAATGGACCCCAAATTCGGCTGGCCAGCCTCACAAAAATATGGCTGATTTTACTGGATTGGTTTCACGTGGAAAGCACGACGTTTTCTTGGCGGGGATGCGGGAAAACCGGCAGTCGCGCATGCGCGGCCAGCGGAGGAGCCCCGGGAAAACTCTTGCTTTCAGGGTCTTGGCCTCCCCTCACCACCATGGCAGGCCGCTAATCCCCCCCATCAGCAGTTGTAGCCGATAGGGCAGTGATTTGAAGGACGCCGCCGGGTAAGCGCACCCGGCCGACGAGGGGAGGAAGAGATTTCTTCTTCCAAGATAGCGAAAACCACATCGGGAGTTATGTTGATCGGGCAGAGAATTGAATGACTCGTATGCTGGCAGCCAGCTGATAGGGCCTCCAGCTGCACAAATCCGCGGCTGACGATTTTTCCGACGTTGCCGATATGTCTGAACAGCCCCTCGTTCGGGGGGGTTCCCGGGGGGCGCTGCCGATTACCAAGCACATGCCTGATGTGTTATGAACAGCCCCTGCTACGTTCAGCGCGTCCCCTCCGCGAATTTTCCTGCCTGGCCTTGGGACAGCCCAGCGTCCAAGCCCGTTTGTTCGTCACCAAAATCTGCGCTGCCGATTTTCCCCGACGGGCCTCTCAGCTGCACAAATTCGCGCTGCACGATTTTTCCCACTGTTGGCATCGCTGCCGCTTGCCCCCTGCCCCAGCGTGTGCCTAGGCCCCCAGTCGTTTTTCGTCACGCCTAGGACTATTAAACAGTTCCGGACTCATCGCCAGCACCGGCTGCCGATTCTGCCGACTTCGCCGATTTCGTCGGCGCTAGCCCATTCCAGCACTGCCCGCTGTGTCTGAACAGCCCCTGCATCGTCAGCGCATCCCTTGACGAATTTTCCTGCCTGGCCTGGACAGCCCAGCGTCCAGCCCATGTTTCGTACAAAAAATCTGCGCTTGCCGATTTTTCCCGCTGGTGGGCATCGCTGACCGCTGCCCCAGCGCGTGCCTAGGCCCCCAGTCTTTTTCGTCACGCCTAGGACTATAAACAGTCCAGACTCATCGCCAGCACCGGCTGCCGATTCTGCCGACTTTGCCGATTTCGTTGGCGCTAGCCGATTCCAGCACTGCCCGCTGTGTCTGAACAGCCCCTGCTTCGTCAGCGCATTCCCCTTGACGAATTTTTCCTGCCTGGCCTGGACAGCCCAGCGATCCAGGACCATGTTTCGTCAAAAAATTTCTGCGCTGCCGATTTTTCCCCGCTGTGGGCATCGCTGCCAAGCTCGCCCCAGCGCGTGCCCTAGGAAAGGCCCCCCCAGTCTTTTTCGTCACGCCTAGGGACTATAAACAGTCCGGACTCATCTCGCCAGCAACCGGCTGTGCCGATTCTGCCGTACTTTTCGCCGATTTCGTCGGCGCATGCCGATATCCAAGCACAGCCCGCTGTGTCTGAACAGCCCCTGCTTCGTCAGCGCATCCCCTTGACGGAATTTTCCTGCCTGGCCTGGACAAGCCCCAGCGTCCAGCCCCATGTTCGTACAAAAAAATCTGCGCTGGCCAGATTTTTCCCGCTGTGGGCATCGGCTGCCGCTAGCCACCAGCGTCGTGCCTAGGCCCCCAGTCTTTTTTCGTCAACGCCTAGGACTATAAACAGTCCAGGACTCATACGCCAGCTGACCGGCTGCCGATTCTGCCGACTTCGCCGATTTCGTCGGCGCTGAAGCATTTCCAGCCACTGCCCGCTGTGTCTGAACAGCCCCTGCTTCGTCAGCGCATCCCTTGACGATTTTTTCCTGCCTGCCTGGCCTGGACAGCCCATGTTCGTCAAAAAATCTGCGCTGCCGATTTTTCCCACTGTTGGCATCGCTGCCCCTGCCCCAGCGTTGTGCCTAGGCCCCCAGTCGTTTTCGTCACGGCCTAGGACTATAAAACAGGTCCGGACTTCATCGCCAGCAACCGGCTGCCGATTCTGCCGACTTTCGCCGAATTTTTTCGTCGGCCAGCTTGACGATTTCCAGCACTGCCCGCATGTGTCTGAAACAGCCCCTGCTTTCCGTCAGGCGCATTCCCCTTGACGATATTTTCCTGCCTGGCCTGGACAGCCCAGCGGTCCAGCCATGTTCGTCCAAAATAAATCTGCGCTGGCCGATTTTTTTCCCGCTGTGGGTCATCGCTGCCGCTGCCCCAGCGCGTGCCTAGGCCCCCAGATCTTTTTCGTCACGCGCTAGGAACTATAAACAGTCTCCAGACTCAATCCGCCAGCACCGGCTGCCGATTCTGCCGACTTTGCCGATATTTTGTTTTTTTTTTTTTTTTTTTTTTTTCGATGGCGCTTACTGCCGATTCCAGCACTTGCCACGCTGTGTCTGAACAGCCCCTCGCTTCGTCAGCGGGCATCCCCCTTGACGAATATTTCCATTCCTGGCCCTGGAACAGCCCAGCACGTCCAGCCCATGTTCGTCAAAAAATCTTGCGCTGCCGATTTTTCCCGCTGTGGGCATCGCTTGCCGCTGCCCCAGGGCCGTGCATTGGCCCCCAGTCTTTTTCGTCACGCCTTAGACTATATAAACAGTCCGGTACTCATCGCCTAGCACTCGGCTGCCGATTCTGCCGACTTCGCCGATTTCGTCGGCGCTGCCTGATTCCAGCACTGCCCGCTGTGTCCTGAACAGCCCCTGCTTCGTCAAGCGCATCCCCTTGACGAATTTTTCGCCTTGCCTGGGCCTGGACAGCCCAGCAGTCCAGCCAATGTTCGTCAAAAAATCTGCGCTGCGCCGATTTTTCCCAGCTGTGGGCATCGCTGGCCCGCTGCCCCAGCAGCGTGCCTAGGCCCCCAGTCTTTTTCGTCACGCCTAGGGATATAAACAGTCCAGACTCATCGCCAGCACCGCCGCTGCCGATTCTGCCGACTTCCGCCGATTTCGTCGGCGCTGCCGATTTTCCAGCACTTGCCCGCGTGTGTCTGAACAGCCCCTGCTTCGTCCAGCGGCATCCCCTTGTCGATTTTTTTTCCTGCCTGGTCCTGGACAGCCCATGTTCGTCAAAAAAATCTGCGCTGTCCGATTTTTCCCACTGTTTGCATCGCTGCCTACTTAGCCCCCACGTGTGCCTAGGCCCCCAGGCGTTTTCGTCAACGCCTAGGACTATAAAACAGTCCGGACTCATCGCCAGCTACCGGCTGCCGATTCTGCCGAGACATTCGCCGATTTCGTCGGCGCTTGCCGATTCCAGCACTCTGCCCGCTGTGTCTGAACAGCCCCAGCTATCGTCTGCGCATCCCTTGACGAATTTCTCCTGCCTGGCACTGGACAGCCCAGCGTCCAGGCCCATGTTCGTCATAAAAATCCTTGCGCTGCCGATTTTTTCCGCTGGTGGGCATCGCTGCCAGAGCTGCCCCAGCGCGTGCCTAAGGCCCCCAGTCTTTTTTCGTCACGCACTAGGACTATAAACAGTCACAGACTCATCGCCAGCACCGGCTGCCGATTCCTTCTGCCGACTTTGCCGATTTTCGTTGGCGCTGGCCGATTCCAGCACTGCCCGCTGTGTCTGAAACAGCCCCTGCTTCGTCAGCGCATCCCCTTGACACTGAATTTTTCCCTTTTTTCTGCCTGGCCTGGACAGCCCAGCGTCCAGCCCATGTTCGTCAAAAAATCTGCGCTGCCGATTTTTTTTTCCCCCAGCTGTGGGGCATCGCTGGTTGGCCGCTGCCACCAAGCGCGTGCCTAGGCCCCCAGTCTTTTTCGTCACGCCTAGGACTATAAACAGTCCGGACTCATCGCCAGCACCGGCTGCCGATTCTGCCGACTTCGCCGATTTCGTCGGCGCTGCCGATTCCAGCACTGCCCGCTGTGTCTGACAGACCCTGCTTCGTCAGCGCATCCCCTTGACGAATTTTCCTGCCTGGCCTGGACAGCCCAGCGTCCAGCCCATGTTTCGTCAAAAAATCTGCGCTGCCGAATTTTTCCCGCTGTGGGCATCGCTGCCGCTGCCCCAGCGCGTGCCTAGGCCCCCAGTCTTTTTCGTCACGCCTAGGACTATAAACAGTCCAGACTCATCGCCAGCACCGGCTGCCGATTCTGCCGACTTCGCCGATTTCGTCGGCGCTGCCGATTCCAGCACTGCCCGCTGTGTCTGAACAGCCCCTGCTTCGTCAGCGCATCCCCTTGACGATTTTTCCTGCCTGGCCTGGACAGCCCAAGTTCGTCAAAAAATCTGCGCTGCCGATTTTTCCCACTGTTGGCATCGCTGCCCCTGCCCCAGCGTGTGCCTAGGCCCCCAGTCGTTTTCGTCACGCCTAGGACTATAAACAGTCCGGAACTCATCGCCAGCACCGGCTGCCGATTCTGCCGACTTCGCCGATTTCGTCGGCGCTGCCGATTCCAGCACTGCCCGCTGTGTCTGAACAGCCCCTGCTTCGTCAGCGCATCCCCTTGACGAATTTTCCTGCCTGGCCTGGACAGCCCAGCGTCCAGCCCATGTTCGTCAAAAATCTGCGCTGCCGATTTTTTCCCGCTGTGGGCATCGCTGCCGCTGCCCCAGCGCGTGCCTAGGCCCCCAGTCTTTTTCGTCACGCCTAGGACTATAAACAGTCCAGACTCATCGCCAGCACCGGCTGCCGATTCTGCCGACTTTGCCGATTTCGTTGGCGCTGCCGATTCCAGCACTGCCCGCTGTGTCTGAACAGCCCTGCTTCGTCAGCGCATCCCCTTGACGAATTTTCCTGCCTGGCCTGGACAGCCCAGCGTCCAGCCCATGTTCGTCAAAAAATCTGCGCTGCCGATTTTTCTTTCCCGCTGTGGGCATCGCCTGCCCGCTGCCCCAGCGCGTGCCTAGGCCCCCAGTCTTTTTCGTCACGCCTAGGACTATAAACAGTCCGGACTCATCGCCAGCACCGGCTGCCGATTCTGCCGACTTCGCCGATTTCGTCGGCGCTGCCGATTCCAGCACTGCCCGCTGTGTCTGAACAGCCCCTGCTTCGTCAGCGCATCCCCTTGACGAACTTTCCTGCCTGGCCTGGACAGCCCAGCGTCCAGCCCATGTTCGTCAAAAAATCTGCGCTGCCGATTTTTCCCGCTGTGGGCATCGCTGCCGCTGCCCCAGCGCGTGCCTAGGCCCCCAGTCTTTTTCGTCACGCCTAGGACTATAAACAGTCCAGACTCATCGCCAGCACCGGCTGCCGATTTCTGCCGACTTCGCCGATTTCGTCGGCGCTGCCGATTCCAGCACTGCCCGCTGTGTCCTGAACAGCCCCTGCTTCGTCAGCGCATCCCCTTGACGATTTTTCCTGCCTGGCCTGGACAGCCCATGTTCGTCAAAAAATCTGCGCTGCCGATTTTTCCCACTGTTGGCATCGCTGCCACTGCCCCAGCGTGTGCCTAGGCCCCCAGTCGTTTTCGTCACGCCTAGGACTATAAACAGTCCGGACTCATCGCCAGCACCGGCTGCCGATTCTGCCGACTTCGCCGATTTCGTCGGCGCTGCCGATTCCAGCACTGCCCGCTGTGTCTGAACAGCCCCTGCTTCGTCAGCGCATCCCCTTGACGAATTTTCCTGCCTGGCCTGGACAGCCCAGCGTCCAGCCCATGTTCGTCAAAAAATCTGCGCTGCCGATTTTTCCCGCTGTGGGCATCGCTGCCGCTGCCCCAGCGCGTGCCTAGGCCCCCAGTCTTTTTCGTCACGCCTAGGACTATAAACAGTCCAGTCTCATCGCCAGCACCGGCTGCCGATTCTGCCGACTTTGCCGATTTCGTCGGCGCTGCCGATTCCAGCACTGCCCGCTGTGTCTGAAACAGCCCCTGCTTCGTCAGCGCATCCCCTTGACGAATTTTTCCTGCCTGGCCTGGACAGCCCAGCGTCCAGCCCATGTTCGTCAAAAAATCTGCGCTGCCGATTTTTCCCGCTGTGGGCATCGCTGCCGCTGCCCCAGCGCGTGCCTAGGCCCCCAGTCTTTTTCGTCACGCCTAGGACTATAAACAGTCCGGACTCATCGCCAGCACCGGCTGCCGATTCTGCCGACTTCGCCGATTTCGTCGGCGCTGCCGATTCCAGCACTGCCCGCTGTGTCTGAACAGCCCCTGCTTCGTCAGCGCATCCCCTTGACGAATTTTCCTGCCTGGCCTGGACAGCCCAGCGTCCAGCCCATGTTCGTCAAAAAATCTGCGCTGCCGATTTTTCCCGCTGTGGGCATCGCTGCCCCTGCCCCAGCGCGTGCCTAGGCCCCCAGTCTTTTTCGTCACGCCTAGGACTATAAACAGTCCAGACTCATCGCCAGCACCGGCTGCCGATTCTGCCGACTTCGCCGATTTCGTCGGCGCTGCCGATTCCAGCACTGCCCGCTGTGTCTGAACAGCCCCTGCTTCGTCAGCGCATCCCCTTGACGATTTTTCCTGCCTGGCCTGGACAGCCCATGTTCGTCAAAAAATCTGCGCTGCCGATTTTTCCCACTGTTGGCATCGCTGCCACTGCCCCAGCGTGTGCCTAGGCCCCCAGTCGTTTTCGTCAAGCCTAGGACTATAAATCGTCCGGACTCATCGCCAGCACCGCTGCCGATTTCTTGACGATCTTTGCCGATTCGTGCGGCGCATCCCTCGACGAATTTTCCTGCCTGGCCTGGACAGCCCAGAGTCCAGCCCCATGTTCAGTCAAGCAAATCTGGCGTCCTTCCGATCTTCCCCGTGTGCAAGGGCCTGCAGCTTGCACAAATCTGCGCTGCCGATCTCTCCCCTTTGGTGGCAATGGCTGCCACTGCCCCGATGTCTAGAACCAACAGTCTTTCTCTTCAAAGCCCCTTTTTTTGGACTAATCCAGTCCCGAGATCCCGGCGATGCGCATGCCCGATCCAATCCCATCCCAGCCTCCTCGACGCCGTGCCCCTGAGAGGGGCCGGGGGGACGAATCGGAGCGAAATGGGGCTGAATCTCAGTGGATAGTTGGCAGGCCCCCCAAAAAAAAAAAAAAAAGGGGGCCACTCTGCCACTCACATTACAATACCCCGTCGCGTATTTAAGTAGTTTGCAAAGGATTCTAACCCGGCCGCTCGGTGGGAATATGTACTTCAAGGCGGCCCACCAGCGCGGCTCTTTCGCCGC
>CM055347.1:165232-170846 GCA_029228515.1 Populus alba x Populus x berolinensis
TCTGGCAGGGGTAGACACTACTAGGTCCCAGCTGTCACCCCCCCTCTAAAAAATTCATTTCTTGGTATTTTGAGCTGAAATTTTGCACATAGGCTGGCAAAAATCCAATCCAACTTTATAAATTTTCCCAGATTTTTTCGAGGTCGGGAAGTATTTTATTTTATTTTCCTACCATTAAAAATCAAGGAAATACGCAAAAATAGGAACCGGCCCGGAATGACCCCAAATTTGGCTGGCAGCCTCACAAAAATATGGCTGATTTTACTGGATTGGTTTCATGTGGAACGCACGACGTTTTCTTGGCGGGATGCGAGAAAACCGGCAGCGCGCATGCGCGGCCAGCGACGTCGGGCTGGCCCCAGCAGCGCCTAGCCTCTCCCGCGCGGGGGGCAGGCAAGAGCGCAGCTGCCCCGGGCCCGAAGGCAGCCCCCCCGCGGGCAAGATAGCAAGCCAGCAGGGGCTGTCCGCGCTGCCGATATTTCCCACCGCTGGCATCGCTGCCGCTGCCACGGGCCCGAAGGCAGCCCCCCCGCGGGCAAGATAGCAAGCCAGCAGGGCTGTCCGCGCTGCCGATATTTCCCACCGCTGGCATCGCTGCCGCTGCCCCGGGCCCGAAGGCAGCCCCCCCGCGGGCAAGATAGCAAGCCAGCAGGGGCTGTCCGCGCTGCCGATATTTCCCACTGCTGGCATCGCTGCCGCTGCCCCGGGCCCGAAGGCAGCCCCCCCGCGGGCAAGATAGCAAGCCAGCAGGGGCTGTCCGCGCTGCCGATATTTCCCACCGCTGGCATCGCTGCCGCTGCCCCGGGCCCGAAGGCAGCCCCCCCGCGGGCAAGATAGCAAGCCAGCAGGGGCTGTCCGCGCTGCCGATATTTCCCACCGCTGGCATCGCTGCCGCTGCCACCGGGCCCGAAGGCAGCCCCCCCGCGGGCAAGATAGCAAGCCAGCAGGGGCTGTCCGCGCTGCCGATATTTCCCACCGCTGGCATCGCTGCCGCTGCCCCGGGCCCGAAGGCAGCCCCCCCGCGGGCAAGATAGCAAGCCAGCAGGGGCTGTCCGCGCTGCCGATATTTCCCACCGCTGGCATCGCTGCCGCTGCCCGGGCCCGAAGGCAGCCCCCCCGCGGGCAAGATAGCAAGCCAGCAGGGGCTGTCCGCGCTGCCGATATTTCCCACCGCTGGCATCGCTGCCGCTGCCACGGGCCCGAAGGCAGCCCCCCCGCGGGCAAGATAGCAAGCCAGCAGGGGCTGTCCGCGCTGCCGATATTTCCCACCGCTGGCATCGCTGCCGCTGCCACGGGCCCGAAGGCAGCCCCCCCGCGGGCAAGATAGCAAGCCAGCAGGGGCTGTCCGCGCTGCCGATATTTCCCACCGCTGGCATCGCTGCCGCTGCCCCGGGCCCGAAGGCAGCCCCCCGCGGGCAAGATAGCAAGCCAGCAGGGGCTGTCCGCGCTGCCGATATTTCCCACCGCTGGCATCGCTGCCGCTGCCCCGGGCCCGAAGGCAGCCCCCCCGCGGGCAAGATAGCAAGCCAGCAGGGGCTGTCCGCGCTGCCGATATTTCCCACCGCTGGCATCGCTGCCGCTGCCCCGGGCCCGAAGGCAGCCCCCCCGCGGGCAAGAACAGCAAGCCAGCAGAGAGGCATGTCCCGCGCAGCCGATATTATCCCACCGCTGGACATCGCTTGGCCATCAACGCTGCCAGGCGGAGCCCGAAGGCAGCCCCCCCGCGGGCAAGATAGACAAGCCAGGCAGGGTGCTGTCCGGCATGCTGGCGCCAGGATCTATTTCCCACCGCTGGCATCTACTTCTTGCCAAGCTGCCAGGAGACTCCTGTTGACACCCGAAATGCGAGCCCTGTCGTCCCGCGGGCAAGACAGCAAGTACACAGAAAACACACAGAGTGCTGTGCCCGCTGCCGATATTTCCCACACGCTTGGCAACTGCTGTCCCAAGCTAGCCAACGGGCCCGAAGGAGCAGCCCCCCCCGCGAGGCAAGCGACATAGCCGCCAAGCAGTGGCTGTTCCGTCCGAGCTGGACCGATATTTCCACAACCAGCTGTGAGACATCGCACTGCTGCCGTCCGCGCCCGAAGGCAGCGGCCCCCCGCGGGCAAAAGAGAGCAAGCCAGCAGGAGGTAGTCCGCGCTGCCGATGATTTCCCACCAGCGTAGGGCATCGGAGCTGTCCGCTAGCCAATATTAACGGGCCTCGCGAAGGCAAGGCCCCCCCATCACACCACCCGCGGGCAACTGAAAGCCAAAGCGCAGCAGGACGGCTAGGTACCGCAGCGCTATGCCTGATACTCTTCCCCACACACGAGCATCGCTGCCCCTGCCTATATCGTGCCCGTACGGTCAAGCCCCCCCGCGGACAGCAGATAAGCAAGCCCCACGCAGGTGTAGGCTGCACCCCTCGCGTCTAACACCCCGTTGGCCGTGAGCCTACCGCCCTACACCGAATATTTTCCTGCCAGGGCATGGCCAGTCCCAGCAGTCCTACCCGTGTTCGTCAACCAAAATCTGCGCTGAGCCGATTCACACACCACGTGCGACGACGTCCTCCAGCGGCAAATTTACCGCGCTGCCGTTTTTTCCCATGCTGTTTGTTCACATCGCTGGACCAATGTAATGCTGCCCACAGTCGTGTGCCTAATTCTCTACCCGAGCGGGGGTGCAGGCAAAAAGCGAAGGTGGGCCAGAGGCCACGAAGGCAGCCCCCCATCTGGTAATGATAGCACAAGTGCAGCAGGGGCTGTCCGCCAAATGCGTCAGCCCCCGTTGCGCAGCGCGGCAGGGGAACCACAGCCGCAGCGCTCGCCGAGCAAGAGTGCAGGCCACAATCGCCTCAAGCGCCCAAGGGTCCGCCCAAGGCCCCAGCCCCAGGCACACCAAGCCCCCGGTCCTCCAGGCCCCCAGGCCCCAGCGCCCCAGGCCCCAGCGCCCCACGCCCCAAAGCGCCCCGCCGGCGCGACGCGGTGCGCGCGCGTAATGCGGGCGCGCCACAGCGGTAGTGATTTTTATAGGGCGGTGGTCGGAATCGGGTCGTCGCCGGCCGGAAAAACGGGTCATCGATGGCGGCGTTACTTCGGGCCGTGAGGCCCCCCACGTTAGTCCGAGCGTAGCAGCAGCCCCCGCGGCAGGCCTATGGGCGCCAGCCAGCGCGCCCCATGGCCACCCCCCTAAAGAGCTATAAGTGTTATTGCAGCTCTGGCAGGGGTAGACACTACTAGGTCCCAGCTGTCACCCCCCCTCTAAAAAATTCATTTCTTGGTATTTTGAGCTGAAATTTTGCACATAGGTTGGCAAAAATCCAATCCACCTTTATAAATTTTCCCAGATTTTTTCGAGGTCGGGAAGTATTTTTTTTTATTTCCTACCATTGAAAATCAAGGAAATACGCAAAAATAGGAACCGGCCCGGAATGACCCCAAATTCGGCTGGCAGCCTCACAAAAATATGGCTGATTTTACTGGATTGGTTTCACGTGGAAAGCACGACGTTTTCTTGGCGGGATGCGGGAAAACCGGCAGCGCGCATGCGCGGCCAGCGGAGGAGCCCCGGGAAAACTCTTGCTTTCACGGTCTTGGCCTCCCCTCACCACCATGGCAGGCCTCTAATCCCCCCATCAGCAGTTGTAGCGATAGGGCAGTGATTTGAACGACGCCGCCGGGTAATCGCACCCGGCCGACGCGGGGAGGAAGAGATCTCTTCTTCCAAGATAGCGAACAACACATCGGGAGTTATGTTGATAGGGCAGAGAATTGAATGACTCGTTGCGGGCAGCCAGCTGATAGGGCCTCCAGCTGCACAAATCCGCGCTGCCGATTTTTCCGACGTTGCCGATTTGTCTGAACAGCCCCTCGTTCGTCCGCGCTGCCGATTCCAACACTGCCTGCTGTGTCTGAACAGCCCCTGTTTCGTCAGCGCGTCCCCCAGATCGACGAATTTCCCTGCCTGGCCTGGACAGCCTAGAGCGTCCAGCCCGTGTTAACCCCTACACCAAATCTGCGCTGGCCCGATTTTCCCCAGCGGGACTGCCCAGCTGCACAAATCCGCGCCTGGTAGCCGATTTTTTTATCCCACATGTTGGCATCGCTGCCTCTGCCGCCCCTGCCCCTGCGTGTGCCTATGACCCCAGTCGTTTCCGTCACGCCTAGGACTATAATCAGTCCGGACTCATCGCCAGCACCGGCTGCCGATTCTGCCTGACTTCGCCGTATTTCGTCGGCGCTTGCCGATTCCAGCCCTGCCCGCTGTGTCCTGAACAGACGTCCCCTGCTTCGTCAGCGCATTACCCCTTGAAGAATTTTCCAGCCTGGCCTGGACATCCAGCGTCCAGACCCAAGTTCGTTCAAAAAATCTGCGCTGCCGATTTTTCCCCGCAGTGGGCATCGCTGCCCGCAGCCCCCAGCGCGTGCCTAGGCCCCCATTCTATTTCGTCACGCCTAGGACTATAAACAGTCCAGACTCATCGCCAGCACCGGCTGCCGATTCTGCCGACTTTGCCGATTTTCGTCGGCGCTAGCCGATTCCACTACTGCCCGCCTGTGTCTGAACAGCCCCTGCTTTCTTCAGCGCATCCCCTTGACGAATTTTTCCCCTGCCAGGCCTGGACAGCACAGCGACCAGCCCATGTTCGTCAAAAAATCTGCGCTGCCCGATTTTTCTTCCCGCTGTTGCAATCGCGCTGCCTAGCTGCCTCCCAGCGCGTGCCTAGGCCCCCAGTCTTTTTCGTCACGCCTAGGACTATAAACAGTCCGGACTCATCCGCCAGCCCCGCGGCTGCCGATTCTGTCCGACTTCGCCGATTTCGTCTGCGCTGCCGATATCCAAGCACTGCCACGCTGTGTCTGAACAGCCCCTGTCTCTCGTTCAGCGCAATCCCCTTGACGAACTTAACCTGCCTGGCCTGGACAGCCCAGCGTCCAGCCCATGTTTCGTCAAAAAATCTGCGCTGCCGATTTTTCCCGCTGTGGTCATCGCTGCCGCTGCCACCAGCGCGTGCCTAGGGCCCCCAATCATTTTCGTCACGCCTAGGGACTATTAAACATCCAGACTCATCGCCAGCACCGCCTGCCGATATCCTGCCGACATTGCCGATTTCGTCGGCGCTGCCGATTCCCAGCACTGCCCTCTGTGTCTGAACCGGCCCACGCTACGTCAGCGCATACCCCGTGAGGACGAATTTTCCTGCCTGGCCTGGACAGCCCAGCGTCCGCCCATGTTCGTTCAAACAAATCTGCGCTGCCGATTTAACCCGCTGTGGGCTCGCTGCCCCTGCCCCAGCGTGTGCCTAGGCCCCCAGTCTTTTTCGTCACGCCTAGGACTATAAACAGTCCGGACTCATCGCCAGCACCGGCTGCCGATTCTGCCGACTTCGCCGATTTCGTCGGCGCTGCCGATTCCAGCACTGCCCGCTGTGTCTGAACAGCCCCTGCTTCGTCAGCGCATCCCCTTGACGAATTTTCCTGCCTGGCCTGGACAGCCCAGCGTCCAGCCCTTGTTCGTCAAAAAATCTGCGCTGCCGATTTTTCCCCTGGGGCATCGCTGCCGCTGCCCCAGCGCGTGCCTAGGCCCCCAGTCTTTTTTTCGTCAAGCCTTGGACTATAAACAGTCCG
>CM055347.1:170946-185241 GCA_029228515.1 Populus alba x Populus x berolinensis
TATCAAGTTTATGCACTTCATTTCCTTCCTTTTACTTAGTTAACTTCTTTCTCATTTTATGTTTCTTATCTTTTCCTATTTATTTTTTTTCTTTCTTCATTATGTTTAGCTAAGTTAATTATGTCAAGGTGAAAAGGGTACACTAATGGTGTAAGAATAGTATAATATAAACTTAACATGGACCTTAACGTTGGATACTAACATGTTTTATATTTGTTATCTTGTTCACTTTTAATACTTTGCTTGTTAAATGGTTAATCTAGATTTATGTTGTATAACACTTGGTACAACAAATACTTGGTACTTTCATAGCCCATACTGTATGGTATAACCGACACCTGAGCTATGAAAGGAACTTGATTTGTTGTTAACATAAGTTATAATCATGAATGCCTGCCAACATTTACAAGTATTAGCTTTATTCGAATAAGATAACTAATGTAATCATGTTAACAATTTATAATCTGATTGGAACCTCCTTTATGTGTGGTTTCCAATTGAGTAATAAGAGTTTATACTATACTTGTTTGAAGTACCATTAGTGGATCCTCTAACCTTGACATTTGTTTTTATCATGTTTAATCCTTACATTAATCTTTCAACTCAAAGTTCTCATTTTAATTTCCTTCCTTCTCTTCTTTATATTGTTATTTGTTATTATTTTATTGTTTGTTATAATTATTATTATTATCTTTTCATAAACTCAGTATATAGGCTGGAAACCTGTGACCCGATCTTTTAGATCATTCTCAGGTATAACAACGCCACGTACTGAGTATTATTATTATTTTATTATTATTTATTATTATTATTATTGTTATTGTTATTGTTGTTGTTGTTGTGTGTTATTTATAATTTATACAATTAACCTCTCTGTGGTTCGACCCCGGTCTTGCCGGGTTATTTATTACTTCGACACTCCTGCACTTGGGAGAAGACATCAAGCTTTTGGTCGTGTCAAGTTTTTGGCGCCGTTGCCGGGGAGGTAAATTCTTGTATAAATTATAATATTTAATTTATTTTCTCTTTTCACTTTTCATTTTATCTAACTTTTGTTTTCTTTTTGTTTTGTTTCTTTTTCTTCTATTTTCTTTTCTTCCTTTTATTCTCTTCTTACACGTGCATGAGAGTTTGGTCACGTACATTAAGTGGTCGACTTTGTAGGGTATCCTCATCATTTTCAGAAAATATGGCCGAAGAAGATAATCAATCGCTTCATAATGAGAATAATGAGAATAACCGTATGAGAACACTTAGAGACCACATGAATCCCACAAGAACAAGTGCACCCTCATGCATAGTTTTCCCTCCTGATGCATCTCATTTTAATTTTAAGCCAGGCATTATTCAACTTTTACCATCTTTTCATGGCTTAGACTTAGAAAATCCATACTTGCATTTAAGGGAATTTGAGGAGGTCTGTAATACCTATAATGACTCAAATTGTAGCATGAACACCATTCGATTAAAGCTTTTTCCTTTTTCATTAAAAGATAAAGCTAAAACATGGCTACAAAATTTGAGACCAGGATCCATTCGTGCTTGGGATGAAATGCAACAACAATTTTTAAAGAAGTTTTTTCCATCTCACAGAACAAACTCTTTCAAAAGACAAATCATCACTTTCACTCAAAAACCAGGAGAAACATTTTACCAATGTTGGGATAGGTATCGAGATTTGCTTAATACTTGCCCACATCATGGTTTTGAAACATGGAGATTGGTTTCACATTTTTATGAAGGTTTAACACCTAGAGATAGGCAAATGGTTGAATTGATGTGCAATGGAACTTTCGAAGATAAAGACCCTAATGAAGCAATGGAGTACCTAGACTTGCTAGCCGAAAATGCTCAAAATTGGGACACCACAGGTACTTATGAGGCACCAAGTAAAACTCAACCTCATACATCTAGTGGAGGTATGCACAACCTTAGGGAAGATCATGACCTCCAAGCCAAGTTTGCATCTTTAGCTAGAAAAGTCGAAGCACTTGAATTGAAAAAGAGTGGTCAATTAAAATCTGTTCAAGACATTGTGTGTCAAATCTGTGAAACCAATGAACATCAACAAATGATTGTCCAACTTTGCCTTCTTTTAAGGAATGCCTCCATGAACAAGCCCATGCTTTAAACAGTTTCCAAAGACCCAACCATAACCCATACTCACAAACGTATAACCCTGGTTGGAGAAATCACCCAAATTTCAGTTGGAAGAGTGATAGCAACAATGCACAAACTTCACAGCCACCGTTTCAAGCACACCATAATTTTCAAAATTCTCATGGATATGCACCTCCTTATGCTCCACCTCCTAGAAGAAATTTTGAGGAAACATTGCATGCATTCATTGAAAAGCAGGAGACAATCAACACTCAACTTGCTCAAAGCATGACAGATTTTAAAGATGCTCTTGCAAAATTAACATCTGCTCTCAGTTTCCAAGAGAAAGGTAAGTTTCCATCTCAACCACAACAAAATCCAAAGGGGCAATACAATGCAAATGCAAGTAGTTCTGGAAGCCAACACATGGATCAAGTCAAATCAGTCATCACTCTTCGTAGTGGTAAGGTTATTGAAAAACCCATTCTTGAACCTTGTGAGAAAGATGATGAGTCTATCTCTGAGGGTAAGGAAGGGGTTGAACCTGAACATTGCAAAGAAAAGGCTGATTCCCCGCCAGCACTTCCATTTCCTCATGCCATGACCAAACAAAGGAAAGTCAATCACAACTCTGAAATCTTTGAAACTTTCAAACAGGTAAGGATCAATATACCTTTGTTGGATGCTATTAAACAGGTTCCTTCCTATGCTAAATTTTTGAAAGATCTGTGCACTGTGAAGAGAAAACTGAATGTGAAAAAGAAAGCCTTTTTAGCCGAACAAGTAAGTGCCATTCTTCAAAACAATAATGCTTTGAAATATAAAGACCCTGGTTGTCCTACAATTTCTTGCTTTATTGGAGAACATAAAATTGAAAGAGCCTTACTTGATCTTGGAGCTAGTGTGAATTTACTTCCATATTCAGTCTTTCAAAGTCTCAATCTAGGTGAGTTAAAACCAACCTCTATAACTCTTTTACTTGCTGATAGATCTGTAAAAGTGCCTAGAGGAATAGTTGAGGATGTGTTAGTACAAGTTGATAAATTCATTTACCCTGTAGATTTTGTTGTCTTGGATACACAACCTGTTGAAGCATGTAATTCAATTCCTGTCATTTTAGGACGTCCATTTCTTGCCACTTCTAATGCATTGATTAATTGTAGGAATGGACTGATGAAGCTATCATTTGGAAACATGACATTGGAGATGAATATTTTCAACATTTACAAGCAACCTGGAGATGATAATGATTTACAGGAAGTGGACTTTATTGAAAAATTAGTTCATGATCAATTTCAAACCACTTCTAGTGAAACTGAGATTGATGAATCTGATGATTTGCAAATGGTCTACTTTCAGGAATCAAAGGCATGCAATTGGAGACCACAAATTGAAGAATTGCCACCACGATCAATTGAGCCCATACCTTCAAGTGTTCAACCACCAAAACCTGAATTGAAGCCGTTACCATTTAATCTCAAATACTCATTTTTGGGAGAAAATGAAACTTTTCCGGTAATAATCTCTTCCAAACTTAATGCACATCAAGAAGGTAAGTTATTACAGACTCTGAAAATGCACAAAAATGCATTAGGATGGACCATAGCTGACATAAAAGGAATTAGCCCTTTGATTTGCACACACAGGATTTATTTGGAGGAAAATGCTAAACCCTCTAGAGAAATGCAACGAAGGCTTAATCCTAATATGAAAGAAGTAGTGAAAAATGAAGTCATTAAGCTTCTAGATAATGGAATCATTTATCCTATTTCTGACAGCAAATGGGTAAGTCCTACCCAAGTTGTACCCAAAAAGTCTGGAGTCACTGTGATAACGAATGAGAAAAATGAGTTAATTCCAACTAGGACTGTTACTGGTTGGCGCATGTGCATTGACTATAGGAAACTTAATTCAATGACTAGAAAAGATCATTTCCCTTTACCTTTCATGGACCAAATCCTAGAAAGAGTTGCAGGTCATGAATTTTATTGTTTCCTAGATGGCTATTCAGGTTACAATCAAATTGAAATTGCATTGGAAGATCAAGAGAAGACTACTTTCACATGTCCATTTGGTACTTTTGCATATCGAAGGATGCCTTTTGGATTATGTAATGCACCAGCCACGTTTCAAAGATGCATGCTTAGCATATTCAGTGATATGGTTGAACGTTTTCTTGAAATTTTTATGGATGATTTTTCTGTTTTTGGTGATTCATTTGATGATTGTTTGACTAACTTAGAAAAGGTTTTGAGCAGGTGTGAAGAGAAGAATCTTGTATTGAATTGGGAAAAATGTCACTTTATGGTAACAAACGGCATTGTACTTGGTCACATTGTTTCATCGAAAGGAATTGAGGTTGACAAATCTAAAATCGAGTTAATTGCCAACTTACCAACACCAAAATCTGTTAAAGATGTTAGATCATTCTTAGGACATGCTGGTTTTTACAGAAGGTTCATCAAAGATTTTAGTGTAATATCTAAGCCCTTGAGTAACCTTCTAACAAAGGATAATATTTTTGAATGGACTGAACATTGTGAAGAAGCCTTTGTTAAACTTAAAAACTTGCTTACTTCTGCTCCTGTCATTCAACCTCCTGATTGGTCATTACCTTTTGAAATAATGTGTGACGCTAGTGATTATGCCGTGGGTGCTGTCTTGGGACAAAGAAAAGATAAGAAACCTTATGTGATTTACTATGCAAGTAAAACTTTAAATAGTGCTCAAATGAATTACACCACCACTGAAAAAGAATTACTTGCAGTAGTATTTGCTTGTGATAAATTCAGATCTTATCTTGTTGGCTCACCTGTTGTTGTTTTTAGTGATCATGCAGCATTGAAATATCTTCTTTCTAAGAAAGATTCTAAGGCTAGATTGGTGCGGTGGATTTTGTTACTTCAAGAATTTGATATCACAATCAAAGACAAGAAAGGCACCGAAAATGTTGTTGCAGATCATTTGTCAAGATTGACAACAGATTCGAAATCTGACATCACACCAATCGATGACTACTTTCCCGATGAATCTTTATTTTCTGTTTCTACGATGCCTTGGTTTGCTAATATTGTTAATTTTCTTGTTTCAGGACAATTGCCAGCTCATTGGAGTACCCAAGACAAAAGAAAGTTCTTGAACGAAGTGAAGAACTTTTATTGGGATGACCCTTATTTATTCAAATATTGTCCTGATCAAATATTTCGAAGATGCATTCCTGACAATGAGGTAAGTAGTGTCATTAAATTTTGTCATTCTGAGGCATGTGGGGGTCATTTCTCATCAAGAAAGACAACTGCAAAAATCTTACAAAGTGGATTTTATTGGCCCACCATGTTCAAAGACTCACATGCATTCTGCAAGACTTGTGAAAATTGTCAAAAGTTGGGATCTATTTCAAAACGTCACATGATGCCTTTAAATCCTATTCTTGTCATTGAGATCTTTGACTGTTGGGGTATAGATTTCATGGGTCCATTTCCTCCATCATTTGGTTTCGTGTACATATTAGTCGCAGTAGATTATGTTTCAAAATGGATAGAGGCAATTCCAAGTCGAAACAATGATCACAAAACAGTGATAAAGTTTTTGAAAGACAATATTTTGAGTCGATTTGGAATCCCTCGAGCCATAATAAGTGATGGTGGAACACATTTCTGCAACAAGCCATTTGCTTCTTTAATGAAGAAATATGGAATCACACACAAAGTTGCCACCCCTTATCACCCTCAGACAAGTGGACAAGTAGAGCTTGCTAATAGGGAGATCAAACAGATCTTGGAGAAAACGGTGAACCCTAATCGGAAAGACTGGTCTTTAAGACTTAATGATGCACTTTGGGCTTATCGAACTGCATATAAAACATCATTAGGTATGTCACCTTATAGACTAGTCTATGGAAAACCTTGTCACTTGCCTGTGGAAATTGAACATAAAGCTTATTGGGCTATTAAAGCTTTCAATTCAAACATTGATGATGCTAGTCAGCTGCGAAAATTGCAAATAAATGAGCTTGAGGAAATTAGAAATGATGCATATGACAATTCAAGAATTCATAAAGCAAGAATCAAAGAGTTTCATGACAAGAAAATACTGAGAAAAACATTCAATGTTGGTCAAAAAGTCTTGCTTTATAATTCTCGACTCCATTTATTTCCTGGAAAACTAAGATCAAGATGGAGCGGTCCTTTTATTGTGAAACATGTGTATCCATATGGGGCCTGTGATATCGAGAATCCAAAGAATGGCAATGTTTTCAAGGTAAATGGGCATCGGTTGAAAGTTTATTTTGACAATTTTTCAGTTGAAAATGACTCTACTGAATTGAGTGATCCTGTATATAAAGATTGATTCTTTTTCTCACATTGTTTTGTGTTTGTTTTGGTGTATCTTTTGTTTTGCTAGTTTCTCTCACCCCGGTCAAATGGCGGATAACGGTACTCCGTGACTCTTAAGTCGGTTCTTTCAGTTTCCCATGATAACTGATATCTGTGTATATAATTGTGCAATTCTCTGCTCTTTCTTCTTTCTTTGAATCTCCCATCCAATTCTCATTTGAAAATGGACACCACTCTTGAAAAATTGAAAAAGTATTTTCCCGCTCTGCCTCAGAATGCGATTACAAAAATTTACCGTGCTAGGTGTGAAAGATTGAGGTTGTTAATGAACCATGGAATTCCTGAAGATATTCGTTGGCTGATTGAAGCAAAGGTCCGATTATCAGGTGAGTCCTCCAATTCTTTCATTTCACACATGCCTGGAACAGGTAAAAGCACTTTTGCAAAGAAACGTCGTGCAAAACGACTGAAAGTCTGTCACAGATGTGCCAGATGGACTTGTAATGCGACATGTCGTTCTTTAGGAATGGTATCTGTAAACCGTGAAGATAAAATACAATTCATTAAGGATGGCCTGAGTAAGGGGTCTTTAGATAATCTTTTGTTGACCCTTGAGACGCATCCTAGTGGAGATGTGCATCGTGTAATTCATGATTTATGGCCACAATTCCATAAAGAACATGATCGACTTAGTCTTGGGAATCTGACTAAAAAAGACCCTGTTTGCCAGTTTTTAAGAAAACTGGATGGGAAGCCTATCCCCGACCCATAGAGGGCGTTTAAGCCGTTCTTGGACGTAAAACCAAGGGAAGATGTGAGCCACAATCACAACTACCTGTACATACATGCTTTGTCAAAATAAATAAATAAAGAGAGAGAGTGTGAGACTACAGCTGGCCTACATATAGGTGGTATGATTGCATTTTCACTTTTTCATCTATAAATTCTTCTCTTCCTTCCCTTCATTTCTACTCATCCCATACATTCATCAAATATAGAAGTGTGTAGAAATGGCAGGTTCCTCAAGTCATCACATAAGAAATATTTGTGTTTTCGGTGGATCCAGTCCTGGGAAAGAAAAAGAGTTTTTAGAATCAGCAAATCATCTTGGTCAGGTACTAGCTGAGAGAAAGATTCATTTAGTGTATGGGGGAGGCAGCCTTGGGTTAATGGGAGGTGTGTCAATGGCTGCATTTTTAGGAGGCAGTCAAGTTTTGGGGGTTGTCCCCAAAGCTTTAGCAAATGGGGACATCATTGGAAAAACAATTGGAGAGGAACTACAGGTCCCAACAATGTCTGACCGACTGAATACCATGTTTAACCATGCTGATGCCTTCATTGCCTTACCAGGTGGTCTGGGCACATTGGAAGAGATCTTTCATATTTCATCTTGGGCCCAACTGCACATTCACCATAAACCTATAGGTTTGTTAAATGTTAATGGTTTTTATGATAAGTTGCTGTCTTTCCTTGATCAAGCTGTGGAACAGGAATTTCTAACATCTTCGGCACGACAAATCATAATCTCTGCTGCTACTGCTGAACAATTGATTGACCAACTACAATCTTTCATCCCTGTCATTGATCCTTGCATGAGTCGCCTAGATTGGTCAGCTAAGGAAAGCCGTAAAAAGCTTAGATTAGATTTGAGCCTTCATCTGTGAAACCTTGTGTCTTTTGTTTTATTAATAGCATATTATTTTGTTTTGTTACTTCTTATATTTGTTTAAGTGTGTTTCAGGTTTGTCATTGTTCGCTGTTTCAGGTGATGTCTTCTATACTCTATCTTTCTACCTTAGGACATTGAGGACAATGTCTCGTTTTGGTTGGGGGGAGAGGGTAGTAGTTTAAAAAAAAAAAAAACTAACCAACTAACTGTTTTGTTTTTAAAAAACCATTTGGCAAAACTGTTATTACTAGGATGGCAGAGTAAAGAGGAATTATTCTTGAGACGCATCTTAGTAAAAATTTTCTAATGGTTATTTGCAATACTCATAATAAGGTCTATTAGAATAATTGTTGAAACATTCGGGTTAACAAACTCTCGCATTGTTATCACTTGATTCTGCTCATATACTCATTTAACAAGTATTATTAAACCTTCATTTTCACACACACACTTTAACATATGATTGTGGGTTGCACATTGGATTATTACATTATTTATGTTCTTTTGTTGAAGGTAACAACTAAGGGAAAGGATAGTATATAATTTGCAAAAAAAAAAAAAGATAATATTGATGATAATAAAAACGTAGATAAGTTTGGTTTCGTAGCCTCCCTAACCTAAGCAATTAAGCCCGAAGGGGTGTTTTAACACCTAATACCCTAAAGTCAACTGACTTGGGAGCTATTGGCCCAAAGCTTGTTACATGGGGTTAAGGAGAAAAGCTTAAGGGAATCTAACATTGGCACTATCTACGTATCTAAGTATCTGCAACCCGAGTTGTTAAAAGTCTCGTAGGAGGTGTCAGAACACCTAATGCCCAAAGACCAACCTGTCTGGGAGGTCATTAGCCTAAAACTCGTTACATGGGTTAAAGATACGTGTGTTTTAAGTTGTATGTGTATATAAATACATAATAAAAAAAAAAAAAAAAAAAAAAGAAAAAAAAAAGTAATAATAATAATAATCCCAACCCAAGGAAGTTCACCTTAAACATTCGAACATACTATTGTTTTCTTCCAACAATAAGCCCCATCATCTATGTTTTCATATATCGAGCACACAATACAAAAGAAGGTTTATTAAAAATCTTGTTAAATAAGTATGAAGCAGGAAATACTAAATTTTAATGATAGTTTTGTTTATACTGGATATATTAATGGAAGTTGAATGATGAATGCCTTGCTGTGTGAACTTGCAACTTGTTTCTCTATTTTAACGCTTTAGATTACTAGGGACTAAGTAATAAGCTGGTTGGGGGGTGTGATTAGTACTTAAACGTGGCATGTTTAATCAAGGTGTTTTGAATCATATCATCATTTTGCACTTGAAGTATCAATAACTCCTTAACTAAAGCATGTTTTATAATAACAAGTTTGATATTATAAGATACCTTAATTTATGGTAAATGCTCATCTTAAATGCAGGCCTATCACATAAATAAAAGGATTGATTGATGAGTTTAAGTATTGAAAGTGAAAGGACAAAGAGATGGCCAAACTTAGAAAAGAGATGCCGGTGCAGTCCAAACCGGAACATTGCTCGGTAATTGGATCATATCTGGAGCTCTAGATCTCGGATTTAGGTCCATTTTATATGGATGGAAAGGTAAGACAAAGGCCTACAACTTTCATGAGGAGCCCAAGATTTAAAAAGGCTGTTTTGAAGTCCAAACTGAAGGAACAACGAAGAAGTCCGAAGCTGTCCTGCAGCCCAGACACTATTTAGTGTTCAGCCCATATCTTGAGTTCTAGAAGTCCAAATGACCTCATCTTTTTTTTGTTGGAAAGCTGAGACAATTTCCTAGAACATTCATGAGGATTCTGGGCAAATTATGATGTTAGCAATGACGTCTTGTTCAGACAAGAAGATAAGGATTGTCACCAAGTCAAGATGTGGCCACCCACTCATCAATTAATTAACAAATCAAAAGCTAGACTCCGCAACATACAATGTCTTTTTTTTTGCAAAGCTATGTCAACAGTTTATTACACATACACCCCTTCATTTAGAACGGATCGATCAAGAGTTTTAAAAATGAAACCCCAGGGTCGTGTCGAGGTTGTTCAGGATGAGAACAAAAGACACAAGTGTGAAAGATGAAGTCTTTCAATGTTTGTGAGTGGTTGAACCATTATCGAGTTGCTCCTTCGATTGAATTGGAAGATAATTCAAATTTTCATGTTTTTGATGATATATTGTTGATGTTGATCCAGAGAGTTGAATGTTGTTTTGAGCTCTAGCGACAAGAAAATGTCAATAAGAAGATGATATCCATATTAAAGATTTGCGATGAAAGGTGATGATTATTCAATTGATGACGAAGAAGAGAAAATTCTGACAACTATCAAAACGAAGCCCTATGTTTAAAACCCTTTTTTTCATGTAATTTAGATTATGGATGATATATTTTGTAACACGAAATATTTAATGTTTAAGCATATTGTTATTGTTTTGTGCGATGGATAATTTATCATTAAGTTTTTGCAGGAGGTAAATAGGCAATACAAATACAACATTTCTTGTACAATACAATAATTACTGACGTCCATACCGATGGATTCACGTCCGTTGGCATCTCACAGAGAATTCAAAAATAATTACTCGAAATGCCACAATCACCAACGCATTATACCGACGGATTCACGTCTGTCGGCATCTCACATAGAGTTTGAAAATAATTACTTGAAATGCCACAATCACTGACGTAATTTTTTCCGTCGGTAATTTGTCAGCGGAAAAATATTACCGATAAAATACTGACAGAATGTGCGAATTTCAAAAGGTGTGCATTGAATGCATCTCTAACCTTGTCAGATTGCTGACGGAATTACCGACGGATCACGAAAAATATGGAGGGTAATTAAAAATTTCAGTGCGAAATTCAAAGATTGCTGATGATTTTTGACACTTTAACGGACAGATTAAATTAAAATAATAATGATTTTTATTTCAATCGGTGAATCGTTAGTAAAATTGTCCTATAAGTTTCTAGCCGACCACCCTTCAGTTCATTTTTTCTTCTCCTTCGTTTTTCACCATAAATTTTGATTTTTTTCCTCTCAATTCTTCAAGGCTTTCACTTAGAATCTCTAGCAAAATTTGTTGTGAATCTTCATCAAAATAAAGGTATGTGTTTTCTTTATTTATTTCATTTTATTTTTTTATTTTTATTTTTGCTATATTTATTTTTGTTATGTTTTTTTTTTGGTGTATTTTTTTAATGTACATAAAGTTTTGAATTCAACATATTATTAATGTATGCATATTTTTTCCTAAAGTTTGTTGTACGTGTGCGGCGTGCGGCGAAAAATATATTATCCCACTTTAAAATCTAAATGTAATATTCTATATCTATTTGGCAAATATGGGGAGACAAGAAATTCTTGTTGTTTATCGATGGAAAATGGAACGGAAGTCGCACCTAGTATTTTGGTCACTAGGACCCTAAATGGTCTCAGAGATCGGGTACAGGGACTGGTTGCGTAAAGGAAAGGTATTAGTACCCAAATACGCATTACCTAAGGTAAGCTGTATTGTTTGATTGTCTGATCAAAAGCTAAGGTGTTATTTCTATTGGTCCGTTAAGGGTTCAAGAAAAGTCCTTAATAAGGAGGTCTTATCTTAAGGGGTAAAATCGTAACCGTTCTAACGTCTACATAAAAAACTATATTTTTAATATCAGGAATACGTTTTATGTATAAATTTGTAATCCTCAATATTAAAAGAAGACAAAAGATTTTTTTAGAATTTTTGAAATATTGGCCTAGTTCTCGTGGTTCTAACAAACTTGTTGTTAAAGCCAAAATCATGCTATTACATATATTTTTTGAAATTTCCTTTGTCATGTGAAAATATGATGTTATAATTTTTATATATATATTGGAGAGACTAGGCCGTATGCATGAAAACAAAATATATATTTTTTTATAAACTTTTCTTCTTGACGAAAAACAGGTATTTTTATACTGGATTTGTATCTTTACGGTATAAAAATACAAAACCAATATTAAGTCATTTTGACAAAAATATGCAGAAAATCAACAATATTTTTAATTATATATATATATATAAAAAAACTTATAATAAATAATATAATATATTATGTGGGCTGGGCCGGCCCGGCCCAACTTACCGGGCCGGACTCGGCCCGACAAGACTTCCCTTTTAGTCTGGGGCCAAACAAAAATATTCATGGGCCAGAAACCGTCTGGCCCAGAGAAGGAAAAACCAACAACGTTGGGCCTAGCATCAGCTAGACTAGCAACATAATTGACCGGGGGGAATTATTTTCCCCTCTCCCCCCCTCCTGCGCAGAACGCTGCATGCAGGAGAAAAAAAAACTAAAACGCAAACAGTGAGGAAGAAGAGTTACCTGGCGCGGGAGGATGGCGGTGGCTGGCTGATCGGGCTGCTTTGCTAGCGGTGCTGCGGTGGAGGCGGTGGCGGTGTCATGGCTCACAGACGGGGCTCCAAGCGGTGCTACTGTTTCAAGCGATGGAGGGAGAGGTTACTGCTCTTCCCTTCTCCTCGTATTCTTTCCCTCTTCTTTAGCTTTCAGTCGTTTCCCTTTATCCTCCCGGTTTGTTTTTAAAGATTTCTACCCCATTTCAAGCAATTTCCTCCTCTCAGTTTTGGGTTTTTACTCACAATTCTCTCTGGTTGCGTCCTTTCTCTCTCTTTTGTTTGTTTTTTTTTTTTTGTTTTCGGTTTGTTCTCTCCTCCTTTGGTTCGTTCCCTCCTCTCTTCGTCCTCCCTCGCGTGCTGGCGCTCAGTCTCCATTTATAGGGGGCAAAGGAAGCGGGGGGCGTCCCTATTGCCACCCTACCGTTGCGCATGGGGTAGCTGCGTCTCCCTGTCCAGCTATGGCGCCGAGTGAGGTGACCAACGGGTACGGCTTGCAGGGCACGTCCTCTGGCTTTTCATCATCAAAAGGCGTGGGGATTTGGTTCTTGGCAGACCACGGGCGTGTCGGGTTGAAGAAAGAAGAAAAAATAACCTTCCCTTGCTGCACGTCAGGGGAAGGAGAAAGGGGAACAGTGTCGTTCAAAACGACACTGTTTTACTCTATTTTCTTTTTCTTTTTTTACATGAAATGGCGTCGTTTTGGGAAAAACATGTTGTTTCATTTAAATAACAAAAGGGGCGCCAACAAGCGTCAATCTACAAGTCAGCCCTTAATTATCTTTGTTTATTTCAATTGCATCTTGAAAAATTCAATTACCGCCCTCACTCTTATTTGGCCGCCTTTTCCACTTTGGTCCTTTGTCTTGATTTATGCAATTTGACCCTCAATTAATCAATAAACTTCTAATTTCTTCAATTTGGCCCTGATTTTATTAATTACAGCCCCTAATTACGCGGCTTCTCCAATTTGGTCCCTGGTTTCGGATATTCTCAATTAAGTCTCTAATTGGCCATTAAACTTCAATATTTATGCAATAATTAAGCCCCTGATTTGACCAAATCAAATCCTAAAAATTATAATTTGACACCAGAACTTTAATTTCTTCCAATTCGAGCTCAAATTGACTTAAAAATCAATTTTCTTGCAATCAAACCCTCTATAAATTCAATTAAACTTTCAATAAAATCCAATTAAGTCCATAAACATTCAATTTTGGACTTTTCTCCTCAAAATTCAAATTTTCTTTTCCAACAGGCTTCATCATTCAAGAATTTTCATCTTTGTATTTTTAACCTCCTTAACCAATTTTTTTTTGATTCATTTCATTTCTGAGCGCTCCCGCCTCCTATTATTTTTTCTATTTTTTTCCTGCTATTTATTTATTTATTTATTTATTATTATATTATTATTATTTATTTATTATTTATTATTATTTGTTATTATTATATATGTTTTTGTGTGGGGTCCCAAAAATGGGTTACAACAAAGTCTATAGTTTTTTTTTTAATTTATTGAATTTTTTTTTTGTTGTATTGGCATAATTATTATTAGTTAATTTGTTGAATATTTGTTGTTAATGTTGGATATTTACCTAAGAATTGGTAATTGAATAGTTGGAATAATTATTAATTTTACTCTATTATTGCATGATTTGTGTTTAATTATTTCCATTGATTTTAATTGTTAGTCTAATTTTTTTTTTTAATTTATTGAATATATTTCATTGTTGTATTGGTATAATTATTGAATAATTTGTTGAATTATAATTGTTAATGTTGAATTTA
>CM055347.1:192841-195341 GCA_029228515.1 Populus alba x Populus x berolinensis
GATGCGCTGACGAAGCAGGGGCTGTTCAGACACAGCGGGCAGTGCTGGAATCGGCAGCGCCGACGAAATCGGCGAAGTCGGCAGAATCGGCAGCCGGTGCTGACGATGAGTCCGGACGATTTATAGTCCTAGGCTTGACGAAAACGACTGGGGGCCTAGGCTCACGCTGGGGCAGTGGCAGCGATGCCAACAGTGGGAAAAATCGGCAGCGATGCCAACAGTGGGAAAAATCGGCAGCGCAGATTTTTTGACGAACATGGGCTGGACGCTGGGCTGTCCAGGCCAGGCAGGAAAAATCGTCAAGGGGATGCGCTGACGAAGCAGGGGCTGTTCAGACACAGCGGGCAGTGCTGGAATCGGCAGCGCCGACGAAATCGGCGAAGTCGGCAGAATCGGCAGCCGGTGCTGACGATGAGTCCGGACGATTTATAGTCCTAGGCTTGACGAAAACGACTGGGGGCCTAGGCTCACGCTGGGGCAGTGGCAGCGATGCCAACAGTGGGAAAAATCGGCAGCGATGCCAACAGTGGGAAAAATCGGCAGCGCAGATTTTTTGACGAACATGGGCTGGACGCTGGGCTGTCCAGGCCAGGCAGGAAAAATCGTCAAGGGGATGCGCTGACGAAGCAGGGGCTGTTCAGACACAGCGGGCAGTGCTGGAATCGGCAGCGCCGACGAAATCGGCGAAGTCGGCAGAATCGGCAGCCGGTGCTGACGATGAGTCCGGACGATTTATAGTCCTAGGCTTGACGAAAACGACTGGGGGCCTAGGCTCACGCTGGGGCAGTGGCAGCGATGCCAACAGTGGGAAAAATCGGCAGCGATGCCAACAGTGGGAAAAATCGGCAGCGCAGATTTTTTGACGAACATGGGCTGGACGCTGGGCTGTCCAGGCCAGGCAGGAAAAATCGTCAAGGGGATGCGCTGACGAAGCAGGGGCTGTTCAGACACAGCGGGCAGTGCTGGAATCGGCAGCGCCGACGAAATCGGCGAAGTCGGCAGAATCGGCAGCAGGTGGTGACGATGAGTCTGGATGGACGGACTGCATAGTCCAAGGCTTGACGAAAAAGACTGTTGGTCTAGACACTGGGGCAGTGGCAGCCCGTGGGACTGTGTCGCCAGATTCGTCCGCAGCGTTGGCTTATTGGTGCGGTGGGCTGATGCGAGTGGGGACTGGGGGCAGCGGACAGTGAAAGCAAGAGTTTCCCCGAGGCTGCCGGGAAAAACACCGCTCGGGATGGACGGGGTGAGATGACCCGGCTGCCCTCAACGAGTCATTCAATTCTCTGCCCTATCAACATAACTCCCGATGTGTTGTTCGCTATCTTGGAAGAAGAGATCTCTTCCTCCCCGGGATGGCCGGGTGCGATTACCCGGCGGCGGCGTTCAAATCACTGCCCTATCGGCTACAACTGCTGATGGGGGATTAGAGGCCTGCCATGGTGGTGAGGGGAGGCGAAGACCGTGAAAGCAAGAGTTTTCCCGGGGCTCCTCCGGTGGCCGCGGCATGCGGGCTGCTGGTTTTCCCGCATTCCGCCAAGAAAACGTCGTGCTTTCCACATGAAATCAATCCAGTAAAATCAGCCATATTTTTGTGAGGCTGCCAGCCGAATTTGGGTCATTCCGGGCCGGTTCCTATTTTTGCGTATTTCCTTGATTTTTAATGGTAGGAAAATAAAAAAAAATACTTCCCCACCCCGAAAAATTCCGGGATTATTTCTGGAGGTGGACTGGATTTTTGCCAACCTATGTGCAAAATTTCAGCTCAAAATACCAAGAAATGAATTTTTTAGAGGGGGGGTGACAGCTGGGACCTAGTAGTGTCTACCCCTGCCAGAGCTGCAATAACACTTATAGCTCTTTAGGGGGGTGCCCCCCGACTGGCCATGGGGCGCGGGGGATTTGCGAGCTGCTGCTACGCTCGGACTAACGTGGGGGGCCTCACGGCCCGAAGTAACGCCGCCATCGATGACCCGTTTTCCGGCCGGCGACGACCCGATTCCGGCCACCGTCCCTATAAAAATCACACACGCGCGCGCGCGCGCCCGCCCGCGCCCGCGCTTGGCGCTGGGGCGCTGGGGCCTGGGGGCCTGGGGCCTGAGGGCCTGGGGCCCTTGGGGGCCCTTGGGCTCTTGGGCGATTGGGCGCGCGCGCGCGCGGCAATGATTCCCAGGCAGCCATGCTGCGCTGCGCAACGGGGGCTGACGCGGGGACAGCCCCTGCTGGCTTGCTATCTTACCCGCGGGGGGGCTGCCTTCGGGCCCTGGCCCCCCGCGCTCTTGCCTGCCCCCCGCGCGGGAGAGGCTACTAGGTACACGCTGGGGCAGGGGCAGCGGCAGCGATGCCGACAGTGGGAAAAATCGGCAGCGCGGATTTGTGCCGCTGCAGGCCCGTCGGGAAAATCGGCAGCGCAGATTTGTGAACCTGCAGGCCCGTCGCGGAAAATCGGCACCGATGCCGACAGTGGGAAAAATCGGCAGCGCGGATTTGTGCCGCTGCA
>CM055347.1:205341-208826 GCA_029228515.1 Populus alba x Populus x berolinensis
CAGTGGGAAAAATCGGCAGCGCAGATTTTTTGACGAACATGGGCTGGACGCTGGGCTGTCCAGGCCAGGCAGGAAAAATCGTCAAGGGGATGCGCTGACGAAGCAGGGGCTGTTCAGACACAGCGGGCAGTGCTGGAATCGGCAGCGCCGACGAAATCGGCGAAGTCGGCAGAATCGGCAGCCGGTGCTGACGATGAGTCCGGACGATTTATAGTCCTAGGCTTGACGAAAACGACTGGGGGCCTAGGCTCACGCTGGGGCAGTGGCAGCGATGCCAACAGTGGGAAAAATCGGCAGCGATGCCAACAGTGGGAAAAATCGGCAGCGCAGATTTTTTGACGAACATGGGCTGGACGCTGGGCTGTCCAGGCCAGGCAGGAAAAATCGTCAAGGGGATGCGCTGACGAAGCAGGGGCTGTTCAGACACAGCGGGCAGTGCTGGAATCGGCAGCGCCGACGAAATCGGCGAAGTCGGCAGAATCGGCAGCCGGTGCTGACGATGAGTCCGGACGATTTATAGTCCTAGGCTTGACGAAAACGACTGGGGGCCTAGGCTCACGCTGGGGCAGTGGCAGCGATGCCAACAGTGGGAAAAATCGGCAGCGATGCCAACAGTGGGAAAAATCGGCAGCGCAGATTTTTTGACGAACATGGGCTGGACGCTGGGCTGTCCAGGCCAGGCAGGAAAAATCGTCAAGGGGATGCGCTGACGAAGCAGGGGCTGTTCAGACACAGCGGGCAGTGCTGGAATCGGCAGCGCCGACGAAATCGGCGAAGTCGGCAGAATCGGCAGCAGGTGGTGACGATGAGTCTGGATGGACGGACTGCATAGTCCAAGGCTTGACGAAAAAGACTGTTGGTCTAGACACTGGGGCAGTGGCAGCCCGTGGGACTGTGTCCAGATTCGTCCGCAGCGTTGGCTTATTGGTGCGGTGGGCTGATGCGAGTGGGGACTGGGGGCAGCGGACAGTGAAAGCAAGAGTTTCCCCGAGGCTGCCGGGAAAAACACCGCTCGGATGGACGGGGTGAGATGACCCGCTGCCCTCAACGAGTCATTCAATTCTCTGCCCTATCAACATAACTCCCGATGTGTTGTTCGCTATCTTGGAAGAAGAGATCTCTTCCTCCCCCCGGGATGGCCGGGTGCGATTACCCGGCGGCGGCGTTCAAATCACTGCCCTATCGGCTACAACTGCTGATGGGGGATTAGAGGCCTGCCATGGTGGTGAGGGGAGGCGAAGACCGTGAAAGCAAGAGTTTTCCCGGGGCTCCTCCGGTGGCCGCGGCATGCGGGCTGCTGTTTCCCGCATTCCGCCAAGAAAACGTCGTGCTTTCCACATGAAATCAATCCAGTAAAATCAGCCATATTTTTGTGAGGCTGCCAGCCGAATTTGGGGTCATTCCGGGCCGGTTCTATTTTTGCGTATTTCCTTGATTTTAATGGTAGGAAAATAAAAAAAATACTTCCCCACCCCGAAAAATTCCGGGATTATTTCTGGAGGTGGACTGGATTTTTGCCACCTATGTGCAAAATTTCAGCTCAAAATACCAAGAAATGAATTTTTTAGAGGGGGGGTGACAGCTGGGACCTAGTAGTGTCTACCTGCCAGAGCTGCAATAACACTTATAGCTCTTTAGGGGTGCCCCCCGACTGGCCATGGGCGCGGGGGATTTGCGAGCTGCTGCTACGCTCGACTAACGTGGGGGCCTCACGGCCCCGAAGTAACGCCGCCATCGATGACCCGTTTTCCGGCCGGCGACGACCCGATTCCGGCCACCGTCCCTATAAAAATCACACACGCGCGCGCAAGCCCGACCGCGCCGCGCCCGCGCTTGGCGCTGGGGGCGCTGGGGCCTGGGGGCCTGGGGCCTGAGGGCCTGGGGCCCTTGGGGCCCTTGGGCTCTTGGGCGATTGGCGCGCGCGCGCGCAAGCGCGCAGGCATGATTCCCAGGCAGCCATGCTGCGCTGCGCAACGGGGGCTGACGCGGGACAGCCCCTGCTGGCTTGCTATCTTACCCCGGGGGGGGCTGCCTTCGGGCCCTGGCCCCCCGCGCTCTTGCCTGCCCCCCGCGCGGGAGAGGCTTACTAGGTACACGCTGGGGCAGGGGCAGCGGCAGCGATGCGACAGTGGGAAAAATCGGCAGCGCGGATTTGTGCCGCTGCAGGCCCGTCGGGGAAAATCCGGCAGCGCAGATTTGTGAACCTGCAGGCCCGTCGCGGAAAATCGGCACCGATGCCGACAGTGGGAAAATCGGCAGCCGGATTTGTTGCCGCTGCAGGCCGTCGCGGAAAATCGGCAGCGCGGATTTGTGAACCTGCAGGCCCGTCGCGGAAAATCGGCAGCGATGCCGACAGTGAGGAAAAATCGGCAGCGCGGATTTGTGCCGCTGCAGGCCCGTCGCGGAAAATCGGCAGCGCGGATTTGTGAACCTGCAGGCCCGTCGTGAAAATCGGCAGCGATGCCGACAGTGGGAAAAAATCGGCAGCGTGGATTTGTGCCGCTGGAGGCCCGTCGCGGAAAATCGGCAGCGCAGATTTGTTGAACGAACACGGGCTGGACGCTGGGCTGGCCCAGGCCAGGCAGGAAAATTCGTCTAGGGGGCAGGCTCACGGCAACGGGGGCTGACGCGGGGACAGCCCCTGCTGGCTTGCTATCTTGCCCGCGGGGGGCTGCCTTCGGGCCCTGGCCCCCCGCGCTCTTGCCTGCCCCCCGCGCGGGAGAGGCTAGGCGCTGCAGGGGCCAGCCCGACGTCGCTGGCCGCGGCATGCGCGCTGCTGGTTTTCCCGCATTCCGCCTAGAAAACGTCGTGCTTTCCACATGAAATCAATCCAGTAAAATCAGCCATATTTTTGTGAGGCTGCCAGCCGAATTTGGGGTCATTCCGGGCCGGTTCCTATTTTTGCGTATTTCCTTGATTTTTAATGGTTGGAAAATAAAAAAAAAATACTTCCCGACCTCGAAAAAATCTGGGAAAATTTATAAAGGTGGATTGGATTTTTGCCAACCTATGTGCAAAATTTCAGCTCAAAATACCAAGAAATGAATTTTTTAGAGGGGGTGACAGCTGGGACCTAGTAGTGTCTACCCCTGCCAGAGCTGCAATAACACTTATAGCTCTTTAGGGGGGTGCCCCCTGACTGGCCATGGGCGCGCTGGCTGGCGCCCATAGGCCTGCCGCGGGGGATTTGTGAGCTGCTGCTACACTCGGACTAACGTGGGGGGCCTCATGGCCCGAAGTAACGCCGCATCGATGACCCGTTTTCCGGCCGCGACGACCCGATTCCGGCCACCGTCCCTGTGACCCGCTCAAGCCGTTGGGGTCGCGTTGGGGCTGCTTATCCGCGGCTGCGGGCGCGCACGCACTCTGATTTGCCAGCGCTCGTGCCAACCAATAGGCAGCCCCAACCCGCGCCCACGGCTTGGCGCGACGTCACGATTCCTTCCACCGTCCCCGGGACCCGCTCCAAGCCGTTGGGCGCGTTG
>CM055347.1:208926-235071 GCA_029228515.1 Populus alba x Populus x berolinensis
GTCCTTATCTATAGATCCGACCGTTGGATGGCGCTCAAATTTTTTTCACGAGTTTTCGGAGCTGTTTCCCATTGAGTAGCGTCGAATCGAGATGAAATGGCGACGACGTCCTGTCGGGCCGGTCCACCGCACGACGAGAGTACCGGATCAAAAGGTCCTTATCTATAGATCCGACCGTTGGATGGCGCTCAAATTTTTTTCACGAGTTTTCGGAGGCTGTTTCCCATTGAGTAGCGTCGAATCGAGATGAAATGGCGACGACGTCCTGTCGGGCCGGTCCACCGGCACGACGAGAGTACCGGATCAAAAGGTCCTTATCTATAGATCCGACCGTTGGATGGCGCTCAAATTTTTTTCACGAGTTTTCGTAGGCTGTTTCCCATTGGAGGAGCGTCGAATCGAGAGGAAATGGCGACGACGTCCTGTCGGGCCGGTCCACCGGCACGACGAGAGTACCGGATCAAAAGGTCCTTATCTATAGATCCGACCGTTGGATGGCGCTCAAATTTTTTTCACGAGTTTTCGGAGGCTGTTTCCCATTGAGTAGCGTCGAATCGAGATGAAATGGCGACGACGTCCTGTCGGGCCGTCCACCGGCACGACGAGAGTACCGGATCAAAAGGTCCTTATCTATAGATCCGACCGTTGGATGGCGCTCAAATTTTTTTCACGAGTTTTCGGAGGCTGTTTCCCATTGAGTAGCGTCGAATCGAGATGAAAATGGCGACGACGTCCTGTCGGGCCGGTCCACCGGCACGACGAGAGTACCGGATCAAAAGGTCCTTATCTATAGATCCGACCGTTGGATGGCGCTCAAATTTTTTTCACGAGTTTTCGGAGGCTGTTTCCCATGAGTAGCGTCGAATCGAGATGAAATGGCGACGACGTCCTGTCGGGGCCGGTCCACCGGCACGACGAGAGTACCGGATCAAAAGGTCCTTATCTATAGATCCGACCGTTGGATGGCGCTCAAATTTTTTTCACGAGTTTTCGGAGGCTGTTTCCCATGGAGGAGCGTCGAATCGAGATGAAAATGGCGACGACGTCCTGTCGGGCCGGTCCACCGGCACGACGAGAGTACCGGATCAAAAGGTCCTTATCTATAGATCCGACCGTTGGATGGCGCTCAAATTTTTTTCACGAGTTTTCGGAGGCTGTTTCCCATTGAGTAGCGTCGAATCGAGATGAAATGGCGACGACGTCCTGTCGGGCCGGTCCACCGGCACGACGAGAGTACCGGATCAAAAGTCCATATCTATAGATCCGACCGTTGGATGGCGCTCAAATTTTTCACGAGTTTCGGAGGCTGTCTTATCTATAGATCCGACAGTTGGATGACGCTCAAATTTTTTTCACGAGTTTTCGGAGGCTGTTTCCCATTGAGTAGCGTCGAATCGAGAGGAAATGGCGACGACGTCCTGTCGGGCCGGTCCACCGGCACGACGAGAGTACCGGATCAAAAGGTCCTTATCTATAGATCCGACCGTTGGATGGCGCTCAAATTTTTTTCACGAGTTTTCGGAGGCTGTTTCCCATTGAGTAGCGTCGAATCGAGATGAAATGGCGACGACGTCCTGTCGGGCCGGTCCACCGGCACGACGAGAGTACCGGATCAAAAGGTCCTTATCTATAGATCCGACCGTTGGATGGCGCTCAAATTTTTTTCACGAGTTTTCGGAGGCTGTTTCCCATTGAGTAGCGTCGAATCGAGATGAAATGGCGACGACGTCCTGTCGGGCGGTCCACCGGCGCGACGAGAGTACCGGATCAAAAGGTCCTTATCTATAGATCCGACCGTTGGATGGCGCTCAAATTTTTTCACGAGTTTTCGGAGGCTGTTTCCCATGAGTAGCGTCGAATCGAGATGAAATGGCGACGACGTCCTGTCGGGCCGGTCCACCGGCACGACGAGAGTACCGGATCAAAAGGTCCTTATCTATAGATCCGACCGTTGGATGGCGCTCAAATTTTTTTCACGAGTTTTCGGAGGCTGTTTCCCATTGAGTAGCGTCGAATCGAGATGAAATGGCGACGACGTCCTGTCGGGCCGGTCCACCGGCACGACGAGAGTACCGGATCAAAAGGTCCTTATCTATAGATCCGACCGTTGGATGGCGCTCAAATTTTTTTCACGAGTTTTCGGAGGCTGTTTCCCATTAGTAGCGTCGAATCGAGATGAAATGGCGACGACGTCCTGTCGGGCCGGTCCACCGGCACGACGAGAGTACCGGATCAAAAGGTCCTTATCTATAGATCCGACCGTTGGATGGCGCTCAAATTTTTTTCACGAGTTTTCGGAGGCTGTTTCCCATTGGAGTAGCGTCGAATCGAGATGAAATGGCGACGACGTCCTGTCGGGCCGGTCCACCGGCACGACGAGAGTACCGGATCAAAAGGTCCTTATCTATAGATCCGACCGTTGGATGGCGCTCAAATTTTTTTCACGAGTTTTCGGAGGCTGTTTCCCATGGAGTAGCGTCGAATCGAGATGAAATGGCGACGACGTCCTGTCGGGCCGGTCCACCGGCACGACGAGAGTACCGGATCAAAAGGTCCTTATCTATAGATCCGACCGTTGGATGGCGCTCAAATTTTTTTCACGAGTTTTCGGAGGCTGTTTCCCATTGAGTAGCGTCGAATCGAGATGAAATGGCGACGACGTCCTGTCGGGCCGGTCCACCGGCACGACGAGAGTACCGGATCAAAAGGTCCTTATCTATAGATCCGACCGTTGGATGGCGCTCAAATTTTTTTCACGAGTTTTCGGAGGCTGTTTCCCATGGAGTAGCGTCGAATCGAGATGAAATGGCGACGACGTCCTGTCGGGCCGGTCCACCGGCACGACGAGAGTACCGGATCAAAAGGTCCTTATCTATAGATCCGACCGTTGGATGGCGCTCAAATTTTTTTCACGAGTTTTCGGAGGCTGTTTCCCATGGAGTAGCGTCGAATCGAGATGAAATGGCGACGACGTCCTGTCGGGCCGGTCCACCGGCACGACGAGAGTACCGGATCAAAAGGTCCTTATCTATAGATCCGACCGTTGGATGGCGCTCAAATTTTTTTCACGAGTTTTCGGAGGCTGTTTCCCATTGAGTAGCGTCGAATCGAGATGAAATGGCGACGACGTCCTGTCGGGCCGGTCCACCGGCACGACGAGAGTACCGGATCAAAAGGTCCTTATCTATAGATCCGACCGTTGGATGGCGCTCAAATTTTTTTCACGAGTTTTCGGAGGCTGTTTCCCATGAGGAGCGTCGAATCGAGAGAAATGGCGACGACGTCCTGTCGGGCCGGTCCACCGCACGACGAGAGTACCGGATCAAAAGGTCCTTATCTATAGATCCGACCGTTGGATGGCGCTCAAATTTTTTTCACGAGTTTTCGGAGGCTGTTTCCCATTGAGTAGCGTCGAATCGAGATGAAATGGCGACGACGTCCTGTCGGGCCGGTCCACCGGCACGACGAGAGTACCGGATCAAAAGGTCCTTATCTATAGATCCGACCGTTGGATGGCGCTCAAATTTTTTTCACGAGTTTTCGGAGGCTGTTTCCCATTGAGTAGCGTCGAATCGAATCGAGATGAAATCGGCGACGGCGTCGGGCCGGTCCACCGGCACGACGAGAGTACCGGATCAAAAGGTCCTTATCTATAGATCCGACCGTTGGATGGCGCTCAAATTTTTTTCACGAGTTTTCGGAGGCTGTTTCCCATTGAGTAGCGTCGAATCGAGAGAAAATGGCGACGACGTCCTGTCGGGCCGGTCCACCGGCACGACGAGAGTACCGGATCAAAAGGTCCTTATCTATAGATCCGACCGTTGGATGGCGCTCAAATTTTTTTCACGAGTTTTCGGAGGCTGTTTCCCATTGAGTAGCGTCGAATCGAGATGAAATGGCGACGACGTCCTGTCGGGCCGGTCCACCGGCACGACGAGAGTACCGGATCAAAAGGTCCTTATCTATAGATCCGACCGTTGGATGGCGCTCAAATTTTTTTCACGAGTTTTCGGAGGCTGTTTCCCATGGAGAGCGTCGAATCGAGATGAAATGGCGACGACGTCCTGTCGGGCCGGTCCACCGGCACGACGAGAGTACCGGATCAAAAGGTCCTTATCTATAGATCCGACCGTTGGATGGCGCTCAAATTTTTTTCACGAGTTTTCGGAGGCTGTTTCCCATTGAGTAGCGTCGAATCGAGATGAAATGGCGACGACGTCCTGTCGGGCCGGTCCACCGGCACGACGAGAGTACCGGATCAAAAGGTCCTTATCTATAGATCCGACCGTTGGATGGCGCTCAAATTTTTTTCACGAGTTTTCGGAGGCTGTTTCCCATTGAGTAGCGTCGAATCGAGATGAAATGGCGACGACGTCCTGTCGGGCCGGTCCACCGGCACGACGAGAGTACCGGATCAAAAGGTCCTTATCTATAGATCCGACCGTTGGATGGCGCTCAAATTTTTTTCACGAGTTTTCGGAGGCTGTTTCCCATGTAGTAGCGTCGAATCGAGATGAAATGGCGACGACGTCCTGTCGGGCCGGTCCACCGGCACGACGAGAGTACCGGATCAAAAGGTCCTTATCTATAGATCCGACCGTTGGATGGCGCTCAAATTTTTTCACGAGTTTTCGGAGGCTGTTTCCCATTGAGTAGCGTCGAATCGAGATGAAATGGCGACGACGTCCTGTCGGGCCGGTCCACCGGCACGACGAGAGTACCGGATCAAAAGGTCCTTATCTATAGATCCGACCGTTGGATGGCGCTCAAATTTTTTTCACGAGTTTTCGGAGGCTGTTTCCCATGTAGGAGCGTCGAATCGAGATGAAATGGCGACGACGTCCTGTCGGGCCGGTCCACCGGCACGACGAGAGTACCGGATCAAAAGGTCCTTATCTATAGATCCGACCGTTGGATGGCGCTCAAATTTTTTTCACGAGTTTTCGGAGGCTGTTTCCCATTGAGTAGCGTCGAATCGAGATGAAATGGCGACGACGTCCTGTCGGGCCGGTCCACCGGCACGACGAGAGTACCGGATCAAAAGGTCCTTATCTATAGATCCGACCGTTGGATGGCGCTCAAATTTTTTTCACGAGTTTTCGGAGGCTGTTTCCCATTGAGTAGCGTCGAATCGAGATGAAATGGCGACGACGTCCTGTCGGGCCGGTCCACCGGCACGACGAGAGTACCGGATCAAAAGGTCCTTATCTATAGATCCGACCGTTGGATGGCGCTCAAATTTTTTTCACGAGTTTTCGGAGGCTGTTTCCCATTGAGTAGCGTCGAATCGAGATGAAATGGCGACGACGTCCTGTCGGGCCGGTCCACCGGCACGACGAGAGTACCGGATCAAAAGGTCCTTATCTATAGATCCGACCGTTGGATGGCGCTCAAATTTTTTTCACGAGTTTTCGGAGGCTGTTTCCATGTAGGAGCGTCGAATCGAGATGAAATGGCGACGACGTCCTGTCGGGCCGGTCCACCGGCACGACGAGAGTACCGGATCAAAAGGTCCTTATCTATAGATCCGACCGTTGGATGGCGCTCAAATTTTTTTCACGAGTTTTCGGAGGCTGTTTCCCATTGAGTAGCGTCGAATCGAGATGAAATGGCGACGACGTCCTGTCGGGCCGGTCCACCGGCACGACGAGAGTACCGGATCAAAAGGTCCTTATCTATAGATCCGACCGTTGGATGGCGCTCAAATTTTTTTCACGAGTTTTCGGAGGCTGTTTCCCATTAGTAGCGTCGAATCGAGAGAAATGGCGACGACGTCCTGTCGGGCCGGTCCACCGGCACGACGAGAGTACCGGATCAAAAGGTCCTTATCTATAGATCCGACCGTTGGATGGCGCTCAAATTTTTTTCACGAGTTTTCGGAGGCTGTTTCCCATGGAGGAGCGTCGAATCGAGATGAAATGGCGACGACGTCCTGTCGGGCCGGTCCACCGGCACGACGAGAGTACCGGATCAAAAGGTCCTTATCTATAGATCCGACCGTTGGATGGCGCTCAAATTTTTTTCACGAGTTTTCGGAGGCTGTTTCCCATTGAGTAGCGTCGAATCGAGATGAAATGGCGACGACGTCCTGTCGGGCCGGTCCACCGGCACGACGAGAGTACCGGATCAAAAGGTCCTTATCTATAGATCCGACCGTTGGATGGCGCTCAAATTTTTTTCACGAGTTTTCGGAGGCTGTTTCCCATTGAGTAGCGTCGAATCGAGATGAAATGGCGACGACGTCCTGTCGGGCCGGTCCACCGGCACGACGAGAGTACCGGATCAAAAGGTCCTTATCTATAGATCCGACCGTTGGATGGCGCTCAAATTTTTTTCACGAGTTTTCGGAGGCTGTTTCCCATTGAGTAGCGTCGAATCGAGATGAAATGGCGACGACGTCCTGTCGGGCCGGTCCACCGGCACGACGAGAGTACCGGATCAAAAGGTCCTTATCTATAGATCCGACCGTTGGATGGCGCTCAAATTTTTTTCACGAGTTTTCGGAGGCTGTTTCCCATTGAGTAGCGTCGAATCGAGATGAAATGGCGACGACGTCCTGTCGGGCCGGTCCACCGGCACGACGAGAGTACCGGATCAAAAGGTCCTTATCTATAGATCCGACCGTTGGATGGCGCTCAAATTTTTTTCACGAGTTTTCGGAGGCTGTTTCCCTTGGAGGAGCGTCGAATCGAGAGGAAATGGCGACGACGTCCTGTCGGGCCGTCCACCGGCACGACGAGAGTACCGGATCAAAAGGTCCTTATCTATAGATCCGACCGTTGGATGGCGCTCATATTTTTTTCACGAGTTTTCGGAGGCTGTTTCCCATTGAGTAGCGTCGAATCGAGATGAAATGGCGACGACGTCCTGTCGGGCCGGTCCACCGGCACGACGAGAGTACCGGATCAAAAGGTCCTTATCTATAGATCCGACCGTTGGATGGCGCTCAAATTTTTTTCACGAGTTTTCGGAGGCTGTTTCCCATTCAGTAGCGTCGAATCGAGATGAAATGGCGACGACGTCCTGTCGGGCCGGTCCACCGGCACGACGAGAGTACCGGATTAAAAGGTCCTTACCTATAGATCCGACCATTGGATGGCGCTCAAATTTTTTTCACGAGTTTTCGGAGGCTTTTTATCTATAGATCCGACAGTTGGATTCCGCTCAAATTTTTTCACGAGTTTTCGGAGGCTGTTTCCCATTGAGTAGCGTCGAATAGAGATGAAATGGAGACGACGTCCTGTCGGGCCGGTCCACCGGCACGACGAGAGTACCGGATCAAAAGGTCCATATCTATAGATCCGACCGTTGGATGGCGCTCAAATTTTTTTCACGAGTTTTCGGAGACTGTTTCCCATTGAGTAGCGTCGAATCGAGATGAAATGGCGACGACGTCCTGTCGGGCCGGTCCACCGGCACGACGAGAGTACCGGATTAAAAGGTCCTTATCTATAGATCCGACCGTTGGATGGCGCTCAAATTTTTTCACGAGTTTTCGGAGGCTGTTTCCCATTGAGTAGCGTCGAATCGAGATGAAATGGCGACGACGTCCTGTCGGGCCGGTCCACCGGCACGACGAGAGTACCGGATCAAAAGGTCCTTATCTATAGATCCGACCGTTGGATGGCGCTCATATTTTTTTCACGAGTTTTCGGAGGCTGTTTCCCATTGAGTAGCGTCGAATCGAGATGAAATGGCGACGACGTCCTGTCGGGCCGGTCCACCGGCACGACGAGAGTACCGGATCAAAAGGTCCTTATCTATAGATCCGACCGTTGGATGGCGCTCAAATTTTTTTCACGAGTTTTCGGAGGCTGTTTCCCATGTAGGAGCGTCAAATCGAGAGGAAATGGCGACGACGTCCTGTCGGGCCGGTCCACCGGCACGACGAGAGTACCGGATCAAAAGGTCCTTATCTATAGATCCGACCGTTGGATGGCGCTCAAATTTTTTTCACGAGTTTTCGGAGGCTGTTTCCCATTGAGTAGCGTCGAATCGAGATGAAATGGCGACGACGTCCTGTCGGGCCGGTCCACCGGCACGACGAGAGTACCGGATCAAAAGGTCCTTATCTATAGATCCGACCGTTGGATGGCGCTCAAATTTTTTTCACGAGTTTTCGGAGGCTGTTGCCCATTGAGTAGCGTCGAATCGAGATGAAATGGCGACGACGTCCTGTCGGGCCGGTCCACCGCACGACGAGAGTACCCGATCAAAAGGTCCTTATCTATAGATCCGACCGTTGGATGGCGCTCAAATTTTTTCACGAGTTTTCGGAGGCTTTTATCTATAGATCCGACAGTTGGATTCCGCTCAAAATTTTTTCACGAGTTTTCGAGGCTGTTTCCATGGAGTAGCGTCGAATCGAGAGGAAATGGCGACGACGTCCTGTCGGGCCGGTCCACCGGCACGACGAGAGTACCGGATCAAAAGGTCCTTATCTATAGATCCGACCGTTGGATGGCGCTCAAATTTTTTCACGAGTTTTCGGAGGCTGTTTCCCATTGAGTAGCGTCGAATAGAGATGAAATGGAGACGACGTCCTGTCGGGCCGGTCCACCGGCACGATGAGAGTACCGGATCAAAAGGTCCTTATCTATAGATCCGACCGTTGGATGGCGCTCAAATTTTTTTCACGAGTTTTAGGAGGCTGTTTCCCATTAGGAGCGTCGAATCGAGATGAAATGGCGACGACGTCCTGTCGGGCCGGTCCACCGGCACGACGAGAGTACCGGATCAAAAGGTCCTTATCTATAGATCCGACCGTTGGATGGCGCTCATATTTTTTTCACGAGTTTTCGGAGGCTGTTTCCCATTGAGTAGCGACGAATCGAGATGAAATGGCGACGACGTCCTGTCGGGCCGGTCCACCGGCACGACGAGAGTACCGGATCAAAAGGTCCTTATCTATAGATCCGACCGTTGGATGGCGCTCAAATTTTTTTCACGAGTTTTCGGACTGTTTCCCCATGGCGTCGAATCGAGATGAAATGGCGACGACGTCCTGTCGGGCCGGTCCACCGGCACGACGAGAGTACCGGATCAAAAGGTCCTTATCTATAGATCCGACCGTTGGATGGCGCTCAAATTTTTTTCACGAGTTTTCGGAGGCTGTTTCCCATTGAGTAGCGTCGAATCGAGATGAAATGGCGACGACGTCCTGTCGGGCCGGTCCACCGGCACGACGAGAGTACCGGATCGAAAGGTCCTTATCTATAGATCCGACCGTTGGATGGCGCTCAATTTTTAGAGTTTTCGGAGCTTTTTATCTATAGATCCGACAGTTGGATGCGCTCAAATTTTTTCACGAGTTTTCGGAGGCTGTTTCCATGGAGTAGCGTCGAATCGAGATGAAATGGCGACGACGTCCTGTCGGGCCGGTCCACCGGCACGACGAGAGTACCGGATCAAAAGGTCCTATCTATAGATCCGACCGTTGGATGGCGCTCAAATTTTTTTCACGAGTTTTCGGAGGCTGTTTCCCATTGAGTAGCGTCGAATCGAGATGAAATGGCGACGACGTCCTGTCGGGCCGGTCCACCGGCACGACGAGAGTACCGGATCAAAAGGTCCTTATCTATAGATCCGACCGTTGGATGGCGCTCAAATTTTTTTCACGAGTTTTCGGAGGCTGTTTCCCATGGAGGAGCGTCGAATCGAGAGGAAATGGCGACGACGTCCTGTCCAGGTCCACCGGCACGACGAGAGTACCGGATCAAAAGGTCCTTATCTATAGATCCGACCGTTGGATGGCGCTCAAATTTTTTTCACGAGTTTTCGGAGGCTGTTTCCCATTGAGTAGCGTCGAATCGAGATGAAATGGCGACGACGTCCTGTCGGGCCGGTCCACCGGCACGACGAGAGTACCGGATCAAAAGGTCCATATCTATAGATCCGACCGTTGGATGGCGCTCAAATTTTTTTCAGAGTTTTCGAGGCTTTTTTATATATAGATCCGACATTGGATGCCGCTCAAATTTTTTTCACGAGTTTTCGGAGGCTGTTTCCATGGAGTAGCGTCGAATCGAGATGGAAATGGCGACGACGTCCTGTCGGGCCGGTCCACCGGCACGACGAGAGTACCGGATCAAAAGGTCCTTATCTATAGATCCGACCGTTGGATGGCGCTCAAATTTTTTTCACGAGTTTTCGGAGGCTGTTTCCCATTGAGTAGCGTCGAATCGAGATGAAATGGCGACGACGTCCTGTCGGGCCGGTCCACCGGCACGACGAGAGTACCGGATCAAAAGGTCCTTATCTATAGATCCGACCGTTGGATGGCGCTCAAATTTTTTTCACGAGTTTTCGGAGGCTGTTTCCCATTGAGTAGCGTCGAATCGAGATGAAATGGCGACGACGTCCTGTCGGGCCGGTCCACCGGCACGACGAGAGTACCGGATCAAAAGGTCCTTATCTATAGATCCGACCGTTGGATGGCGCTCAAATTTTTTTCACGAGTTTTCGGAGGCTGTTTCCCATTGAGTAGCGTCGAATCGAGATGAAATGGCGACGACGTCCTGTCGGGCCGGTCCACCGGCACGACGAGAGTACCGGATCAAAAGGTCCTTATCTATAGATCCGACCGTTGGATGGCGCTCAAATTTTTTTCACGAGTTTTCGGAGGCTGTTTCCCATTGTAGCGTCGAATCGAGATGAAATGGCGACGACGTCCTGTCGGGCCGGTCCACCGGCACGACGAGAGTACCGGATCAAAAGGTCCTTATCTATAGATCCGACCGTTGGATGGCGCTCAAATTTTTTTCACGAGTTTTCGGAGGCTGTTTCCCATTGAGTAGCGTCGAATCGAGATGAAATGGCGACGACGTCCTGTCGGGCCGGTCCACCGGCACGACGAGAGTACCGGATCAAAAGGTCCTTATCTATAGATCCGACCGTTGGATGGCGCTCAAATTTTTTTCACGAGTTTTCGGAGGCTGTTTCCCATTGAGTAGCGTCGAATCGAGATGAAATGGCGACGACGTCCTGTCGGGCCGGTCCACCGGCACGACGAGAGTACCGGATCAAAAGGTCCTTATCTATAGATCCGACCGTTGGATGGCGCTCAAATTTTTTTCACGAGTTTTCGGAGGCTGTTTCCCATGTAGTAGCGTCGAATCGAGATGAAATGGCGACGACGTCCTGTCGGGCCGGTCCACCGGCACGACGAGAGTACCGGATCAAAAGGTCCTTATCTATAGATCCGACCGTTGGATGGCGCTCAAATTTTTTTCACGAGTTTTCGGAGGCTGTTTCCCATGGAGGAGCGTCGAATCGAGAGGAAATGGCGACGACGTCCTGTCGGGCCGGTCCACCGGCACGACGAGAGTACCGGATCAAAAGGTCCTTATCTATAGATCCGACCGTTGGATGGCGCTCAAATTTTTTTCACGAGTTTTCGGAGGCTGTTTCCCATTGAGTAGCGTCGAATCGAGATGAAATGGCGACGACGTCCTGTCGGGCCGGTCCACCGGCACGACGAGAGTACCGGATCGAAAGGTCCATATCTATAGATCCGACGTTGGATGGCGCTCAAATTTTTTCACGAGTTTTCGAGCTGTTTATCTATAGATCCGACTGGATGGCTCAAATTTTTTTCACGAGTTTTCGGAGGCTGTTTCCATGAGTAGCGTCGAATCGAGATGAAATGGCGACGACGTCCTGTCGGGCGGTCCACCGGCACGACGAGAGTACCGGATCAAAAGGTCCTTATCTATAGATCCGACCGTTGGATGGCGCTCAAATTTTTTTCACGAGTTTTCGGAGGCTGTTTCCCATTGAGTAGCGTCGAATCGAGATGAAATGGCGACGACGTCCTGTCGGGCCGGTCCACCGGCACGACGAGAGTACCGGATCAAAAGGTCCTTATCTATAGATCCGACCGTTGGATGGCGCTCAAATTTTTTTCACGAGTTTTCGGAGGCTGTTTCCCATTGAGTAGCGTCGAATCGAGATGAAATGGCGACGACGTCCTGTCGGGCCGGTCCACCGGCACGACGAGAGTACCGGATCAAAAGGTCCTTATCTATAGATCCGACCGTTGGATGGCGCTCATATTTTTTTCACGAGTTTTCGGAGGCTGTTTCCCATTGAGTAGCGTCGAATCGAGATGAAATGGCGAAGACGTCCTGTCGGGCCGGTCCACCGGCACGACAAGAGTACCGGATCAAAAGGTCCTTATCTATAGATCCGACCGTTGGATGGCGCTCAAATTTTTTTCACGAGTTTTCGGAGGCTGTTTCCCATTCAGTAGCGTCGAATCGAGATGAAATGGCGACGACGTCCTGTCGGGCCGGTCCACCGGCACGACGAGAGTACCGGATCAAAAGGTCCTTATCTATAGATCCGACCGTTGGATGGCGCTCAAATTTTTTTCACGAGTTTTCGTAGGCTGTTTCCCATGGAGGAGCGTCGAATCGAGAGGAAATGGCGACGACGTCCTGTCGGGCCGGTCCACCGGCACGACGAGAGTACCGGATCAAAAGGTCCTTATCTATAGATCCGACCGTTGGATGGCGCTCAAATTTTTTTCACGAGTTTTCGGAGGCTGTTTCCCATTGAGTAGCGTCGAATCGAGATGAAATGGCGACGACGTCCTGTCGGGCCGGTCCACCGGCACGACGAGAGTACCGGATCAAAAGGTCCATATCTATAGATCCGACCGTTGGATGGCGCTCAAATTTTTTTCACGAGTTTTCGGAGGCTTCTTATCTATAGATCCGACAGTTGGATGACGCTCAATTTTTTTCACGAGTTTTCGAGGCTGTTTCCCATTGAGTAGCGTCGAATCGAGATGAAATGGCGACGACGTCCTGTCGGGCCGGTCCACCGGCACGACGAGAGTACCGGATCAAAAGGTCCTTATCTATAGATCCGACCGTTGGATGGCGCTCAAATTTTTTTCACGAGTTTTCGGAGGCTGTTTCCCATTGAGTAGCGTCGAATCGAGATGAAATGGCGACGACGTCCTGTCGGGCCGGTCCACCGGCACGACGAGAGTACCGGATCAAAAGGTCCTTATCTATAGATCCGACCGTTGGATGGCGCTCAAATTTTTTTCACGAGTTTTCGGAGGCTGTTTCCCATAGTAGCGTCGAATCGAGATGAAATGGCGACGACGTCCTGTCGGGCCGGTCCACCGGCACGACGAGAGTACCGGATCAAAAGGTCCTTATCTATAGATCCGACCGTTGGATGGCGCTCAAATTTTTTTCACGAGTTTTCGGAGGCTGTTTCCCATGGAGGAGCGTCGAATCGAGATGAAATGGCGACGACGTCCTGTCGGGCCGGTCCACCGGCACGACGAGAGTACCGGATCAAAAGGTCCTTATCTATAGATCCGACCGTTGGATGGCGCTCAAATTTTTTTCACGAGTTTTCGGAGGCTGTTTCCCATGAGTAGCGTCGAATCGAGATGAAATGGCGACGACGTCCTGTCGGGCCGGTCCACCGGCACGACGAGAGTACCGGATCAAAAGGTCCTTATCTATAGATCCGACCGTTGGATGGCGCTCAAATTTTTTTCACGAGTTTTCGGAGGCTGTTTCCCATTGAGTAGCGTCGAATCGAGATGAAATGGCGACGACGTCCTGTCGGGCCGGTCCACCGGCACGACGAGAGTACCGGATCAAAAGGTCCTTATCTATAGATCCGACCGTTGGATGGCGCTCAAATTTTTTCACGATTTTTCGTAGGCTGTTTCCCATGGAGGAGCGTCGAATCGAGAGTAAATGGCGTCGACGTCCTGTCGGGCCGGTCCAACGGCACGACGAGAGTACCGGATCAAAAGGTCCTTATCTATAGATCCGACCGTTGGGTGGCGCTCAAATTTTTTTCACGAGTTTTCGGAGGCTGTTTCCCATTGAGTAGCGTCGAATCGAGATGAAATGGCGACGACGTCCTGTCGGGCCGGTCCACCGGCACGACGGGAGTACCGGATCAAAAGGTCCTTACCTATAGATCCGACCGTTGGATGGCGCTCAAATTTTTTTCACGAGTTTTCGGAGGCTGTTTCCCATTGAGTAGCGTCGAATCGAGATGAAATGGCGACGACGTCCTGTCGGGCCGGTCCACCGGCACGACGAGAGTACCGGATCAAAAGGCCCTTATCTATAGATCCGACCGTTGGATGGCGCTCAAATTTTTTTCACGAGTTTTCGGAGTTTTCGGATTGGATTCGCTCAAATTTTTTTCACGAGTTTTCGAGGCTGTTTCCATGGTAGCGTCGAATCGAGAGGAAATGGCGACGACGTCCTGTCGGGCCGGTCCACCGGCACGACGAGAGTACCGGATCAAAAGGTCCTATCTATAGATCCGACCGTTGGATGGCGCTCAAATTTTTTCACGAGTTTTCGGAGGCTGTTTCCCATTGAGTAGCGTCGAATCGAGATGAAATGGCGACGACGTCCTGTCGGGCCGGTCCACCGGCACGACGAGAGTACCGGATCAAAAGGTCCTTATCTATAGATCCGACCGTTGGATGGCGCTCAAATTTTTTTCACGAGTTTTCGGAGGCTGTTTCCCATGTAGTAGCGTCGAATCGAGATGAAATGGCGACGACGTCCTGTCGGGCCGGTCCACCGGCACGACGAGAGTACCGGATCAAAAGGTCCTTATCTATAGATCCGACCGTTGGATGGCGCTCAAATTTTTTTCACGAGTTTTCGGAGGCTGTTTCCCATTGAGTAGCGTCGAATCGAGATGAAATGGCGACGACGTCCTGTCGGGCCGGTCCACCGGCACGACGAGAGTACCGGATCAAAAGGTCCTTATCTATAGATCCGACCGTTGGATGGCGCTCAAATTTTTTTCACGAGTTTTCGGAGGCTGTTTCCCATTGAGTAGCGTCGAATCGAGATGAAATGGCGACGACGTCCTGTCGGGCCGGTCCACCGGCACGACGAGAGTACCGGATCAAAAGGTCCTTATCTATAGATCCGACCGTTGGATGGCGCTCAAATTTTTTTCACGAGTTTTCGGAGGCTGTTTCCCATTGAGTAGCGTCGAATCGAGATGAAATGGCGACGACGTCCTGTCGGGCCGGTCCACCGGCACGACGAGAGTACCGGATCAAAAGGTCCTTATCTATAGATCCGACCGTTGGATGGCGCTCAAATTTTTTTCACGAGTTTTCGGAGGCTGTTTCCCATTGAGTAGCGTCGAATCGAGATGAAATGGCGACGACGTCCTGTCGGGCCGGTCCACCGGCACGACGAGAGTACCGGATCAAAAGGTCCTTATCTATAGATCCGACCGTTGGATGGCGCTCAAATTTTTTTCACGAGTTTTCGGAGGCTGTTTCCCATTAGGAGCGTCGAATCGAGAGGAAATGGCGACGACGTCCTGTCGGGCCGGTCCACCGGCACGACGAGAGTACCGGATCAAAAGGTCCTTATCTATAGATCCGACCGTTGGATGGCGCTCAAATTTTTTTCACGAGTTTTCGGAGGCTGTTTCCCATGGAGTAGCGTCGAATCGAGAGGAAATGGCGACGACGTCCTGTCGGGCCGGTCCACCGGCACGACGAGAGTACCGGATCAAAAGGTCCTTATCTATAGATCCGACCGTTGGATGGCGCTCAAATTTTTTTCACGAGTTTTCGGAGGCTGTTTCCCATTGAGTAGCGTCGAATCGAGATGAAATGGCGACGACGTCCTGTCGGGCCGGTCCACCGGCACGACGAGTAGGTCGAGACGAGTACCGATCAAAAGGTCCTTATCTATAGATCCGACCGTTGGATGGCGCTCAAATTTTTTTCACGAGTTTTCGGAGGCTGTTTCCCATTGAGTAGCGTCGAATCGAGATGAAATGGCGACGACGTCCTGTCGGGCCGGTCCACCGGCACGACGAGAGTACCGGATCAAAAGGTCCTTATCTATAGATCCGACCGTTGGATGGCGCTCAAATTTTTTTCACGAGTTTTCGGAGGCTGTTTCCCATTGAGTAGCGTCGAATCGAGATGAAATGGCGACGACGTCCTGTCGGGCCGGTCCACCGGCACGACGAGAGTACCGGATCAAAAGGTCCTTATCTATAGATCCGACCGTTGGATGGCGCTCAAATTTTTTTCACGAGTTTTCGGAGGCTGTTTCCCATTGAGGAGCGTCGAATCGAGATGAAATGGCGACGACGTCCTGTCGGGCCGGTCCACCGGCACGACGAGAGTACCGGATCAAAAGGTCCTTATCTATAGATCCGACCGTTGGATGGCGCTCAAATTTTTTTCACGAGTTTTCGGAGGCTGTTTCCCATTAGTAGCGTCGAATCGAGATGAAATGGCGACGACGTCCTGTCGGGCCGGTCCACCGGCACGACGAGAGTACCGGATCAAAAGGTCCTTATCTATAGATCCGACCGTTGGATGGCGCTCAAATTTTTTTCACTAGTTTTCGGAGGCTGTTTCCCATGGAGGAGCGTCGAATCGAGATGAAATGGCGACGACGTCCTGTCGGGCCGGTCCACCGGCACGACGAGAGTACCGGATCAAAAGGTCCTTATCTATAGATCCGACCGTTGGATGGCGCTCATATTTTTTTCACGAGTTTTCGGAGGCTGTTTCCCATGGATGAAATCGGGTTCCCACCGGCACGTCGAATCGAGATCAAAATTCCGACGACCTCCTGTTGGATGGCGTCCACCGGCACGACGAAGTACCGGATCGAAAGGTCGAATCGAGAGATCCGACCGTTGGATGGGCCACCGAAATTTTTTTCACGGATCAAAGGGTCTTATCTATAGATCCGACCGTTGGATGGCGCTCAAATTTTTTTCACGAGTTTTCGGAGGCTGTTTCCATGAGTAGCGTCGAATCGAGAGGAAATGGCGACGACGTCGTCCTGTCGGGCCGGTCCACCGGCACGACGAGAGTACCGGATCAAAAGGTCCTTATCTATAGATCCGACCGTTGGATGGCGCTCAAATTTTTTTCACGAGTTTTCGGAGGCTGTTTCCCATTGAGTAGCGTCGAATCGAGATGAAATGGCGACGACGTCCTGTCGGGCCGGTCCACCGGCACGACGAGAGTACCGGATCAAAAGGTCCTTATCTATAGATCCGACCGTTGGATGGCGCTCAAATTTTTTTCACGAGTTTTCGGAGGCTGTTTCCCATTGAGTAGCGTCGAATCGAGATGAAATGGCGACGACGTCCTGTCGGGCCGGTCCACCGGCACGACGAGAGTACCGGATCAAAAGGTCCTTATCTATAGATCCGACCGTTGGATGGCGCTCAAATTTTTTTCACGAGTTTTCGGAGGCTGTTTCCCATGGAGGAGCGTCGAATCGAGATGAAATGGCGACGACGTCCTGTCGGGCCGGTCCACCGGCACGACGAGAGTACCGGATCAAAAGGTCCTTATCTATAGATCCGACCGTTGGATGGCGCTCAAATTTTTTCACGAGTTTTCGGAGGCTGTTTCCCATGGAGGAGCGTCGAATCGAGATGAAATGGCGACGACGTCCTGTCGGGCCGGTCCACCGGCACGACGAGAGTACCGGATCAAAAGGTCCTTATCTATAGATCCGACCGTTGGATGGCGCTCAAAATTTTTTCACGAGTTTTCGGAGGCTGTTTCCCATTGAGTAGCGTCGAATCGAGATGAAATGGCGACGACGTCCTGTCGGGCCGGTCCACCGGCACGACGAGAGTACCGGATCAAAAGGTCCTTATCTATAGATCCGACCGTTGGCTGGCGCTCAAATTTTTTTCACGAGTTTTCGGAGGCTGTTTCCCATTGGTAGCGTCGAATCGAGATGAAATGGCGACGACGTCCTGTCGGGCCGGTCCACCGGCACGACGAGAGTACCGGATCAAAAGGTCCTTATCTATATAGATCCGACCGTTGGATGGCGCTCAAATTTTTTTCACGAGTTTTCGGAGGCTGTTTCCCATTGAGTAGCGTCGAATCGAGATGAAATGGCGACGACGTCCTGTCGGGCGGTCCACCGGCACGACGAGAGTACCGGATCAAAAGGTCCTTATCTATAGATCCGACCGTTGGATGGCGCTCAAATTTTTTTCACGAGTTTTCGGAGGCTGTTTCCCATTGAGTAGCGTCGAATCGAGATGAAATGGCGACGACGTCCTGTCGGGCCGGTCCACCGGCACGACGAGAGTACCGGATCAAAAGGTCCTTATCTATAGATCCGACCGTTGGATGGCGCTCAAATTTTTTTCACGAGTTTTCGGAGGCTGTTTCCCATGGAGGAGCGTCGAATCGAGATGAAATGGCGACGACGTCCTGTCGGGCCGGTCCACCGGCACGACGAGAGTACCGGATCAAAAGGTCCTTATCTATAGATCCGACCGTTGGATGGCGCTCAAATTTTTTTCACGAGTTTTCGGAGGCTGTTTCCCATGGAGGAGCGTCGAATCGAGATGAAATGGCGACGACGTCCTGTCGGGCCGGTCCACCGGCACGACGAGAGTACCGGATCAAAAGGTCCTTATCTATAGATCCGACCGTTGGATGGCGCTCAAATTTTTTTCACGAGTTTTCGGAGGCTGTTTCCCATTGAGTAGCGTCGAATCGAGATGAAATGGCGACGACGTCCTGTCGGGCCGGTCCACCGGCACGACGAGAGTACCGGATCAAAAGGTCCTTATCTATAGATCCGACCGTTGGATGGCGCTCAAATTTTTTTCACGAGTTTTCGAGGCTGTTTATCTATAGATCCACATTTGGATGACGCTCAAATTTTTTCACGAGTTTTCGGGCTGTTTCCATGGAGTAGCGTCGAATCGAGAGAAATGGCGACGACGTCCTGTCGGGCCGGTCCACCGGCACGACGAGAGTACCGGATCAAAAGGTCCTTATCTATAGATCCGACCGTTGGATGGCGCTCAAATTTTTTTCACGAGTTTTCGGAGGCTGTTTCCCATTGAGTAGCGTCGAATCGAGATGAAATGGCGACGACGTCCTGTCGGGCCGGTCCACCGGCACGACGAGAGTACCGGATCAAAAGGTCCTTATCTATAGATCCGACCGTTGGATGGCGCTCAAATTTTTTTCACGAGTTTTCGGAGGCTGTTTCCCATTGAGTAGCGTCGAATCGAGATGAAATGGCGACGACGTCCTGTCGGGCCGGTCCACCGGCACGACGAGAGTACCGGATCAAAAGGTCCTTATCTATAGATCCGACCGTTGGATGGCGCTCAAATTTTTTTCACGAGTTTTCGGAGGCTGTTTCCCATTGAGTAGCGTCGAATCGAGATGAAATGGCGACGACGTCCTGTCGGGCCGGTCCACCGGCACGACGAGAGTACCGGATCAAAAGGTCCTTATCTATAGATCCGACCGTTGGATGGCGCTCAAATTTTTTTCACGAGTTTTCGGAGGCTGTTTCCCATTGAGTAGCGTCGAATCGAGATGAAATGGCGACGACGTCCTGTCGGGCCGGTCCACCGGCACGACGAGAGTACCGGATCAAAAGGTCCTTATCTATAGATCCGACCGTTGGATGGCGCTCAAATTTTTTTCACGAGTTTTCGGAGGCTGTTTCCCATGGAGGAGCGTCGAATCGAGAGGAAATGGCGACGACGTCCTGTCGGGCCGGTCCACCGGCACGACGAGAGTACCGGATCAAAAGGTCCTTATCTATAGATCCGACCGTTGGATGGCGCTCAAATTTTTTTCACGAGTTTTCGGAGGCTGTTTCCCATTGAGTAGCGTCGAATCGAGATGAAATGGCGACGACGTCCTGTCGGGCCGGTCCACCGGCACGACGAGAGTACCGGATCAAAAGGTCCATATCTATAGATCCGACCGTTGATGGCGCTCAAATTTTTTTCACGAGTTTTCGAGGCTGTCTTATCTATAGATCCGACAGTTGGATGGCGCTCAAATTTTTTCACGAGTTTTCGGAGGCTGTTTCCATTGAGTAGCGTCGAATCGAGATGAAATGGCGACGACGTCCTGTCGGGCCGGTCCACCGGCACGACGAGAGTACCGGATCAAAAGGTCCTTATCTATAGATCCGACCGTTGGATGGCGCTCAAATTTTTTTCACGAGTTTTCGGAGACTGTTTCCCATTGAGTAGCGTCGAATCGAGATGAAATGGCGACGACGTCCTGTCGGGCCGGTCCACCGGCGCGACGAGAGTACCAGATCAAAAGGTCCTTATCTATAGATCCGACCGTTGGATGGCGCTCAAATTTTTTTCACGAGTTTTCGGAGGCTGTTTCCCATTGAGGAGCGTCGAATCGAGATGAAATGGCGACGACGTCCTGTCGGGCCGGTCCACCGGCAGGACGAGAGTACCGGATCAAAAGGTCCTTATCTATAGATCCGACCGTTGGATGGCGCTCAAATTTTTTTCACGAGTTTTCGGAGGCTGTTTCCCATTGAGTAGCGTCGAATCGAGATGAAATGGCGACGACGTCCTGTCGGGCCGGTCCACCGGCACGACGAGAGTACCGGATCAAAAGGTCCTTATCTATAGATCCGACCGTTGGATGGCGCTCAAATTTTTTTCACGAGTTTTCGGAGGCTGTTTCCCATTGAGTAGCGTCGAATCGAGATGAAATGGCGACGACGTCCTGTCGGGCCGGTCCACCGGCACGACGAGAGTACCGGATCAAAAGGTCCTTATCTATAGATCCGACCGTTGGATGGCGCTCAAATTTTTTTCACGAGTTTTCGGAGGCTGTTTCCCATTGAGTAGCGTCGAATCGAGATGAAATGGCGACGACGTCCTGTCGGGCCGGTCCACCGGCACGACGAGAGTACCGGATCAAAAGGTCCTTATCTATAGATCCGACCGTTGGATGGCGCTCAAATTTTTTTCACGAGTTTTCGGAGGCTTTTCCCATGGAGTAGCGTCGAATCGAGATGAAATGGCGACGACGTCCTGTCGGGCCGGTCCACCGGCACGACGAGAGTACCGGATCAAAAGGTCCTTATCTATAGATCCGACCGTTGGATGGCGCTCAAATTTTTTTCACGAGTTTTCGGAGGCTGTTTCCCATTGAGTAGCGTCGAATCGAGATGAAATGGCGACGACGTCCTGTCGGGCCGGTCCACCGGCACGACGAGAGTACCGGATCAAAAGGTCCTTATCTATAGATCCGACCGTTGGATGGCGCTCAAATTTTTTTCACGAGTTTTCGGAGCTTCTTATCTATAGATCCGACAGTTGGATGACGCTCAAATTTTTTTCACGAGTTTTCGGAGGCTGTTTCCATGGAGTAGCGTCGAATCGAGAGGAAATGGCGACGACGTCCTGTCGGGCCGGTCCACCGGCACGACGAGAGTACCGGATCAAAAGGTCCTTATCTATAGATCCGACCGTTGGATGGCGCTCAAATTTTTTTCACGAGTTTTCGGAGGCTGTTTCCCATTGAGTAGCGTCGAATCGAGATGAAATGGCGACGACGTCCTGTCGGGCCGGTCCACCGACGACGAGAGTACCGGATCAAAAGGTCCTTATCTATAGATCCGACCGTTGGATGGCGCTCAAATTTTTTTCACGAGTTTTCGGAGGCTGTTTCCCATTGAGTAGCGTCGAATCGAGATGAAATGGCGACGACGTCCTGTCGGGCCGGTCCACCGGCACGACGAGAGTACCGGATCAAAAGGTCCTTATCTATAGATCCGACCGTTGGATGGCGCTCAAATTTTTTTCACGAGTTTTCGGAGGCTGTTTCCCATTGAGTAGCGTCGAATCGAGATGAAATGGCGACGACGTCCTGTCGGGCCGGTCCACCGGCACGACGAGAGTACCGGATCAAAAGGTCCTTATCTATAGATCCGACCGTTGGATGGCGCTCAAATTTTTTTCACGAGTTTTCGGAGGCTGTTTCCCATTGAGTAGCGTCGAATCGAGATGAAATGGCGACGACGTCCTGTCGGGCCGGTCCACCGGCACGACGAGAGTACCGGATCAAAAGGTCCTTATCTATAGATCCGACCGTTGGATGGCGCTCAAATTTTTTTCACGAGTTTTCGGAGGCTGTTTCCCATGAGGAGCGTCGAATCGAGATGAAATGGCGACGACGTCCTGTCGGGCCGGTCCACCGGCACGACGAGAGTACCGGATCAAAAGGTCCTTATCTATAGATCCGACCGTTGGATGGCGCTCAAATTTTTTTCACGAGTTTTCGGAGGCTGTTTCCCATTGAGTAGCGTCGAATCGAGATGAAATGGCGACGACGTCCTGTCGGGCCGGTCCACCGGCAAGACGAGAGTACCGGATCAAAAGGTCCTTATCTATAGATCCGACCGTTGGATGGCGCTCAAATTTTTTTCACGAGTTTTCGGAGGCTGTTTCCCATTGAGTTGCGTCGAATCGAGATGAAATGGCGACGACGTCCTGTCGGGCCGGTCCACCGGCACGACGAGAGTACCGGATCAAAAGGTCCTTATCTATAGATCCGACCGTTGGATGGCGCTCAAATTTTTTTCACTAGTTTTCGGAGGCTGTTTCCCATGGAGGAGCGTCGAATCGAGATGAAATGGCGACGACGTCCTGTCGGGCCGGTCCACCGGCACGACGAGAGTACCGGATCAAAAGGTCCTTATCTATAGATCCGACCGTTGGATGGCGCTCAAATTTTTTTCACGAGTTTTCGGAGGCTGTTTCCCATGGAGGAGCGTCGAATCGAGAGGAAATGGCGACGATGTCCTGTCGGGCCGGTCCACCGGCACGACGAGAGTACCGGATCAAAAGGTCCTTATCTATAGATCCGACCGTTGGATGGCGCTCAAATTTTTTTCACGAGTTTTCGGAGGCTGTTTCCCATTGAGTAGCGTCGAATCGAGATGAAATGGCGACGACGTCCTGTCGGGCCGGTCCACCGGCACGACGAGAGTACCGGATCAAAAGGTCCTTATCTATAGATCCGACCGTTGGATGGCGCTCATATTTTTTTCACGAGTTTTCGGAGGCTGTCTATCTATAGATCCGACAGTTGGATGGCGCTCAAATTTTTTTCACGAGTTTTCGGAGGCTGTTTCCATGGAGTAGCGTCGAATCGAGAGGAAATGGCGACGACGTCCTGTCGGGCCGGTCCACCGGCACGACGAGAGTACCGGATCAAAAGGTCCTTATCTATAGATCCGACCGTTGGATGGCGCTCAAATTTTTTTCACGAGTTTTCGGAGGCTGTTTCCCATTGAGTAGCGTCGAATCGAGATGAAATGGCGACGACGTCCTGTCGGGCCGGTCCACCGGCACGACGAGAGTACCGGATCAAAAGGTCCTTATCTATAGATCCGACCGTTGGATGGCGCTCAAATTTTTTTCACGAGTTTTCGGAGGCTGTTTCCCATTGAGTAGCGTCGAATCGAGATGAAATGGCGACGACGTCCTGTCGGGCCGGTCCACCGGCACGACGAGAGTACCGGATCAAAAGGTCCTTATCTATAGATCCGACCGTTGGATGGCGCTCAAATTTTTTTCACGAGTTTTCGGAGGCTGTTTCCCATTGAGTAGCGTCGAATCGAGATGAAATGGCGACGACGTCCTGTCGGGCCGGTCCACCGGCACGACGAGAGTACCGGATCAAAAGGTCCTTATCTATAGATCCGACCGTTGGATGGCGCTCAAATTTTTTTCACGAGTTTTCGGAGGCTGTTTCCCATTGAGTAGCGTCGAATCGAGATGAAATGGCGACGACGTCCTGTCGGGCCGGTCCACCGGCACGACGAGAGTACCGGATCAAAAGGTCCTTATCTATAGATCCGACCGTTGGATGGCGCTCAAATTTTTTTCACGAGTTTTCGGAGGCTGTTTCCCATGGAGGAGCGTCGAATCGAGAGGAAATGGCGACGACGTCCTGTCGGGCCGGTCCACCGGCACGACGAGAGTACCGGATCAAAAGGCCCTTATCTATAGATTCGACCGTTGGATGGCGCTCAAATTTTTTTCACGAGTTTTGGGAGGCTGTTTCCCATTGAGTAGCGTCGAATCGAGATGAAATGGCGACGACGTCCTGTCGGGCCGGTCCACCGGCACGACGAGAGTACGGATCGAAAGTTCCATATCATAAAGACCGTCGCTATTTTTTCACGAGTTCGGACTGTCTTATCTATAGATCCTTGGATGGCGCTCAAATTTTTTTCACGAGTTTTCGGAGGCTGTTTCCCATTGAGTAGCGTCGAATCGGGATGAAATGGCGACGACGTCCTGTCGGGCCGGTCCACCGGCACGACGAGAGTACCGGATCAAAAGGTCCTTATCTATAGATCCTACCGTTGGATGGCGCTTAAATTTTTTTCACGAGTTTTCGGAGGCTGTTTCCCATTGAGTAGCGTCGAATCGAGATGAAATGGCGACGACGTCCTGTCGGGCCGGTCCACCGGCACGACGAGAGTACCGGATCAAAAGGTCCTTATCTATAGATCCGACCGTTGGATGGCGCTCAAATTTTTTTCACGAGTTTTCGGAGGCTGTTTCCCATTAGGAGCGTCGAATCGAGATGAAATGGCGACGACGTCCTGTCGGGCCGGTCCACCGGCACGACGAGAGTACCGGATCAAAAGGTCCTTATCTATAGATCCGACCGTTGGATGGCGCTCAAATTTTTTTCACGAGTTTTCGTAGGCTGTTTCCCATGGAGGAGCGTCGAATCGAGATGAAATGGCGACGACGTCCTGTCGGGCCGGTCCACCGGCACGACGAGAGTACCGGATCAAAAGGTCCTTATCTATAGATCCGACCGTTGGATGGCGCTCAAATTTTTTTCACGAGTTTTCGGAGGCTGTTTCCCATTGAGTAGCGTCGAATCGAGATGAAATGGCGACGACGTCCTGTCGGGCCGGTCCACCGGCACGACGAGAGTACCGGATCAAAAGGTCCTTATCTATAGATCCGACCGTTGGATGGCGCTCAAATTTTTTTCACGAGTTTTCGGAGGCTGTTTCCCATTGAGTAGCGTCGAATCGAGATGAAATGGCGACGACGTCCTGTCGGGCCGGTCCACCGGCACGACGAGAGTACCGGATCAAAAGGTACTTATCTATAGATCCGACCGTTGGATGGCGCTCAAATTTTTTTCACGAGTTTTCGGAGGCTGTTTCCCATTGAGGAGCGTCGAATCGAGATGAAATGGCGACGACGTCCTGTCGGGCCGGTCCACCGGCACGACGAGAGTACCGGATCAAAAGGTCCTTATCTATAGATCCGACCGTTGGATGGCGCTCAAATTTTTTTCACGAGTTTTCGGAGGCTGTTTCCCATTGAGTAGCGTCGAATCGAGATGAAATGGCGACGACGTCCTGTCGGGCCGGTCCACCGGCACGACGAGAGTACCGGATCAAAAGGTCCATAGCTATAGATCCGACCGTTGGATGGCGCTCAAATTTTTTTCACGAGTTTTCGAGGCTGTTTATCTATAGATCCGACAGTTGGATGACCTCAAATTTTTTTCACGAGTTTTCGGAGGCTGTTTCCATGGTGTAGCGTCAATCGAGAGGAAATGGCAACGACGTCCTGTCGGCCGGTCCACGGCACGACGAGAGTACCGGATCAAAAGGTCCTTATCTATAGATCCGACCGTTGGATGGCGCTCAAATTTTTTCACGAGTTTTCGGAGGCTGTTTCCCATTGAGTAGCGTCGAATCGAGATGAAATGGCGACGACGTCCTGTCGGGCCGGTCCACCGGCACGACGAGAGTACCGGATCAAAAGGTCCTATCTATAGATCCGACCGTTGGATGGCGCTCAAATTTTTTTCACGAGTTTTCGGAGGCTGTTTCCCATTGAGTAGCGTCGAATCGAGATGAAATGGCGACGACGTCCTGTCGGGCCGGTCCACCGGCACGACGAGAGTACCGGATCAAAAGGTCCTTATCTATAGATCCGACCGTTGGATGGCGCTCAAATTTTTTCACGAGTTTTCGGAGGCTGTTTCCCATTGAGTAGCGTCGAATCGAGATGAAATGGCGACGACGTCCTGTCGGGCCGGTCCACCGGCACGACGAGAGTACCGGATCAAAAGGTCCTTATCTATAGATCCGACCGTTGGATGGCGCTCAAATTTTTTTCACGAGTTTTCGGAGGCTGTTTCCCATTGAGTAGCGTCGAATCGAGATGAAATGGCGACGACGTCCTGTCGGGCCGGTCCACCGGCACGACGAGAGTACCGGATCAAAAGGTCCTTATCTATAGATCCGACCGTTGGATGGCGCTCAAATTTTTTTCACGAGTTTC
>CM055347.1:235171-240171 GCA_029228515.1 Populus alba x Populus x berolinensis
GTGGGAAAAATCGGCAGCGCAGATTTTTTGACGAACATGGGCTGGACGCTGGGCTGTCCAGGCCAGGCAGGAAAAATCGTCAAGGGGATGCGCTGACGAAGCAGGGGCTGTTCAGACACAGCAGGCAGTGCTGGAATCGGCAGCGCCGACGAAATCGGCAGAATCGGCAGCCGGTGCTGGCGATGAGTCTGGACTGTTTATAGTCCTAGGCGTGACGAAAAAGACTGGGGGCCTAGGCAGGGGCAGCGATGCCAACAGTGGGAAAAATCGGCAGCGCGGAGATCCGCAGCTGGAGGCCCGTCGGGGAAAATCGGCAGCGCAGATTTGTTGACGAACACGGGCTGGACGCTGGGCTGTCTAGGCCAGGCAGGAAAATTCGTCAAGGGGACGCGCTGACGAAACAGGGGCTGTTCAGACACAGCAGGCAGTGTTGGAATCGGCAGCGCCGACGAAATCGGAGAAGTCGGCAGAATCGGCAGCCGGTGCTGGCGATGAGTCCGGACGATTTATAGTCCCAGGCTTGACGGAAACGACTGGGGGCCTAGACACACACTGGGGCAGTGGCAGCTATGCCAACAGTGGGAAAAATCGGCAGCGCAGATTTTTTGACGAACATGGGCTGGACGCTGGGCTGTCCAGGCCAGGCAGGAAAAATCGTCAAGGGGATGCGCTGACGAAGCAGGGGCTGTTCAGACACAGCAGGCAGTGCTGGAATCGGCAGCGCCGACGAAATCGGCAGAATCGGCAGCCGGTGCTGGCGATGAGTCTGGACTGTTTATAGTCCTAGGCGTGACGAAAAAGACTGGGGGCCTAGGCAGGGGCAGCGATGCCAACAGTGGGAAAAATCGGCAGCGCGGAGATCCGCAGCTGGAGGCCCGTCGGGGAAAATCGGCAGCGCAGATTTGTTGACGAACACGGGCTGGACGCTGGGCTGTCTAGGCCAGGCAGGAAAATTCGTCAAGGGGACGCGCTGACGAAACAGGGGCTGTTCAGACACAGCAGGCAGTGTTGGAATCGGCAGCGCCGACGAAATCGGAGAAGTCGGCAGAATCGGCAGCCGGTGCTGGCGATGAGTCCGGACGATTTATAGTCCCAGGCTTGACGGAAACGACTGGGGGCCTAGACACACACTGGGGCAGTGGCAGCTATGCCAACAGTGGGAAAAATCGGCAGCGCAGATTTTTTGACGAACATGGGCTGGACGCTGGGCTGTCCAGGCCAGGCAGGAAAAATCGTCAAGGGGATGCGCTGACGAAGCAGGGGCTGTTCAGACACAGCGGGCAGTGTTGGAATCGGCAGCGCCGACGAAATTGGAGAAGTCGGCAGAATCGGCAGCCGGTGCTGGCGATGAGTCTGGACTGTTTATAGTCCTAGGCGTGACGAAAAAGACTGGGGGCCTAGGCAGCGGCAGCGATGCCAACAGTGGGAAAAATCGGCAGCGCGGAGATCCGCAGCTGGAGGCCCGTCGGGGAAAATCGGCAGCGCAGATTTGTTGACGAACACGGGCTGGACGCTGGGCTGTCGAGGCCAGGCAGGAAAATTCGTCAAGGGGACGCGCTGACGAAACAGGGGCTGTTCAGACACAGCAGGCAGTGTTGGAATCGGCAGCGCGGACGAACGAGGGGCTGTTCAGACAAATCGGCAACGTCGGAAAAATCGGCAGCGCGGATTTGTGCAGCTGGAGGCCCTATCAGCTGGCTGCCCGCAACGAGTCATTCAATTCTCTGCCCTATCAACATAACTCCCGATGTGTTGTTCGCTATCTTGGAAGAAGAGATCTCTTCCTCCCCGCGTCGGCCGGGTGCGATTACCCGGCGGCGTCGTTCAAATCACTGCCCTATCGGCCACAACTGCTGATGGGGGGATTAGAGGCCGGCCATGGTGGTGAGGGGAGGCCAAGACCGTGAAAGCAAGAGTTTTCCCGGGGCTCCTCCGGTGGCCGCGGCATGCGCGCTGCCGGTTTTCCCGCATCCCGCCAAGAAAACGTCATGCTTTCCACGTGAAATCAATCCAGTAAAATCAGCCATATTTTTGTGAGGCTGCCAGCCGAATTTGGGGTCATTCCGGGCCGGTTCCTATTTTTGCGTATTTCCTTGATTTTTAATGGTAGGAAAATAAAAAAAAATACTTCCCGACCTCGAAAAAATCTGGGAAAATTTATAAAGGTGGATTGGATTTTTGCCAACCTATGTGCAAAATTTCAGCTCAAAATACCAAGAAATGAATTTTTTAGAGGGGGGTGACAGCTGGGACCTAGTAGTGTCTGCCCCTGCCAGAGCTGCAATAACACTTATAGCTCTTTAGGGGGTGCCCCCCGACTGGCCATGGGGCGCGCTGGCTGGCGCCCATAGGCCTGCCGCGGGGGATTTGCGAGCTGCTGCTACACACGTGGGGGGCCTCACGGCCCGAAGTAACGCCGCCATCGATGACCCGTTTTCCGGCCGGCGACGACCCGATTCCGACCACCGCCCTATAAAAATCACACGCGCGCGCCCGCCCGCGCCCGCGCCCGCGTCTGCGCTTGGCGCTGGGGCGCTGGGGCCTGAGGGCCTGGGGCCCTTGGGGGCCCTTGGGCTCTTGGGCGATTGGGCGCGCGCGCGCGCGGCAATGATTTCCATGCCGCGCTGCGCAACGGGGGCTGACGCGGGGACAGCCCCTGCTGGCTGGCTATCTTACCCGCGGGGGGGCTGCCTTCGGGCCTTGCCCCCCTGCGCTCTTGCCTGCCCCCCGCGCGGGAGAGGCTACGCACACTCTGCGGCAGCGATGCCAGCAGTGGGAAAAATCGGCAGCGCGGACAGCCCCCTCTGGCTTGCTGTCGTGCCCGCGGGGGGCTGCCTTCGGGCCGGGGCAGCGGCAGCGATGCCAGCAGTGGGAAAAATCGGCAGCGCGGACAGCCCCCGCTGGCTTGCTGTCGTGCCCGCGGGGGGGCTGCCTTCGGGCCCGGGGCAGCGGCAGCGATGCCAGCAGTGGGAAAAATCGGCAGCGCGGACAGCCCCCGCTGGCTTGCTGTCGTGCCCGCGGGGGGGCTGCCTTCGGCCCGGGCAGCGGCAGCGATGCCAGCAGTGGGAAAAATCGGCAGCGCGGACAGCCCCCGCTGGCTTGCTGTCGTGCCCGCGGGGGGGCTGCCTTCGGGCCCGGGCAGCGGCAGCGATGCCAGCAGTGGGAAAAATCGGCAGCGCGGACAGCCCCCGCTGGCTTGCTGTCGTGCCCGCGGGGGGGCTGCCTTCGGGCCCGGGGCAGCGGCAGCGATGCCAGCAGTGGGAAAAATCGGCAGCGCGGACAGCCCCCGCTGGCTTGCTGTCGTGCCCGCGGGGGGCTGCCTTCGGGCCCGGGGCAGCGGCAGCGATGCCAGCAGTGGGAAAAATCGGCAGCGCGGACAGCCCCCGCTGGCTTGCTGTCGTGCCCGCGGGGGGGCTGCCTTCGGGCCCGGGGCAGCGGCAGCGATGCCAGCAGTGGGAAAAATCGGCAGCGCGGACAGCCCCCGCTGGCTTGCTGTCGTGCCCGCGGGGGGGCTGCCTTCGGGCCCGGGGCAGCGGCAGCGATGCCAGCAGTGGGAAAAATCGGCAGCGCGGACAGCCCCCGCTGGCTTGCTGTCGTGCCCGCGGGGGGCTGCCTTCGGGCCCGGGGCAGCGGCAGCGATGCCAGCAGTGGGAAAAATCGGCAGCGCGGACAGCCCCCGCTGGCTTGCTGTCGTGCCCGCGGGGGGGCTGCCTTCGGGCCCGGGGCAGCGGCAGCGATGCCAGCAGTGGGAAAAATCGGCAGCGCGGACAGCCCCCGCTGGCTTGCTGTCGTGCCCGCGGGGGGCTGCCTTCGGGCCCGGGGCAGCGGCAGCGATGCCAGCAGTGGGAAAAATCGGCAGCGCGGACAGCCCCCGCTGGCTTGCTGTCGTGCCCGCGGGGGGGCTGCCTTCGGGCCCGGGGCAGCGGCAGCGATGCCAGCAGTGGGAAAAATCGGCAGCGCGGACAGCCCCCGCTGGCTTGCTGTCGTGCCCGCGGGGGGGCTGCCTTCGGGCCCGGGGCAGCGGCAGCGATGCCAGCAGTGGGAAAAATCGGCAGCGCGGACAGCCCCCGCTGGCTTGCTGTCGTGCCCGCGGGGGGCTGCCTTCGGGCCCGGGGCAGCGGCAGCGATGCCAGCAGTGGGAAAAATCGGCAGCGCGGACAGCCCCCGCTGGCTTGCTGTCTTGCCCGCGGGGGGGCTGCCTTCGGGCCCGGGGCCCCTGCGCTCTTGCCTGCCCCCCGCGCGGGAGAGGCTAGGCGCTGCTGGGGCCAGCCCGACGTCGCTGGCCGCGCATGCGCGCTGCCGGTTTTCTCGCATCCCGCCAAGAAAACGTCGTGCTTTCCACATGAAACCAATCCAGTAAAATCAGCCATATTTTTGTGAGGCTGCCAGCCGAATTTGGGGTCATTCCGGGCCGGTTCCTATTTTTGCGTATTTCCTTGATTTTTAATGGTAGGAAAATAAAAAAAAATACTTCCCGACCTCGAAAAAATCTGGGAAAATTTATAAAGTTGGATTGGATTTTTTCCAACATATGTGCAAAATTTCAGCTCAAAATACCAAGAAATGAATTTTTTAGAGGGGGGGTGACAGCTGGGACCTAGTAGTGTCTACCCCTGCCAGAGCTGCAATAACACTTATAGCTCTTTAGGGGGGTGCCCCCTGGCTGGCCATGGGGCGCGCTGGCTGGCGCCCATAGGCCTGCCGCGGGGGATTTGTGGGCTGCTGCTATGCTCGGACTAACGTGGGGGGCCTCATGGCCCGAAGTAACGCCGCCATCGATGACCCGTTTTCCGGCCGGCGACGACCCGATTCCGGCCACCGTCCCTGTGACCCGCTCCAAGCCGTTGGGCGCGTTGGGGCTGCTTATCCGCGGCTGCGGGCGCGCACGCACTCTGATTTGCCAGCGCTCGTGCCAACCAATAGGCAGCCCCAACGCGCCCAACGGCTTGGCGCGACGTCACGATTCCGGCCACCGTCCCTGTGACCCGCTCCAAGCCGTT
>CM055347.1:248301-271418 GCA_029228515.1 Populus alba x Populus x berolinensis
TTGCCGAAATTCAGTTGCCTTTGAATTCGGGTGATCCCTCTTGAGCATGTATGCTTCTGCTACTTGTTCTACATCATACTTTCTCCGCAAACGAGAAACGCTTTGACTCGGTGAGTTTCGCGGCATTCCGACTTCGATGCTCGGGTTGCCGAAATTCAGTTGCCTTTGTATTTCGGGAGATCCCTCTTGAGCATGGATGCTTCTGCTACTTGTTCTACATCAGACTTCTTCCTCAAACGGCGAAACGCTTTGACTCGGGGAGTTTCGCGGCATTCTAACTTCGATGCCCCGGTTGCCGAGATTCAGTTGTCTTTGAAATTCGGGTGATCCCTCTTGAGCATGGATGCTTCTGCTACTTGGTCTACATCATACTTCTTCCTCAAACGGCGAAACGCTTTGACTCGGGGAGTTTCGCGCATTCCGACTTCGATGCCCCGGTTGCCGAAATTCAGTTGCCTTTGAATTTCGGTGATCCCTCTTGAGCATGTATGCTTCTGCTACTTGTTCTACATCATACTTCTTCCGCAAACGGCGAAACGCTTTGACTCGGTGAGTTTCGCGGCATTCCGACTTCGATGCCCCGGTTGCCGAAATTCAGTTGCCTTTGAATTTCGGGTGATCCCTCTTGAGCATGTATGCTTCTGCTACTTGTTCTACATCAGACTTCTTCCGCAAACGGCGAAACGCTTTGACTCGGTGAGTTTCGCGGCATTCCGACTTCGATGCCCCGGTTGCCGAAATTCAGTTGCCTTTGAATTTCTGGAGATCCCTCTTGAGCATGTATGCTTTCGCTAAGCTTGTTCTAACATCATACTTCTTCCCTCAAACGGAGAAACAGCTTTTGACTCGGTGAGTATCGCGACATTCCGACTTCGATGCCCCGTTTGTGCCGAAATTCAGTTGCCCTTGAATTTCGGTGATCCCTCTTGAGCATTTATGCTTCCCTACTTGTTCTTACATCATACTTCTTCCTCAAACCAAACGCTTTTACTCCGGTGAGATTCGCACATCCAACTTCGATGCCCCTGGTGCACGAAATTCAGTTGCGTTTTGAATTTCGGGTGAACCCTCATGAGCATGTATTCTTCCGCTACTTGTTACTACATCAACCTTCTTCGGTCGAGAAACGGGGAAACCCTTTGACGTCGGTGAGTTTCGGGCGTTGCATTCCGACTTCGATGCCCCGTTGCCTGAATTCACAGTTTGCCTTTGAATTTCTCGGGTGATCCCCTTGATTGAGCATTGTATTCTCCGCCTACTTGTTCTACTTCATACTCTTCCTCAAAACGTCGAAAAACGCTTTGACTCGTCCCTTTCACGCCATTCCGACTCTCGATGCCCCGGTTGCCGAAACATTCATTTTGCCTATTGAATTTCTGGTGATCCCTCTTGAGCATGTATTCTTTCCCCTACTATGTTCTACATCAGAATTCTTCCTAAACGAGAAACGCCTAAACGCTTTGACTCGATGAGTTTCGCGGCATTCCGACATCGATTCCGCCTGGTTTGCCGAAATTCAGTTGCCTTTGAATTTCGGGTGATCCCTCATGAGCATGTATGCTTCCGCTACTTTGCTTCTACATCATACTTCTTCCGCAAACGGAGGAGAAAAACTTTGACTCGGGTGAGTATTCAGCGGCATTACCGTACTACGATGCCCCGGTTTGCCGAAATTCAGTTGCCTTTGAACTTTTTCGGGTGATCCCTCTAGAGCATGTATGCTTCCCTACTTGTTCTACATCATACTTCTTCCTCAAAACGCCAAACGCTTTGACTCGGTGAGTTTCGCGGCATTCCGACTTCGATGCCCGGTTGCCGAAATTCAGTTGCCTTTTGATATTTCGGGTGATTCCCCTCTTGAGCATGTATGCTTCCGCTACTTGTTCTTTATCAGACTTCTTCCGCCAGACGGTCGAAACGCTTTGACTCGTGAGTTTCCGCGGCATTCCGACTTCGATGCCCGCTTTTGCCGAAATTCAGTTGCCTTGAAATTTTCGGGTGATTCCCTCTTGAGCATGTATGCACTCCGCTAAGTTGTTCTACACGACTCATAACTTCTTTCCCGCAAACGGCGAAAACGCTTTGAATCGGCGATTTTCGCCCATTCCGACTTCGATGCCCCTGTTGCCGAAATTCAATTGCCTTTGAATTTCGGGTGATCCCTCTTGAGCAAGTATGCATCCGCAACTTGTTCTACATTCAACTTCTTCCTCAAAACGGAGAAACGCTTTGACTCGGTGAGTTTTCGCGCCATTCCGACTTTCGATGCCCCGGTTGCCGAACATTCAGTTGCTTTTTGAATTTCAGTAGATCCCCCTTGAGCATGTATGCTTCCGCTAAATTGTTCTAACATCATACTTCTTCCTCCAGACGGAAAAACGCTTTGACTCGGTGAGTTTTTCGCGGCATTTCGACTTCGAAGTCCCCCGTTGCCGAAATTCATTTGTCCCTTTTGAATTTCGGTGGATTCCCTCTTGAGCATGTATGCTTCCGCTACTTGTTCTACATCATACTTCTTCCGTCAAACGGAAAAACCTCTTTTGAGACTCGTGAGTAATCTCCCACATTCCGACGTCGATGCCCCGTTTGCCAAAAATCTCAATTGCCTTTGAATTCGGGTGATCCCTCTTGAGTCATAATGCTTCCGCTACTTGTTCTACATCATACTCTTCCTCAAACGAAGAAACGCTTTTACTCGGTGAGTTCTTCGCGGCATTCCGACTTCCGATGCCCCCGTTGCCTCAATTCATTTGCCTTTGAAATTTCGGTGATCCCTCGTTGAGCATGTATTCGTTCTGCTAATTGTTCTACATCATACTTCTTTCCGCAAACCGAAACCTTTGACTCGGTGAGTATTCGCGACATTACCGACTTCGTGATGCCCCTGCCGAAATTCAGTTGCCTTTGAATTTCGGGTGATCCCTCTTGAGCATGTATGCTTCTGCTACTTGTTCTACATCGACTTCTTCCGCAAACGGGATACCTTGACTCGGTGAATTTCGCGGCATTCCGACTCGATTTTTGCCAAATTCAGTTGCCTTTTGAATTTCGGGTCCCCTTTTGTATAGCTTCTGCCTCTGGTTCTACATCAGACTTCTTCCGCAAACGCGAAACGCTTTGAATCGGTGAGTTTCGCATCATTCCGACTTCGATGCCCCCGTTGCCGAAATTCAGTTGCCTTTGAATTTCGGTGATCCCTCTTGACCATGTATGCTTCCGCTACTTGTTCTACATCATACTTCTTCCGCAAATGGCAAACGCTTTGACTCGGTGAGTTTCGCGGCATTCCGACTTCGATGCCCCGTTGCCGAAATTTAGTTGCATTTGAATTTCGGCTTATCCCTCTTGAGCATGTATGCTTCAGCTACTTGTTCTACATCATACATCTTCCGCAAACGCTAAACGCTTTGACTCGGTGAGTTTCGCGGCATTCCGACTTCGATGCCCGAGCCGAAATTCAGTTGCCTTTGAATTTCGTGTGATCCCTCTTGAGCATGTATGCTTCTTCTACTTGTTCTACATCAGAATTCTTCCCCAAACGGCGAAACGCTTTGACTCGGTGAGTTTCGCGGCATTTCGACTTCGATGCCCCGGTTGCCGAAATTCAGTTGCCTTTGAATTTCTTGTGATCCCTCTTGAGCATGTATGCTTCCGCTACTTGTTCTACATCAGACTTCTTCCTCAAATGGGAAAACGCTTTGACTCGTGAGTTTCGCGGCATTCCGACTTCGATGCCTCGGTTGCCGAAATTCAGTTGCCTTTGAATTTCAGGTGATCCCTCTTGAGCATGTATGCTTCTGCTACTTGTTCTACATCAACTTCTTCCTCAAACGGAGAAACGCTTTGACTCGGTGAGTTTCGCGGCATTCCGACTTCGATGCCCCGGTTGCCGAAATTCATTAGCCTTTGAATTTCTGTGATCCCTCTTGAGCATGTATGCTTCTGCTACTTGTTCTACATCAGACTTCTTACCGCAAACGGAGAAACGCTTTGACTCGGTGAATATCGCGGCATTCCGACTTCGATGCCCCGGTTGCCGAAATTCAGTTGCCTTTGAATTTCTGTGATCCATCTTGAGCATGTATGCTTCTGCTACTTGTTCTACATCAGACTTCTTCCGCAAACGGCGAAGACGCTTTGACTCGGTGAATTTCGCGGACATTCCGACTTCGTATTGCCCCGTCTGCCGAAATTCAATTGCCTTTGAATTTCGGGTGATCCCTCTTGAGCATGTATGCTTTCTGCTACTTGTTCTAACAAATCATCCTTCTTCCGCAAACGGCAGAAACGCTTTGACTCGGTGAGTTTCACGGCATCCGACTTCGATTCCCCGTCTGCCGAAATTCAAGTTGCCTTTGAATTTCGGGTGAACCCCACTTGAGCATGTATGCTTCTGCTACTTGTTCTACATCAGACTTCTTCCGCTAACGGCGAAACGCTATTTGACTCTGTGAGTTTTCGCATCATTCCGACTTCGATGCCCGGTTGGCCGAAATTCAGTTGCCTTTGAATTTCCTGATCCCCTCTTGAGCATGTATGCCTTGCTGCTACTTCTTCTACACCATACTTCTTCCTCAAATGGCGAAACCTTTGACTCGGTGAGTTTCGCGACGATCAAGCATTCCGACTTCGATGCCCCGGATTGCCGAAATTCAGTTGCCTTTGAATTTCAGGTGATCCCTCTTGAGCTTTAGGATGCTTCTGCTACGTTGTTCTACAATCAGACTTCTTCCGCAAACGGCGAAACGCTTGGACTCGATGAATTTCAAACGGCATTCCCAATTTTCGATGCCCCGGTTGCCGAAATTCAGTCTGCCCGTTTGAATTTCTGGTGATCCCTCATGAGCATGTTATGCTTCCTGCTACTTCTTCTAAATCAGACTTCTTTCGCAAACGGGGGAAACGCTTTGACTCGGTGAATTCGCGGCATTCCCGACTTCGATGGCCCACCGGATTGCCCGAAATTCAGTTTGCCTTTGAATTTCGGGAGACCGCACTTGAGCATGTATTGCTTCTGCTACTTGTTCTAATAACAGACTTCTTCTCCGCAAACGGCGAAACTCTTTGACTAGGTGAATTTCGCGCATTCTGACTCATCGATGCCACCGGTTGCCGAAATTCAGGTTTGCCTTTGAATTTCTGGTGATCCCCTCTTAACCTCTTGGATGCGTTCCGCTATCTTGTTCTTCATCAACTTCTTCCGCAAACGGCGAAACGTTTTGACTCCGGTGGGGGAGTTTCGCGCCCATTCCGACTTCGATGCCACCGGTTGCCGAAATTCAGTTCCCTTTGAATTTCGGGTGATCCCTCTTGAGCATGTATCTTTCTGCTACTTTGTTCTACATCAGACTTCTTCCGCAAACGGCGAAACGCTTTTCACTAAGGTGAATTTCGGCGGTCATTCCCGTCTTCAGATGCCCCGGTTGCTGAAATTCAGTTGCCTTTGAATTTCTGGTGATCCCACTCGCGTCTTAGCAATATGCTTCTGCTACTTGTTCTACCATCAGACTTCTTCCACAAACCGGCGAAACCTTTGACTCGGTGAGATTTTCGCGAATTCCAAATTCAATGCCCCAGCTACCGAAATATCAGTTCGCCTTTGAATTTCGGGTGATCCCTCTTGACCATGTATGCTTCTGGCTACATGTTCTACATCAGACTTCTTCCGCAAACGGCGAAACCGCTTTTGACCTCGGTGAATGTCGCGGCCCGATTCCGACTTCGCTGCCCCGCTTGCGGAAATTCAGTTTGCCTTTGAATTTCGGTGATCCCTCTTGAGCATGTATGCTTCTGCTGACTTGTTTCTAACATCAGACTTCCTTCCGAAAACTAACGCTTTGACTCGGTGAATTTCGCGGCATTCCGACTTCGATGCCCCGTTGCCGAAATTCAGTTGCCTTTTGATATTTCGGGTGATCCCTCTTGAGCATGTATGCTTCCCGCTACTCTGTTTCTAACATCAGACTTCATTCCGCAATTGGTTGTACGGCGAAACGCTTTGACTCGGTGAATTTCACGCCCATATCCGACTTCGATGACCCCGGTTGCCGAAATTCAGTTGCCTTGAATTTCGTGGTGATCCCTCTTGAGCATTGTATGCATTCCTGCTACTTGTTCTACATCTACTCCTTTCCGCAAATGGGCGAAACGCTTGCCACGGTGAGTATTCGCATCATTCCGACTTCGATGCCCCGGTAGCCGAATATTCAGTTGCCTTTGAATTTCCGGGTGATACCCTCTTGAGCATGGAATGCTTTCTGCTACTTGTTCTACATCAGAATTCTTCCCCAAACTGCGAAACGCTTATGACGTCGTGAGTTTCGCGGAATTCCGCCTTCGATGCCCTGGTTTGCCGACAATTCCATTCCCCTTTGAATTTTCTGGTGATCCCCCCTCTGAGCATGTATGCTTTTCTGATCCTTGTTCTACATCAGTACTTTCTTCTGCAAATGTCGAAACGCTTTGACTGGGTGAGTTTCGCAGGCATTCCGACTTCGATCCCTCGTTTGACGAAAATCAGTTGCCTTTGAATTTTGGGTGACCCCTCTTGAGCATGTATGCTTCTGCTACTTATTCTACATCAGACTTCTTCCGCAAACGGGGAAACACTTTGACTCGGTGAATTTCGCGGCATTCCGACTTTGATTCCCCGTTTGCCGAAATCAGTTGCCTTTGAATTTCTGGTGATCCCTCTTGACCATGTATGCTTCTGCTCCTTGTTCTAAATCAGACTTCTTCTGCAAATGGCGAAACGCTTTGACTCGGTGAATTTCGCGGCATTCCGACTTCGATTCCTCGTTTGCCGAAAATCAGTTGCCTTTGAATTTCTGGATGAAACCCTCCTTAGGCATGTATTCATCGTCTACTTGTTTCTACATCAGACCTCTTCCGCAAACGGGGAAACTGCTTTGACTAGGTGAATTGTCGCGGCATTTCGACTTCGGATTCCCCAGTTGCCCGAATTCCATTGCCTTTGAATTTCGGGTGACCCCTCTTGAGCATGTATGCTTCTGCTACTTGTTTTATAACATCAGACTTCTTCCGCAAACGGGGAAACGCTTTGACTCGGTGAGTATCGCGGCATTCCGACTTCGAGTCCCCGTATTGCCGAAATTTAGTTGCCTTTGAATTTCTGGTGACCCCTCTTGAGCATGTATGCTTCTGCATACTTGTGCTAACAACAGACTTCTTCCGCAAACGGCGAAACACTTTGACTCGGTGAATTTCACGGACATTACCTGACTATTCCGATTCCCCGTTTGCCGAAAATTCAGTTGCCTTTGAATTTCGGGTGCCCCTCTTGAGCATGTATGCTTCTGCTACTTATTCTACATCAGACTTCTTCCCCAAACGGGGAAACGCTTTGACTCGGTGAATTCGCGGCAATCCGACTTCGATTCCCGTTATGCCGAAAATCAGTTGCCTTTGAATTTCTGGTGATCCCTTCTTGAGCATTTATGCTTCGGCTACTTGTTCTACATCAGTACTTCTTCCGGCAAACGGGCAAATGCTTTGACTTGGGTGAATTTCGCGGCATTCCCGACTTCGATTCCGCCTGTTTCGAAATTCAGTTGCCTTTGAATTTCGGGTGACCCCTTTTGAGCATGTATGGTTCGGCTACTTGTTCTACATCAGACTTCTTGTCAAAGTATCTTCCGCAAACGGCGAAAAACTCTTTGACTCGTAGAATATCACGGGCATTCCCGACTGTCGATTCCTCGTCTTGCCGAAAATCAGTTGCCTTTGAATTTCTGGTGATCCCTATTGAGCATGTATGCTTCTACATATGCCCGTGTTCTAAATCAGACTTCTTCTGCAAAGGGCGTAACGATTTGACTCGGTGAATTTCGCGGGACATTTTCGACTTCGATTCCCCCGTTTGCCGAAATTTAGTTGCCTTTGAATTTCCTGGGTGATCCCTCTATGAGCATGTATGCTTCTGCTACTTGTGCTACATCAGACATCTTCCGCAAACGGCGGAACACTTTGAACGCGGTGAAATTTCACGGCATTTTGACTTCGATGCCCCTTTGCAGAAAATTCAGTTGCCTTTGAATTTCGGGTGATCCCTCTTGAGCATGTATGCTTCTGCTACTTCTACTTGTTCTACATCAGACTTCTTCCGCAAACGGCGAAACGCTTTGACTCGGTGAGTTTCGCGGCATTCCGACTTCGATGCCCCGGTTGCCGAAATTCAGTTGCCTTTGAATTTCGGGTGATCCCTCTTGAGCATGTATGCTTCTGCTACTTGTTCTACATCAGACTTCTTCCGCAAACGGCGAAACGCTTTGACTCGGTGAGTTTCGCGGCATTCCGACTTCGATGCCCCGGTTGCCGAAATTCAGTTGCCTTTGAATTTCGGGTGATCCCTCTTGAGCATGTATGCTTCTGCTACTTGTTCTACATCAGACTTCTTCCGCAAACGGCGAAACGCTTTGACTCGGTGAGTTTCGCGGCATTCCGACTTCGATGCCCCGGTTGCCGAAATTCAGTTGCCTTTGAATTTCGGGTGATCCCTCTTGAGCATGTATGCTTCTGCTACTTGTTCTACATCAGACTTCTTCCGCAAACGGCGAAACGCTTTGACTCGGTGAGTTTCGCGGCATTCCGACTTCGATGCCCCGGTTGCCGAAATTCAGTTGCCTTTGAATTTCGGGTGATCCCTCTTGAGCATGTATGCTTCTGCTACTTGTTCTACATCAGACTTCTTCCGCAAACGGCGAAACGCTTTGACTCGGTGAGTTTCGCGGCATTCCGACTTCGATGCCCCGGTTGCCGAAATTCAGTTGCCTTTGAATTTCGGGTGATCCCTCTTGAGCATGTATGCTTCTGCTACTTGTTCTACATCAGACTTCTTCCGCAAACGGCGAAACGCTTTGACTCGGTGAGTTTCGCGGCATTCCGACTTCGATGCCCCGGTTGCCGAAATTCAGTTGCCTTTGAATTTCGGGTGATCCCTCTTGAGCATGTATGCTTCTGCTACTTGTTCTACATCAGACTTCTTCCGCAAACGGCGAAACGCTTTGACTCGGTGAGTTTCGCGGCATTCCGACTTCGATGCCCCGGTTGCCGAAATTCAGTTGCCTTTGAATTTCGGGTGATCCCTCTTGAGCATGTATGCTTCTGCTACTTGTTCTACATCAGACTTCTTCCGCAAACGGCGAAACGCTTTGACTCGGTGAGTTTCGCGGCATTCCGACTTCGATGCCCCGGTTGCCGAAATTCAGTTGCCTTTGAATTTCGGGTGATCCCTCTTGAGCATGTATGCTTCTGCTACTTGTTCTACATCAGACTTCTTCCGCAAACGGCGAAACGCTTTGACTCGGTGAGTTTCGCGGCATTCCGACTTCGATGCCCCGGTTGCCGAAATTCAGTTGCCTTTGAATTTCGGGTGATCCCTCTTGAGCATGTATGCTTCTGCTACTTGTTCTACATCAGACTTCTTCCGCAAACGGCGAAACGCTTTGACTCGGTGAGTTTCGCGGCATTCCGACTTCGATGCCCCGGTTGCCGAAATTCAGTTGCCTTTGAATTTCGGGTGATCCCTCTTGAGCATGTATGCTTCTGCTACTTGTTCTACATCAGACTTCTTCCGCAAACGGCGAAACGCTTTGACTCGGTGAGTTTCGCGGCATTCCGACTTCGATGCCCCGTTGCCGAAATTCAGTTGCCTTTGAATTTCGGGTGATCCCTCTTGAGCATGTATGCTTCTGCTACTTGTTCTACATCAGACTTCTTCCGCAAACGGCGAAACGCTTTGACTCGGTGAGTTTCGCGGCATTCCGACTTCGATGCCCCGGTTGCCGAAATTCAGTTGCCTTTGAATTTCGGGTGATCCCTCTTGAGCATGTATGCTTCTGCTACTTGTTCTACATCAGACTTCTTCCGCAAACGGCGAAACGCTTTGACTCGGTGAGTTTCGCGGCATTCCGACTTCGATGCCCCGGTTGCCGAAATTCAGTTGCCTTTGAATTTCGGGTGATCCCTCTTGAGCATGTATGCTTCTGCTACTTGTTCTACATCAGACTTCTTCCGCAAACGGCGAAACGCTTTGACTCGGTGAGTTTCGCGGCATTCCGACTTCGATGCCCCGGTTGCCGAAATTCAGTTGCCTTTGAATTTCGGGTGATCCCTCTTGAGCATGTATGCTTCTGCTACTTGTTCTACATCAGACTTCTTCCGCAAACGGCGAAACGCTTTGACTCGGTGAGTTTCGCGGCATTCCGACTTCGATGCCCCGGTTGCCGAAATTCAGTTGCCTTTGAATTTCGGGTGATCCCTCTTGAGCATGTATGCTTCTGCTACTTGTTCTACATCAGACTTCTTCCGCAAACGGCGAAACGCTTTGACTCGGTGAGTTTCGCGGCATTCCGACTTCGATGCCCCGGTTGCCGAAATTCAGTTGCCTTTGAATTTCGGGTGATCCCTCTTGAGCATGTATGCTTCTGCTACTTGTTCTACATCAGACTTCTTCCGCAAACGGCGAAACGCTTTGACTCGGTGAGTTTCGCGGCATTCCGACTTCGATGCCCCGTTGCCGAAATTCAGTTGCCTTTGAATTTCGGGTGATCCCTCTTGAGCATGTATGCTTCTGCTACTTGTTCTACATCAGACTTCTTCCGCAAACGGCGAAACGCTTTGACTCGGTGAGTTTCGCGGCATTCCGACTTCGATGCCCCGGTTGCCGAAATTCAGTTGCCTTTGAATTTCGGGTGATCCCTCTTGAGCATGTATGCTTCTGCTACTTGTTCTACATCAGACTTCTTCCGCAAACGGCGAAACGCTTTGACTCGGTGAGTTTCGCGGCATTCCGACTTCGATGCCCCGGTTGCCGAAATTCAGTTGCCTTTGAATTTCGGGTGATCCCTCTTGAGCATGTATGCTTCTGCTACTTGTTCTACATCAGACTTCTTCCGCAAACGGCGAAACGCTTTGACTCGGTGAGTTTCGCGGCATTCCGACTTCGATGCCCCGGTTGCCGAAATTCAGTTGCCTTTGAATTTCGGGTGATCCCTCTTGAGCATGTATGCTTCTGCTACTTGTTCTACATCAGACTTCTTCCGCAAACGGCGAAACGCTTTGACTCGGTGAGTTTCGCGGCATTCCGACTTCGATGCCCCGGTTGCCGAAATTCAGTTGCCTTTGAATTTCGGGTGATCCCTCTTGAGCATGTATGCTTCTGCTACTTGTTCTACATCAGACTTCTTCCGCAAACGGCGAAACGCTTTGACTCGGTGAGTTTCGCGGCATTCCGACTTCGATGCCCCGGTTGCCGAAATTCAGTTGCCTTTGAATTTCGGGTGATCCCTCTTGAGCATGTATGCTTCTGCTACTTGTTCTACATCAGACTTCTTCCGCAAACGGCGAAACGCTTTGACTCGGTGAGTTTCGCGGCATTCCGACTTCGATGCCCCGGTTGCCGAAATTCAGTTGCCTTTGAATTTCGGGTGATCCCTCTTGAGCATGTATGCTTCTGCTACTTGTTCTACATCAGACTTCTTCCGCAAACGGCGAAACGCTTTGACTCGGTGAGTTTCGCGGCATTCCGACTTCGATGCCCCGGTTGCCGAAATTCAGTTGCCTTTGAATTTCGGGTGATCCCTCTTGAGCATGTATGCTTCTGCTACTTGTTCTACATCAGACTTCTTCCGCAAACGGCGAAACGCTTTGACTCGGTGAGTTTCGCGGCATTCCGACTTCGATGCCCCGGTTGCCGAAATTCAGTTGCCTTTGAATTTCGGGTGATCCCTCTTGAGCATGTATGCTTCTGCTACTTGTTCTACATCAGACTTCTTCCGCAAACGGCGAAACGCTTTGACTCGGTGAGTTTCGCGGCATTCCGACTTCGATGCCCCGGTTGCCGAAATTCAGTTGCCTTTGAATTTCGGGTGATCCCTCTTGAGCATGTATGCTTCTGCTACTTGTTCTACATCAGACTTCTTCCGCAAACGGCGAAACGCTTTGACTCGGTGAGTTTCGCGGCATTCCGACTTCGATGCCCCGGTTGCCGAAATTCAGTTGCCTTTGAATTTCGGGTGATCCCTCTTGAGCATGTATGCTTCTGCTACTTGTTCTACATCAGACTTCTTCCGCAAACGGCGAAACGCTTTGACTCGGTGAGTTTCGCGGCATTCCGACTTCGATGCCCCGGTTGCCGAAATTCAGTTGCCTTTGAATTTCGGGTGATCCCTCTTGAGCATGTATGCTTCTGCTACTTGTTCTACATCAGACTTCTTCCGCAAACGGCGAAACGCTTTGACTCGGTGAGTTTCGCGGCATTCCGACTTCGATGCCCCGGTTGCCGAAATTCAGTTGCCTTTGAATTTCGGGTGATCCCTCTTGAGCATGTATGCTTCTGCTACTTGTTCTACATCAGACTTCTTCCGCAAACGGCGAAACGCTTTGACTCGGTGAGTTTCGCGGCATTCCGACTTCGATGCCCCGTTTGCCGAAATTCAGTTGCCTTTGAATTTCGGGTGATCCCTCTTGAGCATGTATGCTTCTGCTACTTGTTCTACATCAGACTTCTTCCGCAAACGGCGAAACGCTTTGACTCGGTGAGTTTCGCGGCATTCCGACTTCGATGCCCCGGTTGCCGAAATTCAGTTGCCTTTGAATTTCGGGTGATCCCTCTTGAGCATGTATGCTTCTGCTACTTGTTCTACATCAGACTTCTTCCGCAAACGGCGAAACGCTTTGACTCGGTGAGTTTCGCGGCATTCCGACTTCGATGCCCCGGTTGCCGAAATTCAGTTGCCTTTGAATTTCGGGTGATCCCTCTTGAGCATGTATGCTTCTGCTACTTGTTCTACATCAGACTTCTTCCGCAAACGGCGAAACGCTTTGACTCGGTGAGTTTCGCGGCATTCCGACTTCGATGCCCCGGTTGCCGAAATTCAGTTGCCTTTGAATTTCGGGTGATCCCTCTTGAGCATGTATGCTTCTGCTACTTGTTCTACATCAGACTTCTTCCGCAAACGGCGAAACGCTTTGACTCGGTGAGTTTCGCGGCATTCCGACTTCGATGCCCCGTTGCCGAAATTCAGTTGCCTTTGAATTTCGGGTGATCCCTCTTGAGCATGTATGCTTCTGCTACTTGTTCTACATCAGACTTCTTCCGCAAACGGCGAAACGCTTTGACTCGGTGAGTTTCGCGGCATTCCGACTTCGATGCCCCGGTTGCCGAAATTCAGTTGCCTTTGAATTTCGGGTGATCCCTCTTGAGCATGTATGCTTCTGCTACTTGTTCTACATCAGACTTCTTCCGCAAACGGCGAAACGCTTTGACTCGGTGAGTTTCGCGGCATTCCGACTTCGATGCCCCGGTTGCCGAAATTCAGTTGCCTTTGAATTTCGGGTGATCCCTCTTGAGCATGTATGCTTCTGCTACTTGTTCTACATCAGACTTCTTCCGCAAACGGCGAAACGCTTTGACTCGGTGAGTTTCGCGGCATTCCGACTTCGATGCCCCGGTTGCCGAAATTCAGTTGCCTTTGAATTTCGGGTGATCCCTCTTGAGCATGTATGCTTCTGCTACTTGTTCTACATCAGACTTCTTCCGCAAACGGCGAAACGCTTTGACTCGGTGAGTTTCGCGGCATTCCGACTTCGATGCCCCGGTTGCCGAAATTCAGTTGCCTTTGAATTTCGGGTGATCCCTCTTGAGCATGTATGCTTCTGCTACTTGTTCTACATCAGACTTCTTCCGCAAACGGCGAAACGCTTTGACTCGGTGAGTTTCGCGGCATTCCGACTTCGATGCCCCGGTTGCCGAAATTCAGTTGCCTTTGAATTTCGGGTGATCCCTCTTGAGCATGTATGCTTCTGCTACTTGTTCTACATCAGACTTCTTCCGCAAACGGCGAAACGCTTTGACTCGGTGAGTTTCGCGGCATTCCGACTTCGATGCCCCGGTTGCCGAAATTCAGTTGCCTTTGAATTTCGGGTGATCCCTCTTGAGCATGTATGCTTCTGCTACTTGTTCTACATCAGACTTCTTCCGCAAACGGCGAAACGCTTTGACTCGGTGAGTTTCGCGGCATTCCGACTTCGATGCCCCGGTTGCCGAAATTCAGTTGCCTTTGAATTTCGGGTGATCCCTCTTGAGCATGTATGCTTCTGCTACTTGTTCTACATCAGACTTCTTCCGCAAACGGCGAAACGCTTTGACTCGGTGAGTTTCGCGGCATTCCGACTTCGATGCCCCGGTTGCCGAAATTCAGTTGCCTTTGAATTTCGGGTGATCCCTCTTGAGCATGTATGCTTCTGCTACTTGTTCTACATCAGACTTCTTCCGCAAACGGCGAAACGCTTTGACTCGGTGAGTTTCGCGGCATTCCGACTTCGATGCCCCGGTTGCCGAAATTCAGTTGCCTTTGAATTTCGGGTGATCCCTCTTGAGCATGTATGCTTCTGCTACTTGTTCTACATCAGACTTCTTCCGCAAACGGCGAAACGCTTTGACTCGGTGAGTTTCGCGGCATTCCGACTTCGATGCCCCGGTTGCCGAAATTCAGTTGCCTTTGAATTTCGGGTGATCCCTCTTGAGCATGTATGCTTCTGCTACTTGTTCTACATCAGACTTCTTCCGCAAACGGCGAAACGCTTTGACTCGGTGAGTTTCGCGGCATTCCGACTTCGATGCCCCGGTTGCCGAAATTCAGTTGCCTTTGAATTTCGGGTGATCCCTCTTGAGCATGTATGCTTCTGCTACTTGTTCTACATCAGACTTCTTCCGCAAACGGCGAAACGCTTTGACTCGGTGAGTTTCGCGGCATTCCGACTTCGATGCCCCGGTTGCCGAAATTCAGTTGCCTTTGAATTTCGGGTGATCCCTCTTGAGCATGTATGCTTCTGCTACTTGTTCTACATCAGACTTCTTCCGCAAACGGCGAAACGCTTTGACTCGGTGAGTTTCGCGGCATTCCGACTTCGATGCCCCGGTTGCCGAAATTCAGTTGCCTTTGAATTTCGGGTGATCCCTCTTGAGCATGTATGCTTCTGCTACTTGTTCTACATCAGACTTCTTCCGCAAACGGCGAAACGCTTTGACTCGGTGAGTTTCGCGGCATTCCGACTTCGATGCCCCGGTTGCCGAAATTCAGTTGCCTTTGAATTTCGGGTGATCCCTCTTGAGCATGTATGCTTCTGCTACTTGTTCTACATCAGACTTCTTCCGCAAACGGCGAAACGCTTTGACTCGGTGAGTTTCGCGGCATTCCGACTTCGATGCCCCGGTTGCCGAAATTCAGTTGCCTTTGAATTTCGGGTGATCCCTCTTGAGCATGTATGCTTCTGCTACTTGTTCTACATCAGACTTCTTCCGCAAACGGCGAAACGCTTTGACTCGGTGAGTTTCGCGGCATTCCGACTTCGATGCCCCGGTTGCCGAAATTCAGTTGCCTTTGAATTTCGGGTGATCCCTCTTGAGCATGTATGCTTCTGCTACTTGTTCTACATCAGACTTCTTCCGCAAACGGCGAAACGCTTTGACTCGGTGAGTTTCGCGGCATTCCGACTTCGATGCCCCGGTTGCCGAAATTCAGTTGCCTTTGAATTTCGGGTGATCCCTCTTGAGCATGTATGCTTCTGCTACTTGTTCTACATCAGACTTCTTCCGCAAACGGCGAAACGCTTTGACTCGGTGAGTTTCGCGGCATTCCGACTTCGATGCCCCGGTTGCCGAAATTCAGTTGCCTTTGAATTTCGGGTGATCCCTCTTGAGCATGTATGCTTCTGCTACTTGTTCTACATCAGACTTCTTCCGCAAACGGCGAAACGCTTTGACTCGGTGAGTTTCGCGGCATTCCGACTTCGATGCCCCGGTTGCCGAAATTCAGTTGCCTTTGAATTTCGGGTGATCCCTCTTGAGCATGTATGCTTCTGCTACTTGTTCTACATCAGACTTCTTCCGCAAACGGCGAAACGCTTTGACTCGGTGAGTTTCGCGGCATTCCGACTTCGATGCCCCGGTTGCCGAAATTCAGTTGCCTTTGAATTTCGGGTGATCCCTCTTGAGCATGTATGCTTCTGCTACTTGTTCTACATCAGACTTCTTCCGCAAACGGCGAAACGCTTTGACTCGGTGAGTTTCGCGGCATTCCGACTTCGATGCCCCGGTTGCCGAAATTCAGTTGCCTTTGAATTTCGGGTGATCCCTCTTGAGCATGTATGCTTCTGCTACTTGTTCTACATCAGACTTCTTCCGCAAACGGCGAAACGCTTTGACTCGGTGAGTTTCGCGGCATTCCGACTTCGATGCCCCGGTTGCCGAAATTCAGTTGCCTTTGAATTTCGGGTGATCCCTCTTGAGCATGTATGCTTCTGCTACTTGTTCTACATCAGACTTCTTCCGCAAACGGCGAAACGCTTTGACTCGGTGAGTTTCGCGGCATTCCGACTTCGATGCCCCGGTTGCCGAAATTCAGTTGCCTTTGAATTTCGGGTGATCCCTCTTGAGCATGTATGCTTCTGCTACTTGTTCTACATCAGACTTCTTCCGCAAACGGCGAAACGCTTTGACTCGGTGAGTTTCGCGGCATTCCGACTTCGATGCCCCGGTTGCCGAAATTCAGTTGCCTTTGAATTTCGGGTGATCCCTCTTGAGCATGTATGCTTCTGCTACTTGTTCTACATCAGACTTCTTCCGCAAACGGCGAAACGCTTTGACTCGGTGAGTTTCGCGGCATTCCGACTTCGATGCCCGGTTGCCGAAATTCAGTTGCCTTTGAATTTCGGGTGATCCCTCTTGAGCATGTATGCTTCTGCTACTTGTTCTACATCAGACTTCTTCCGCAAACGGCGAAACGCTTTGACTCGGTGAGTTTCGCGGCATTCCGACTTCGATGCCCCGGTTGCCGAAATTCAGTTGCCTTTGAATTTCGGGTGATCCCTCTTGAGCATGTATGCTTCTGCTACTTGTTCTACATCAGACTTCTTCCGCAAACGGCGAAACGCTTTGACTCGGTGAGTTTCGCGGCATTCCGACTTCGATGCCCCGGTTGCCGAAATTCAGTTGCCTTTGAATTTCGGGTGATCCCTCTTGAGCATGTATGCTTCTGCTACTTGTTCTACATCAGACTTCTTCCGCAAACGGCGAAACGCTTTGACTCGGTGAGTTTCGCGGCATTCCGACTTCGATGCCCCGGTTGCCGAAATTCAGTTGCCTTTGAATTTCGGGTGATCCCTCTTGAGCATGTATGCTTCTGCTACTTGTTCTACATCAGACTTCTTCCGCAAACGGCGAAACGCTTTGACTCGGTGAGTTTCGCGGCATTCCGACTTCGATGCCCCGGTTGCCGAAATTCAGTTGCCTTTGAATTTCGGGTGATCCCTCTTGAGCATGTATGCTTCTGCTACTTGTTCTACATCAGACTTCTTCCGCAAACGGCGAAACGCTTTGACTCGGTGAGTTTCGCGGCATTCCGACTTCGATGCCCCGGTTGCCGAAATTCAGTTGCCTTTGAATTTCGGGTGATCCCTCTTGAGCATGTATGCTTCTGCTACTTGTTCTACATCAGACTTCTTCCGCAAACGGCGAAACGCTTTGACTCGGTGAGTTTCGCGGCATTCCGACTTCGATGCCCCGGTTGCCGAAATTCAGTTGCCTTTGAATTTCGGGTGATCCCTCTTGAGCATGTATGCTTCTGCTACTTGTTCTACATCAGACTTCTTCCGCAAACGGCGAAACGCTTTGACTCGGTGAGTTTCGCGGCATTCCGACTTCGATGCCCCGGTTGCCGAAATTCAGTTGCCTTTGAATTTCGGGTGATCCCTCTTGAGCATGTATGCTTCTGCTACTTGTTCTACATCAGACTTCTTCCGCAAACGGCGAAACGCTTTGACTCGGTGAGTTTCGCGGCATTCCGACTTCGATGCCCCGGTTGCCGAAATTCAGTTGCCTTTGAATTTCGGGTGATCCCTCTTGAGCATGTATGCTTCTGCTACTTGTTCTACATCAGACTTCTTCCGCAAACGGCGAAACGCTTTGACTCGGTGAGTTTCGCGGCATTCCGACTTCGATGCCCCGGTTGCCGAAATTCAGTTGCCTTTGAATTTCGGGTGATCCCTCTTGAGCATGTATGCTTCTGCTACTTGTTCTACATCAGACTTCTTCCGCAAACGGCGAAACGCTTTGACTCGGTGAGTTTCGCGGCATTCCGACTTCGATGCCCCGGTTGCCGAAATTCAGTTGCCTTTGAATTTCGGGTGATCCCTCTTGAGCATGTATGCTTCTGCTACTTGTTCTACATCAGACTTCTTCCGCAAACGGCGAAACGCTTTGACTCGGTGAGTTTCGCGGCATTCCGACTTCGATGCCCCGGTTGCCGAAATTCAGTTGCCTTTGAATTTCGGGTGATCCCTCTTGAGCATGTATGCTTCTGCTACTTGTTCTACATCAGACTTCTTCCGCAAACGGCGAAACGCTTTGACTCGGTGAGTTTCGCGGCATTCCGACTTCGATGCCCCGGTTGCCGAAATTCAGTTGCCTTTGAATTTCGGGTGATCCCTCTTGAGCATGTATGCTTCTGCTACTTGTTCTACATCAGACTTCTTCCGCAAACGGCGAAACGCTTTGACTCGGTGAGTTTCGCGGCATTCCGACTTCGATGCCCCGGTTGCCGAAATTCAGTTGCCTTTGAATTTCGGGTGATCCCTCTTGAGCATGTATGCTTCTGCTACTTGTTCTACATCAGACTTCTTCCGCAAACGGCGAAACGCTTTGACTCGGTGAGTTTCGCGGCATTCCGACTTCGATGCCCCGGTTGCCGAAATTCAGTTGCCTTTGAATTTCGGGTGATCCCTCTTGAGCATGTATGCTTCTGCTACTTGTTCTACATCAGACTTCTTCCGCAAACGGCGAAACGCTTTGACTCGGTGAGTTTCGCGGCATTCCGACTTCGATGCCCCGTTGCCGAAATTCAGTTGCCTTTGAATTTCGGGTGATCCCTCTTGAGCATGTATGCTTCTGCTACTTGTTCTACATCAGACTTCTTCCGCAAACGGCGAAACGCTTTGACTCGGTGAGTTTCGCGGCATTCCGACTTCGATGCCCCGGTTGCCGAAATTCAGTTGCCTTTGAATTTCGGGTGATCCCTCTTGAGCATGTATGCTTCTGCTACTTGTTCTACATCAGACTTCTTCCGCAAACGGCGAAACGCTTTGACTCGGTGAGTTTCGCGGCATTCCGACTTCGATGCCCCGGTTGCCGAAATTCAGTTGCCTTTGAATTTCGGGTGATCCCTCTTGAGCATGTATGCTTCTGCTACTTGTTCTACATCAGACTTCTTCCGCAAACGGCGAAACGCTTTGACTCGGTGAGTTTCGCGGCATTCCGACTTCGATGCCCCGGTTGCCGAAATTCAGTTGCCTTTGAATTTCGGGTGATCCCTCTTGAGCATGTATGCTTCTGCTACTTGTTCTACATCAGACTTCTTCCGCAAACGGCGAAACGCTTTGACTCGGTGAGTTTCGCGGCATTCCGACTTCGATGCCCCGGTTGCCGAAATTCAGTTGCCTTTGAATTTCGGGTGATCCCTCTTGAGCATGTATGCTTCTGCTACTTGTTCTACATCAGACTTCTTCCGCAAACGGCGAAACGCTTTGACTCGGTGAGTTTCGCGGCATTCCGACTTCGATGCCCCGGTTGCCGAAATTCAGTTGCCTTTGAATTTCGGGTGATCCCTCTTGAGCATGTATGCTTCTGCTACTTGTTCTACATCAGACTTCTTCCGCAAACGGCGAAACGCTTTGACTCGGTGAGTTTCGCGGCATTCCGACTTCGATGCCCCGGTTGCCGAAATTCAGTTGCCTTTGAATTTCGGGTGATCCCTCTTGAGCATGTATGCTTCTGCTACTTGTTCTACATCAGACTTCTTCCGCAAACGAAAACGCTTTGACTCGGTGAGTTTCGCGGCATTCCGACTTCGATGCCCCGGTTGCCGAAATTCAGTTGCCTTTGAATTTCGGGTGATCCCTCTTGAGCATGTATGCTTCTGCTACTTGTTCTACATCAGACTTCTTCCGCAAACGGCGAAACGCTTTGACTCGGTGAGTTTCGCGGCATTCCGACTTCGATGCCCCGGTTGCCGAAATTCAGTTGCCTTTGAATTTCGGGTGATCCCTCTTGAGCATGTATGCTTCTGCTACTTGTTCTACATCAGACTTCTTCCGCAAACGGCGAAACGCTTTGACTCGGTGAGTTTCGCGGCATTCCGACTTCGATGCCCCGGTTGCCGAAATTCAGTTGCCTTTGAATTTCGGGTGATCCCTCTTGAGCATGTATGCTTCTGCTACTTGTTCTACATCAGACTTCTTCCGCAAACGGCGAAACGCTTTGACTCGGTGAGTTTCGCGGCATTCCGACTTCGATGCCCGGTTGCCGAAATTCAGTTGCCTTTGAATTTCGGGTGATCCCTCTTGAGCATGTATGCTTCTGCTACTTGTTCTACATCAGACTTCTTCCGCAAACGGCGAAACGCTTTGACTCGGTGAGTTTCGCGGCATTCCGACTTCGATGCCCCGGTTGCCGAAATTCAGTTGCCTTTGAATTTCGGGTGATCCCTCTTGAGCATGTATGCTTCTGCTACTTGTTCTACATCAGACTTCTTCCGCAAACGGCGAAACGCTTTGACTCGGTGAGTTTCGCGGCATTCCGACTTCGATGCCCCGGTTGCCGAAATTCAGTTGCCTTTGAATTTCGGGTGATCCCTCTTGAGCATGTATGCTTCTGCTACTTGTTCTACATCAGACTTCTTCCGCAAACGGCGAAACGCTTTGACTCGGTGAGTTTCGCGGCATTCCGACTTCGATGCCCCGGTTGCCGAAATTCAGTTGCCTTTGAATTTCGGGTGATCCCTCTTGAGCATGTATGCTTCTGCTATTCTCTTGTTCTACATCATTTTCTTCACAACGGCGAAACGCTTTGACTCGGTGAGTTTCGCGGCATTCCGACTTCGATGCCCCGTTTGCCGAAATTCAGTTGCCTTTGAATTTCGGGTGATCCCTCTTGAGCATGTATGCTTCTGCTACTTGTTCTACATCAGACTTCTTCCGCAAACGGCAAACGCTTTGACTCGGTGAGTTTCGCGGCATTCCGACTTCGATGCCCCGGTTGCCGAAATTCAGTTGCCTTTGAATTTCGGGTGATCCCTCTTGAGCATGTATGCTTCTGCTACTTGTTCTACATCAGACTTCTTCCGCAAACGGCGAAACGCTTTGACTCGGTGAGTTTCGCGGCATTCCGACTTCGATGCCCGGTTGCCGAAATTCAGTTGCCTTTGAATTTGGGTGATCCCTCTTGAGCATGTATGCTTCTGCTACTTGTTCTACATCAACTTCTTCCGCAAACGGCGAAACGCTTTGACTCGGTGAGTTTCGCGGCATTCCGACTTCGATGCCCGGTTGCCGAAATTCAGTTGCCTTTGAATTTCGGTGATCCCTCTTGAGCATGTATGCTTCTGCTACTTGTTCTACATCAGACTTCTTCCGCAAACGGCGAAACGCTTTGACTCGGTGAGTTTCGCGGCATTCCGACTTCGATGCCCCGGTTGCCGAAATTCAGTTGCCTTTGAATTTCGGGTGATCCCTCTTGAGCATGTATGCTTCTGCTACTTGTTCTACATCAGACTTCTTCCGCAAACGGCGAAACGCTTTGACTCGGTGAGTTTCGCGCATTCCGACTTCGATGCCCCGGTTGCCGAAATTTTCAGTTGCCTTTGAATTTCGGGTGATCCCTCTTGAGCATGTATGCTTCTGCTACTTGTTCTACATCAGACTTCTTCCGCAAACGGCGAAACGCTTTGACTCGGTGAGTTTCGCGGCATTCCGACTTCGATGCCCCGGTTGCCGAAATTCAGTTGCCTTTGAATTTCGGTGATCCCTCTTGAGCATGTATGCTTCTGCTACTTGTTCTACATCAGACTTCTTCCGCAAACGGCGAAACGCTTTGACTCGGTGAGTTTCGCGGCATTCCGACTTCGATCCCCGGTTGCCGAAATTCAGTTGCCTTTGAATTTCGGGTGATCCCTCTTGAGCATGTATGCTTCTGCTACTTGTTCTACATCAGACTTCTTCCGCAAACGGCGAAACGCTTTGACTCGGTGAGTTTCGCGGCATTCCGACTTCGATGCCCCGGTTGCCGAAATTCAGTTGCCTTTGAATTTCGGTGATCCCTCTTGAGCATGTATGCTTCTGCTACTTGTTCTACATCAGACTTCTTCCGCAAACGGCGAAACGCTTTGACTCGGTGAGTTTCGCGGCATTCCGACTTCGATGCCCCCGGTTGCCGAAATTCAGTTTTTTGAATTTCGGGTGATTCTTGATGCTTATGCTTCTGCTTTTTTTTTTTTTTTTTTTTTTTTTTTTTTTCAGTTGCCTTTGAATTTCGGGTGATCCCTCTTGAGCATGTATGCTTCTGCTACTTGTTCTACATCAGACTTCTTCCGCAAACGGCGAAACGCTTTGACTCGGTGAGTTTCGCGGCATTCCGACTTCGATGCCCCGGTTGCCGAAATTCAGTTGCCTTTGAATTTCGGGTGATCCCTCTTGAGCATGTATGCTTCTGCTACTTGTTCTACATCAGACTTCTTCCGCAAACGGGAAACGCTTTGACTCGGTGAGTTTCGCGGCATTCCGACTTCGATGCCCCGTTTGCCGAAATTCAGTTGCCTTTGAATTTCGGGTGATCCCTCTTGAGCATGTATGCTTCTGCTACTTGTTCTACATCAGACTTCTTCCGCAAACGGCGAAACGCTTTGACTCGGTGAGTTTCGCGGCATTCCGACTTCGATGCCCCGTTTGCCGAAATTCAGTTGCCTTTGAATTTCGGGTGATCCCTCTTGAGCATGTATGCTTCTGCTACTTGTTCTACATCAACTTCTTCCGCAAACGGCGAAACGCTTTGACTCGGTGAGTTTCGCGGCATTCCGACTTCGATGCCCCGGTTGCCGAAATTCAGTTGCCTTTGAATTTCGGTGATCCCCTCTTGAGCATGTATGCTTCTGCTACTTGTTCTACATCAGACTTCTTCCGCAAACGGCGAAACGCTTTGACTCGGTGAGTTTCGCGGCATTCCGACTTCGATGCCCGGTTGCCGAAATTCAGTTGCCTTTGAATTT
>CM055347.1:271518-307657 GCA_029228515.1 Populus alba x Populus x berolinensis
TCACCCAAATTCAAGCAACTGAATGTTTTGGCAACGGCATCGAAGTCCGAATGCTGCGAAACTCACCGAGTCAAAGCGTTTCGCCATTTGCGGAAGAAAGTCTGATGTAGAACAAGTAGCAGAAACATACATGTTGAAGAGGGATCACCCGAAATTCATAGGCAACTGAATTTCGGCAACCGGGACATCGAATTTGGAATGCCGCGAAACTCACCGAGGCAAGGCGTTTCGCCGTTTGCGGAAGAAAGTCTGAGGTAGAACAAGTAGCAGAAGCATACATGCTCAAGAGATCACCCCAAATTCAAAGGCAACTGAATTTCAGCAACCGGGGCATCGAAGTCCGAATGCTGCGAAACTCACCGAGTCAAAGCGTTTCGCCGTTTGCGGAAGAAAGTCTGATGTAGAACAAGTAGCAGAAGCATACATGCTCAAGAGGGATCACCCGAAATTCAAAGGCAACTGAATTTCGGCAACCGGGGCATCGAAGTCGGAATGCCGCGAAACTCACCGAGTCAAAGCGTTTCGCCGTTTGCGGAAGAAAGTCTGAGGTAGAACAAGTAGCAGAAGCATACATGCTCAAGAGGGATCATCCGAAATTCAAAGGCAACTGAATTTCGACAACTGGGCATCGAAGTCGGAATGCCGCGAAACTCACCGAGTCAAAGCGTTTCGCCTTGCGGAAGAAGTGTGATGTAGAACAAGTAGCAGAAGCATACATGCTCAAGAGGGATCTCCCGAAATTCAAAGGCAACTGAATTTCAGCAACCGGGGCATCAAACTCGGAATGCCGCGAAACTCACCGACTTAAAGCGTTTCGCCGTTTGCGCAAGAAAGTCTGATGTAGAAAAAGTAGCAGAAGCATACATGGTCAAGAGGGATCTCCCGAAATTCAAAGGCAACTGAATTTCGGCAACCGGGCATCGAAGTCGGAATGCCGCGAAACTCACCGAGTCAAATCGTTTCGCCGTTTGCGGAAAAAAGTCTGATGTAGAACAAGTAGCAGAAGCATACATGGTCAAGAGGGATCTCCCGAAATTCAAAGGCAACTGAATTTCGGCAACCGGGGCATCGAAGTCGGAATGCTGCGAAACTCACCGAGTCAAAGCGTTTCGCCGTTTGCGGAAAGAAGTCTGATGTAGAACAAGTAGCAGAAGCATACATGCTCAAGAGGGATCACCCGAAATTCAAAGGCAACTGAATTTCGACAACAGGGGCATCGAAGTCGGAATGCCGCGAAACTCACCGAGTCAAAGCGTTTCGCCGTTTGCGGAAGGAAGTCTGATGTAGAACAAGTAGCAGAAGCATACATGCTCAAGAGGGATCACCCGAAATTCAAAGGCAACTGAATTTCGGCAACCGGGCATCGAAGTCGGAATGCCGCGAAACTCACCGAGTCAAAGCGTTTCGCCGTTTGCGGAAGAAAGTCTGATGTAGAACAAGTAGCAGAAGCATACATGCTCAAGAGGGATCACCCGAAATTCAAAGGCAACTGAATTTCGGCAACCGGGGCATCGAAGTCGGAATGCCGCGAAACTCACCGAGTCAAAGCGTTTCGCCGTTTGCGGAAGAAAGTGTGATGTAGAACAAGTAGCAGAAGCATACATGCTCAAGAGGGATCACCCGAAATTCAAAGGCAACTGAATTTCGGCAACCGGGGCATCGAAGTCGGAATGCCGCGAAACTCACCGAGTCAAAGCGTTTCGCCGTTTGCGGAAGGAAGTGTGATGTAGAACAAGTAGCAGAAGCATACATGCTCAAGAGGGATCACCCGAAATTCAAAGGCAACTGAATTTCGGCAACCGGGGCATCGAAGTCGGAATGCCGCGAAACTCACCGAGTCAAAGCGTTTCGCCGTTTGCGGAAGGAAGTGTGATGTAGAACAAGTAGCAGAAGCATACATGCTCAAGAGGGATCACCCGAAATTCAAAGGCAACTGAATTTCGGCAACCGGGGCATCGAAGTCGGAATGCCGCGAAACTCACCGAGTCAAAGCGTTTCGCCGTTTGCGGAAGAAAGTCTGATGTAGAACAAGTAGCAGAAGCATACATGCTCAAGAGGGATCACCCGAAATTCAAAGGCAACTGAATTTCGGCAACCGGGGCATCGAAGTCGGAATGCCGCGAAACTCACCGAGTCAAAGCGTTTCGCCGTTTGCGGAAGAAAGTCTGATGTAGAACAAGTAGCAGAAGCATACATGCTCAAGAGGGATCACCCGAAATTCAAAGGCAACTGAATTTCGGCAACCGGGGCATCGAAGTCGGAATGCCGCGAAACTCACCGAGTCAAAGCGTTTCGCCGTTTGCGGAAGAAAGTCTGATGTAGAACAAGTAGCAGAAGCATACATGCTCAAGAGGGATCACCCGAAATTCAAAGGCAACTGAATTTCGGCAACCGGGGCATCGAAGTCGGAATGCCGCGAAACTCACCGAGTCAAAGCGTTTCGCCGTTTGCGGAAGAAAGTCTGATGTAGAACAAGTAGCAGAAGCATACATGCTCAAGAGGGATCACCCGAAATTCAAAGGCAACTGAATTTCGGCAACCGGGGCATCGAAGTCGGAATGCCGCGAAACTCACCGAGTCAAAGCGTTTCGCGTTTGCGGAAGAAAGTCTGATGTAGAACAAGTAGCAGAAGCATACATGCTCAAGAGGGATCACCCGAAATTCAAAGGCAACTGAATTTCGGCAACCGGGGCATCGAAGTCGGAATGCCGCGAAACTCACCGAGTCAAAGCGTTTCGCCGTTTGCGGAAGAAAGTCTGATGTAGAACAAGTAGCAGAAGCATACATGCTCAAGAGGGATCACCCGAAATTCAAAGGCAACTGAATTTCGGCAACCGGGGCATCGAAGTCGGAATGCCGCGAAACTCACCGAGTCAAAGCGTTTCGCCGTTTGCGGAAGAAAGTCTGATGTAGAACAAGTAGCAGAAGCATACATGCTCAAGAGGGATCACCCGAAATTCAAAGGCAACTGAATTTCGGCAACCGGGGCATCGAAGTCGGAATGCCGCGAAACTCACCGAGTCAAAGCGTTTCGCCGTTTGCGGAAGAAAGTCTGATGTAGAACAAGTAGCAGAAGCATACATGCTCAAGAGGGATCACCCGAAATTCAAAGGCAACTGAATTTCGGCAACCGGGGCATCGAAGTCGGAATGCCGCGAAACTCACCGAGTCAAAGCGTTTCGCCGTTTGCGGAAGAAAGTCTGATGTAGAACAAGTAGCAGAAGCATACATGCTCAAGAGGGATCACCCGAAATTCAAAGGCAACTGAATTTCGGCAACCGGGGCATCGAAGTCGGAATGCCGCGAAACTCACCGAGTCAAAGCGTTTCGCCGTTTGCGGAAGAAAGTCTGATGTAGAACAAGTAGCAGAAGCATACATGCTCAAGAGGGATCACCCGAAATTCAAAGGCAACTGAATTTCGGCAACCGGGGCATCGAAGTCGGAATGCCGCGAAACTCACCGAGTCAAAGCGTTTCGCCGTTTGCGGAAGAAAGTCTGATGTAGAACAAGTAGCAGAAGCATACATGCTCAAGAGGGATCACCCGAAATTCAAAGGCAACTGAATTTCGGCAACCGGGGCATCGAAGTCGGAATGCCGCGAAACTCACCGAGTCAAAGCGTTTCGCCGTTTGCGGAAGAAAGTCTGATGTAGAACAAGTAGCAGAAGCATACATGCTCAAGAGGGATCACCCGAAATTCAAAGGCAACTGAATTTCGGCAACCGGGGCATCGAAGTCGGAATGCCGCGAAACTCACCGAGTCAAAGCGTTTCGCCGTTTGCGGAAGAAGTCTGATGTAGAACAAGTAGCAGAAGCATACATGCTCAAGAGGGATCACCCGAAATTCAAAGGCAACTGAATTTCGGCAACGGGGCATCGAAGTCGGAATGCCGCGAAACTCACCGAGTCAAAGCGTTTCGCCGTTTGCGGAAGAAGTCTGATGTAGAACAAGTAGCAGAAGCATACATGCTCAAGAGGGATCACCCGAAATTCAAAGGCAACTGAATTTCGGCAACCGGGGCATCGAAGTCGGAATGCCGCGAAACTCACCGAGTCAAAGCGTTTCGCCGTTTGCGGAAGAAAGTCTGATGTAGAACAAGTAGCAGAAGCATACATGCTCAAGAGGGATCACCCGAAATTCAAAGGCAACTGAATTTCGGCAACCGGGGCATCGAAGTCGGAATGCCGCGAAACTCACCGAGTCAAAGCGTTTCGCCGTTTGCGGAAGAAAGTCTGATGTAGAACAAGTAGCAGAAGCATACATGCTCAAGAGGGATCACCCGAAATTCAAAGGCAACTGAATTTCGGCAACCGGGGCATCGAAGTCGGAATGCCGCGAAACTCACCGAGTCAAAGCGTTTCGCCGTTTGCGGAAGAAAGTCTGATGTAGAACAAGTAGCAGAAGCATACATGCTCAAGAGGGATCACCCGAAATTCAAAGGCAACTGAATTTCGGCAACCGGGGCATCGAAGTCGGAATGCCGCGAAACTCACCGAGTCAAAGCGTTTCGCCGTTTGCGGAAGAAAGTCTGATGTAGAACAAGTAGCAGAAGCATACATGCTCAAGAGGGATCACCCGAAATTCAAAGGCAACTGAATTTCGGCAACCGGGGCATCGAAGTCGGAATGCCGCGAAACTCACCGAGTCAAAGCGTTTCGCCGTTTGCGGAAGAAAGTCTGATGTAGAACAAGTAGCAGAAGCATACATGCTCAAGAGGGATCACCCGAAATTCAAAGGCAACTGAATTTCGGCAACCGGGGCATCGAAGTCGGAATGCCGCGAAACTCACCGAGTCAAAGCGTTTCGCCGTTTGCGGAAGAAAGTCTGATGTAGAACAAGTAGCAGAAGCATACATGCTCAAGAGGGATCACCCGAAATTCAAAGGCAACTGAATTTCGGCAACCGGGGCATCGAAGTCGGAATGCCGCGAAACTCACCGAGTCAAAGCGTTTCGCCGTTTGCGGAAGAAAGTCTGATGTAGAACAAGTAGCAGAAGCATACATGCTCAAGAGGGATCACCCGAAATTCAAAGGCAACTGAATTTCGGCAACCGGGGCATCGAAGTCGGAATGCCGCGAAACTCACCGAGTCAAAGCGTTTCGCCGTTTGCGGAAGAAAGTCTGATGTAGAACAAGTAGCAGAAGCATACATGCTCAAGAGGGATCACCCGAAATTCAAAGGCAACTGAATTTCGGCAACCGGGGCATCGAAGTCGGAATGCCGCGAAACTCACCGAGTCAAAGCGTTTCGCCGTTTGCGGAAGAAAGTCTGATGTAGAACAAGTAGCAGAAGCATACATGCTCAAGAGGGATCACCCGAAATTCAAAGGCAACTGAATTTCGGCAACCGGGCATCGAAGTCGGAATGCCGCGAAACTCACCGAGTCAAAGCGTTTCGCCGTTTGCGGAAGAAAGTCTGATGTAGAACAAGTAGCAGAAGCATACATGCTCAAGAGGGATCACCCGAAATTCAAAGGCAACTGAATTTCGGCAACCGGGGCATCGAAGTCGGAATGCCGCGAAACTCACCGAGTCAAAGCGTTTCGCCGTTTGCGGAAGAAGTCTGATGTAGAACAAGTAGCAGAAGCATACATGCTCAAGAGGGATCACCCGAAATTCAAAGGCAACTGAATTTCGGCAACCGGGGCATCGAAGTCGGAATGCCGCGAAACTCACCGAGTCAAAGCGTTTCGCCGTTTGCGGAAGAAAGTCTGATGTAGAACAAGTAGCAGAAGCATACATGCTCAAGAGGGATCACCCGAAATTCAAAGGCAACTGAATTTCGGCAACCGGGGCATCGAAGTCGGAATGCCGCGAAACTCACCGAGTCAAAGCGTTTCGCCGTTTGCGGAAGAAAGTCTGATGTAGAACAAGTAGCAGAAGCATACATGCTCAAGAGGGATCACCCGAAATTCAAAGGCAACTGAATTTCGGCAACCGGGGCATCGAAGTCGGAATGCCGCGAAACTCACCGAGTCAAAGCGTTTCGCCGTTTGCGGAAGAAAGTCTGATGTAGAACAAGTAGCAGAAGCATACATGCTCAAGAGGGATCACCCGAAATTCAAAGGCAACTGAATTTCGGCAACCGGGGCATCGAAGTCGGAATGCCGCGAAACTCACCGAGTCAAAGCGTTTCGCCGTTTGCGGAAGAAAGTCTGATGTAGAACAAGTAGCAGAAGCATACATGCTCAAGAGGGATCACCCGAAATTCAAAGGCAACTGAATTTCGGCAACCGGGGCATCGAAGTCGGAATGCCGCGAAACTCACCGAGTCAAAGCGTTTCGCCGTTTGCGGAAGAAAGTCTGATGTAGAACAAGTAGCAGAAGCATACATGCTCAAGAGGGATCACCCGAAATTCAAAGGCAACTGAATTTCGGCAACCGGGGCATCGAAGTCGGAATGCCGCGAAACTCACCGAGTCAAAGCGTTTCGCCGTTTGCGGAAGAAGTCTGATGTAGAACAAGTAGCAGAAGCATACATGCTCAAGAGGGATCACCCGAAATTCAAAGGCAACTGAATTTCGGCAACCGGGGCATCGAAGTCGGAATGCCGCGAAACTCACCGAGTCAAAGCGTTTCGCCGTTTGCGGAAGAAGTCTGATGTAGAACAAGTAGCAGAAGCATACATGCTCAAGAGGGATCACCCGAAATTCAAAGGCAACTGAATTTCGGCAACCGGGGCATCGAAGTCGGAATGCCGCGAAACTCACCGAGTCAAAGCGTTTCGCCGTTTGCGGAAGAAGTCTGATGTAGAACAAGTAGCAGAAGCATACATGCTCAAGAGGGATCACCCGAAATTCAAAGGCAACTGAATTTCGGCAACCGGGGCATCGAAGTCGGAATGCCGCGAAACTCACCGAGTCAAAGCGTTTCGCCGTTTGCGGAAGAAGTCTGATGTAGAACAAGTAGCAGAAGCATACATGCTCAAGAGGGATCACCCGAAATTCAAAGGCAACTGAATTTCGGCAACCGGGGCATCGAAGTCGGAATGCCGCGAAACTCACCGAGTCAAAGCGTTTCGCCGTTTGCGGAAGAAAGTCTGATGTAGAACAAGTAGCAGAAGCATACATGCTCAAGAGGGATCACCCGAAATTCAAAGGCAACTGAATTTCGGCAACCGGGGCATCGAAGTCGGAATGCCGCGAAACTCACCGAGTCAAAGCGTTTCGCCGTTTGCGGAAGAAAGTCTGATGTAGAACAAGTAGCAGAAGCATACATGCTCAAGAGGGATCACCCGAAATTCAAAGGCAACTGAATTTCGGCAACCGGGGCATCGAAGTCGGAATGCCGCGAAACTCACCGAGTCAAAGCGTTTCGCCGTTTGCGGAAGAAGTCTGATGTAGAACAAGTAGCAGAAGCATACATGCTCAAGAGGGATCACCCGAAATTCAAAGGCAACTGAATTTCGGCAACCGGGGCATCGAAGTCGGAATGCCGCGAAACTCACCGAGTCAAAGCGTTTCGCCGTTTGCGGAAGAAGTCTGATGTAGAACAAGTAGCAGAAGCATACATGCTCAAGAGGGATCACCCGAAATTCAAAGGCAACTGAATTTCGGCAACCGGGGCATCGAAGTCGGAATGCCGCGAAACTCACCGAGTCAAAGCGTTTCGCCGTTTGCGGAAGAAGTCTGATGTAGAACAAGTAGCAGAAGCATACATGCTCAAGAGGGATCACCCGAAATTCAAAGGCAACTGAATTTCGGCAACCGGGGCATCGAAGTCGGAATGCCGCGAAACTCACCGAGTCAAAGCGTTTCGCCGTTTGCGGAAGAAGTCTGATGTAGAACAAGTAGCAGAAGCATACATGCTCAAGAGGGATCACCCGAAATTCAAAGGCAACTGAATTTCGGCAACCGGGGCATCGAAGTCGGAATGCCGCGAAACTCACCGAGTCAAAGCGTTTCGCCGTTTGCGGAAGAAGTCTGATGTAGAACAAGTAGCAGAAGCATACATGCTCAAGAGGGATCACCCGAAATTCAAAGGCAACTGAATTTCGGCAACCGGGGCATCGAAGTCGGAATGCCGCGAAACTCACCGAGTCAAAGCGTTTCGCCGTTTGCGGAAGAAAGTCTGATGTAGAACAAGTAGCAGAAGCATACATGCTCAAGAGGGATCACCCGAAATTCAAAGGCAACTGAATTTCGGCAACCGGGGCATCGAAGTCGGAATGCCGCGAAACTCACCGAGTCAAAGCGTTTCGCCGTTTGCGGAAGAAGTCTGATGTAGAACAAGTAGCAGAAGCATACATGCTCAAGAGGGATCACCCGAAATTCAAAGGCAACTGAATTTCGGCAACCGGGGCATCGAAGTCGGAATGCCGCGAAACTCACCGAGTCAAAGCGTTTCGCCGTTTGCGGAAGAAAGTCTGATGTAGAACAAGTAGCAGAAGCATACATGCTCAAGAGGGATCACCCGAAATTCAAAGGCAACTGAATTTCGGCAACCGGGGCATCGAAGTCGGAATGCCGCGAAACTCACCGAGTCAAAGCGTTTCGCCGTTTGCGGAAGAAAGTCTGATGTAGAACAAGTAGCAGAAGCATACATGCTCAAGAGGGATCACCCGAAATTCAAAGGCAACTGAATTTCGGCAACCGGGGCATCGAAGTCGGAATGCCGCGAAACTCACCGAGTCAAAGCGTTTCGCCGTTTGCGGAAGAAGTCTGATGTAGAACAAGTAGCAGAAGCATACATGCTCAAGAGGGATCACCCGAAATTCAAAGGCAACTGAATTTCGGCAACCGGGGCATCGAAGTCGGAATGCCGCGAAACTCACCGAGTCAAAGCGTTTCGCCGTTTGCGGAAGAAGTCTGATGTAGAACAAGTAGCAGAAGCATACATGCTCAAGAGGGATCACCCGAAATTCAAAGGCAACTGAATTTCGGCAACCGGGGCATCGAAGTCGGAATGCCGCGAAACTCACCGAGTCAAAGCGTTTCGCCGTTTGCGGAAGAAAGTCTGATGTAGAACAAGTAGCAGAAGCATACATGCTCAAGAGGGATCACCCGAAATTCAAAGGCAACTGAATTTCGGCAACCGGGGCATCGAAGTCGGAATGCCGCGAAACTCACCGAGTCAAAGCGTTTCGCCGTTTGCGGAAGAAGTCTGATGTAGAACAAGTAGCAGAAGCATACATGCTCAAGAGGGATCACCCGAAATTCAAAGGCAACTGAATTTCGGCAACCGGGGCATCGAAGTCGGAATGCCGCGAAACTCACCGAGTCAAAGCGTTTCGCCGTTTGCGGAAGAAGTCTGATGTAGAACAAGTAGCAGAAGCATACATGCTCAAGAGGGATCACCCGAAATTCAAAGGCAACTGAATTTCGGCAACCGGGGCATCGAAGTCGGAATGCCGCGAAACTCACCGAGTCAAAGCGTTTCGCCGTTTGCGGAAGAAAGTCTGATGTAGAACAAGTAGCAGAAGCATACATGCTCAAGAGGGATCACCCGAAATTCAAAGGCAACTGAATTTCGGCAACCGGGGCATCGAAGTCGGAATGCCGCGAAACTCACCGAGTCAAAGCGTTTCGCCGTTTGCGGAAGAAAGTCTGATGTAGAACAAGTAGCAGAAGCATACATGCTCAAGAGGGATCACCCGAAATTCAAAGGCAACTGAATTTCGGCAACCGGGGCATCGAAGTCGGAATGCCGCGAAACTCACCGAGTCAAAGCGTTTCGCCGTTTGCGGAAGAAGTCTGATGTAGAACAAGTAGCAGAAGCATACATGCTCAAGAGGGATCACCCGAAATTCAAAGGCAACTGAATTTCGGCAACCGGGGCATCGAAGTCGGAATGCCGCGAAACTCACCGAGTCAAAGCGTTTCGCCGTTTGCGGAAGAAGTCTGATGTAGAACAAGTAGCAGAAGCATACATGCTCAAGAGGGATCACCCGAAATTCAAAGGCAACTGAATTTCGGCAACCGGGGCATCGAAGTCGGAATGCCGCGAAACTCACCGAGTCAAAGCGTTTCGCCGTTTGCGGAAGAAAGTCTGATGTAGAACAAGTAGCAGAAGCATACATGCTCAAGAGGGATCACCCGAAATTCAAAGGCAACTGAATTTCGGCAACCGGGGCATCGAAGTCGGAATGCCGCGAAACTCACCGAGTCAAAGCGTTTCGCCGTTTGCGGAAGAAAGTCTGATGTAGAACAAGTAGCAGAAGCATACATGCTCAAGAGGGATCACCCGAAATTCAAAGGCAACTGAATTTCGGCAACCGGGGCATCGAAGTCGGAATGCCGCGAAACTCACCGAGTCAAAGCGTTTCGCCGTTTGCGGAAGAAGTCTGATGTAGAACAAGTAGCAGAAGCATACATGCTCAAGAGGGATCACCCGAAATTCAAAGGCAACTGAATTTCGGCAACGGGGCATCGAAGTCGGAATGCCGCGAAACTCACCGAGTCAAAGCGTTTCGCCGTTTGCGGAAGAAAGTCTGATGTAGAACAAGTAGCAGAAGCATACATGCTCAAGAGGGATCACCCGAAATTCAAAGGCAACTGAATTTCGGCAACCGGGGCATCGAAGTCGGAATGCCGCGAAACTCACCGAGTCAAAGCGTTTCGCCGTTTGCGGAAGAAGTCTGATGTAGAACAAGTAGCAGAAGCATACATGCTCAAGAGGGATCACCCGAAATTCAAAGGCAACTGAATTTCGGCAACCGGGGCATCGAAGTCGGAATGCCGCGAAACTCACCGAGTCAAAGCGTTTCGCCGTTTGCGGAAGAAGTCTGATGTAGAACAAGTAGCAGAAGCATACATGCTCAAGAGGGATCACCCGAAATTCAAAGGCAACTGAATTTCGGCAACCGGGGCATCGAAGTCGGAATGCCGCGAAACTCACCGAGTCAAAGCGTTTCGCCGTTTGCGGAAGAAAGTCTGATGTAGAACAAGTAGCAGAAGCATACATGCTCAAGAGGGATCACCCGAAATTCAAAGGCAACTGAATTTCGGCAACCGGGGCATCGAAGTCGGAATGCCGCGAAACTCACCGAGTCAAAGCGTTTCGCCGTTTGCGGAAGAAAGTCTGATGTAGAACAAGTAGCAGAAGCATACATGCTCAAGAGGGATCACCCGAAATTCAAAGGCAACTGAATTTCGGCAACCGGGGCATCGAAGTCGGAATGCCGCGAAACTCACCGAGTCAAAGCGTTTCGCCGTTTGCGGAAGAAGTCTGATGTAGAACAAGTAGCAGAAGCATACATGCTCAAGAGGGATCACCCGAAATTCAAAGGCAACTGAATTTCGGCAACCGGGGCATCGAAGTCGGAATGCCGCGAAACTCACCGAGTCAAAGCGTTTCGCCGTTTGCGGAAGAAAGTCTGATGTAGAACAAGTAGCAGAAGCATACATGCTCAAGAGGGATCACCCGAAATTCAAAGGCAACTGAATTTCGGCAACCGGGGCATCGAAGTCGGAATGCCGCGAAACTCACCGAGTCAAAGCGTTTCGCCGTTTGCGGAAGAAAGTCTGATGTAGAACAAGTAGCAGAAGCATACATGCTCAAGAGGGATCACCCGAAATTCAAAGGCAACTGAATTTCGGCAACCGGGGCATCGAAGTCGGAATGCCGCGAAACTCACCGAGTCAAAGCGTTTCGCCGTTTGCGGAAGAAAGTCTGATGTAGAACAAGTAGCAGAAGCATACATGCTCAAGAGGGATCACCCGAAATTCAAAGGCAACTGAATTTCGGCAACCGGGGCATCGAAGTCGGAATGCCGCGAAACTCACCGAGTCAAAGCGTTTCGCCGTTTGCGGAAGAAGTCTGATGTAGAACAAGTAGCAGAAGCATACATGCTCAAGAGGGATCACCCGAAATTCAAAGGCAACTGAATTTCGGCAACCGGGGCATCGAAGTCGGAATGCCGCGAAACTCACCGAGTCAAAGCGTTTCGCCGTTTGCGGAAGAAAGTCTGATGTAGAACAAGTAGCAGAAGCATACATGCTCAAGAGGGATCACCCGAAATTCAAAGGCAACTGAATTTCGGCAACCGGGGCATCGAAGTCGGAATGCCGCGAAACTCACCGAGTCAAAGCGTTTCGCCGTTTGCGGAAGAAAGTCTGATGTAGAACAAGTAGCAGAAGCATACATGCTCAAGAGGGATCACCCGAAATTCAAAGGCAACTGAATTTCGGCAACCGGGGCATCGAAGTCGGAATGCCGCGAAACTCACCGAGTCAAAGCGTTTCGCCGTTTGCGGAAGAAAGTCTGATGTAGAACAAGTAGCAGAAGCATACATGCTCAAGAGGGATCACCCGAAATTCAAAGGCAACTGAATTTCGGCAACCGGGGCATCGAAGTCGGAATGCCGCGAAACTCACCGAGTCAAAGCGTTTCGCCGTTTGCGGAAGAAGTCTGATGTAGAACAAGTAGCAGAAGCATACATGCTCAAGAGGGATCACCCGAAATTCAAAGGCAACTGAATTTCGGCAACCGGGGCATCGAAGTCGGAATGCCGCGAAACTCACCGAGTCAAAGCGTTTCGCCGTTTGCGGAAGAAGTCTGATGTAGAACAAGTAGCAGAAGCATACATGCTCAAGAGGGATCACCCGAAATTCAAAGGCAACTGAATTTCGGCAACCGGGGCATCGAAGTCGGAATGCCGCGAAACTCACCGAGTCAAAGCGTTTCGCCGTTTGCGGAAGAAAGTCTGATGTAGAACAAGTAGCAGAAGCATACATGCTCAAGAGGGATCACCCGAAATTCAAAGGCAACTGAATTTCGGCAACCGGGGCATCGAAGTCGGAATGCCGCGAAACTCACCGAGTCAAAGCGTTTCGCCGTTTGCGGAAGAAGAAGTCTGATGTAGAACAAGTAGCAGAAGCATACATGCTCAAGAGGGATCACCCGAAATTCAAAGGCAACTGAATTTCGGCAACCGGGGCATCGAAGTCGGAATGCCGCGAAACTCACCGAGTCAAAGCGTTTCGCCGTTTGCGGAAGAAAGTCTGATGTAGAACAAGTAGCAGAAGCATACATGCTCAAGAGGGATCACCCGAAATTCAAAGGCAACTGAATTTCGGCAACCGGGGCATCGAAGTCGGAATGCCGCGAAACTCACCGAGTCAAAGCGTTTCGCCGTTTGCGGAAGAAGTCTGATGTAGAACAAGTAGCAGAAGCATACATGCTCAAGAGGGATCACCCGAAATTCAAAGGCAACTGAATTTCGGCAACCGGGGCATCGAAGTCGGAATGCCGCGAAACTCACCGAGTCAAAGCGTTTCGCCGTTTGCGGAAGAAGTCTGATGTAGAACAAGTAGCAGAAGCATACATGCTCAAGAGGGATCACCCGAAATTCAAAGGCAACTGAATTTCGGCAACCGGGGCATCGAAGTCGGAATGCCGCGAAACTCACCGAGTCAAAGCGTTTCGCCGTTTGCGGAAGAAAGTCTGATGTAGAACAAGTAGCAGAAGCATACATGCTCAAGAGGGATCACCCGAAATTCAAAGGCAACTGAATTTCGGCAACCGGGGCATCGAAGTCGGAATGCCGCGAAACTCACCGAGTCAAAGCGTTTCGCCGTTTGCGGAAGAAAGTCTGATGTAGAACAAGTAGCAGAAGCATACATGCTCAAGAGGGATCACCCGAAATTCAAAGGCAACTGAATTTCGGCAACCGGGGCATCGAAGTCGGAATGCCGCGAAACTCACCGAGTCAAAGCGTTTCGCCGTTTGCGGAAGAAAGTCTGATGTAGAACAAGTAGCAGAAGCATACATGCTCAAGAGGGATCACCCGAAATTCAAAGGCAACTGAATTTCGGCAACCGGGGCATCGAAGTCGGAATGCCGCGAAACTCACCGAGTCAAAGCGTTTCGCCGTTTGCGGAAGAAAGTCTGATGTAGAACAAGTAGCAGAAGCATACATGCTCAAGAGGGATCACCCGAAATTCAAAGGCAACTGAATTTCGGCAACCGGGGCATCGAAGTCGGAATGCCGCGAAACTCACCGAGTCAAAGCGTTTCGCCGTTTGCGGAAGAAGTCTGATGTAGAACAAGTAGCAGAAGCATACATGCTCAAGAGGGATCACCCGAAATTCAAAGGCAACTGAATTTCGGCAACCGGGGCATCGAAGTCGGAATGCCGCGAAACTCACCGAGTCAAAGCGTTTCGCCGTTTGCGGAAGAAGTCTGATGTAGAACAAGTAGCAGAAGCATACATGCTCAAGAGGGATCACCCGAAATTCAAAGGCAACTGAATTTCGGCAACCGGGGCATCGAAGTCGGAATGCCGCGAAACTCACCGAGTCAAAGCGTTTCGCCGTTTGCGGAAGAAGTCTGATGTAGAACAAGTAGCAGAAGCATACATGCTCAAGAGGGATCACCCGAAATTCAAAGGCAACTGAATTTCGGCAACCGGGGCATCGAAGTCGGAATGCCGCGAAACTCACCGAGTCAAAGCGTTTCGCCGTTTGCGGAAGAAAGTCTGATGTAGAACAAGTAGCAGAAGCATACATGCTCAAGAGGGATCACCCGAAATTCAAAGGCAACTGAATTTCGGCAACCGGGGCATCGAAGTCGGAATGCCGCGAAACTCACCGAGTCAAAGCGTTTCGCCGTTTGCGGAAGAAGTCTGATGTAGAACAAGTAGCAGAAGCATACATGCTCAAGAGGGATCACCCGAAATTCAAAGGCAACTGAATTTCGGCAACCGGGGCATCGAAGTCGGAATGCCGCGAAACTCACCGAGTCAAAGCGTTTCGCCGTTTGCGGAAGAAGTCTGATGTAGAACAAGTAGCAGAAGCATACATGCTCAAGAGGGATCACCCGAAATTCAAAGGCAACTGAATTTCGGCAACCGGGGCATCGAAGTCGGAATGCCGCGAAACTCACCGAGTCAAAGCGTTTCGCCGTTTGCGGAAGAAGTCTGATGTAGAACAAGTAGCAGAAGCATACATGCTCAAGAGGGATCACCCGAAATTCAAAGGCAACTGAATTTCGGCAACCGGGGCATCGAAGTCGGAATGCCGCGAAACTCACCGAGTCAAAGCGTTTCGCCGTTTGCGGAAGAAAGTCTGATGTAGAACAAGTAGCAGAAGCATACATGCTCAAGAGGGATCACCCGAAATTCAAAGGCAACTGAATTTCGGCAACCGGGGCATCGAAGTCGGAATGCCGCGAAACTCACCGAGTCAAAGCGTTTCGCCGTTTGCGGAAGAAAGTCTGATGTAGAACAAGTAGCAGAAGCATACATGCTCAAGAGGGATCACCCGAAATTCAAAGGCAACTGAATTTCGGCAACCGGGGCATCGAAGTCGGAATGCCGCGAAACTCACCGAGTCAAAGCGTTTCGCCGTTTGCGGAAGAAAGTCTGATGTAGAACAAGTAGCAGAAGCATACATGCTCAAGAGGGATCACCCGAAATTCAAAGGCAACTGAATTTCGGCAACCGGGGCATCGAAGTCGGAATGCCGCGAAACTCACCGAGTCAAAGCGTTTCGCCGTTTGCGGAAGAAGTCTGATGTAGAACAAGTAGCAGAAGCATACATGCTCAAGAGGGATCACCCGAAATTCAAAGGCAACTGAATTTCGGCAACCGGGGCATCGAAGTCGGAATGCCGCGAAACTCACCGAGTCAAAGCGTTTCGCCGTTTGCGGAAGAAAGTCTGATGTAGAACAAGTAGCAGAAGCATACATGCTCAAGAGGGATCACCCGAAATTCAAAGGCAACTGAATTTCGGCAACCGGGGCATCGAAGTCGGAATGCCGCGAAACTCACCGAGTCAAAGCGTTTCGCCGTTTGCGGAAGAAGTCTGATGTAGAACAAGTAGCAGAAGCATACATGCTCAAGAGGGATCACCCGAAATTCAAAGGCAACTGAATTTCGGCAACCGGGGCATCGAAGTCGGAATGCCGCGAAACTCACCGAGTCAAAGCGTTTCGCCGTTTGCGGAAGAAAGTCTGATGTAGAACAAGTAGCAGAAGCATACATGCTCAAGAGGGATCACCCGAAATTCAAAGGCAACTGAATTTCGGCAACCGGGGCATCGAAGTCGGAATGCCGCGAAACTCACCGAGTCAAAGCGTTTCGCCGTTTGCGGAAGAAAGTCTGATGTAGAACAAGTAGCAGAAGCATACATGCTCAAGAGGGATCACCCGAAATTCAAAGGCAACTGAATTTCGGCAACCGGGGCATCGAAGTCGGAATGCCGCGAAACTCACCGAGTCAAAGCGTTTCGCCGTTTGCGGAAGAAAGTCTGATGTAGAACAAGTAGCAGAAGCATACATGCTCAAGAGGGATCACCCGAAATTCAAAGGCAACTGAATTTCGGCAACCGGGGCATCGAAGTCGGAATGCCGCGAAACTCACCGAGTCAAAGCGTTTCGCCGTTTGCGGAAGAAGTCTGATGTAGAACAAGTAGCAGAAGCATACATGCTCAAGAGGGATCACCCGAAATTCAAAGGCAACTGAATTTCGGCAACCGGGGCATCGAAGTCGGAATGCCGCGAAACTCACCGAGTCAAAGCGTTTCGCCGTTTGCGGAAGAAGTCTGATGTAGAACAAGTAGCAGAAGCATACATGCTCAAGAGGGATCACCCGAAATTCAAAGGCAACTGAATTTCGGCAACCGGGGCATCGAAGTCGGAATGCCGCGAAACTCACCGAGTCAAAGCGTTTCGCCGTTTGCGGAAGAAGTCTGATGTAGAACAAGTAGCAGAAGCATACATGCTCAAGAGGGATCACCCGAAATTCAAAGGCAACTGAATTTCGGCAACCGGGGCATCGAAGTCGGAATGCCGCGAAACTCACCGAGTCAAAGCGTTTCGCCGTTTGCGGAAGAAAGTCTGATGTAGAACAAGTAGCAGAAGCATACATGCTCAAGAGGGATCACCCGAAATTCAAAGGCAACTGAATTTCGGCAACCGGGGCATCGAAGTCGGAATGCCGCGAAACTCACCGAGTCAAAGCGTTTCGCCGTTTGCGGAAGAAAGTCTGATGTAGAACAAGTAGCAGAAGCATACATGCTCAAGAGGGATCACCCGAAATTCAAAGGCAACTGAATTTCGGCAACCGGGGCATCGAAGTCGGAATGCCGCGAAACTCACCGAGTCAAAGCGTTTCGCCGTTTGCGGAAGAAAGTCTGATGTAGAACAAGTAGCAGAAGCATACATGCTCAAGAGGGATCACCCGAAATTCAAAGGCAACTGAATTTCGGCAACCGGGGCATCGAAGTCGGAATGCCGCGAAACTCACCGAGTCAAAGCGTTTCGCCGTTTGCGGAAGAAAGTCTGATGTAGAACAAGTAGCAGAAGCATACATGCTCAAGAGGGATCACCCGAAATTCAAAGGCAACTGAATTTCGGCAACCGGGGCATCGAAGTCGGAATGCCGCGAAACTCACCGAGTCAAAGCGTTTCGCCGTTTGCGGAAGAAGTCTGATGTAGAACAAGTAGCAGAAGCATACATGCTCAAGAGGGATCACCCGAAATTCAAAGGCAACTGAATTTCGGCAACCGGGGCATCGAAGTCGGAATGCCGCGAAACTCACCGAGTCAAAGCGTTTCGCCGTTTGCGGAAGAAAGTCTGATGTAGAACAAGTAGCAGAAGCATACATGCTCAAGAGGGATCACCCGAAATTCAAAGGCAACTGAATTTCGGCAACCGGGGCATCGAAGTCGGAATGCCGCGAAACTCACCGAGTCAAAGCGTTTCGCCGTTTGCGGAAGAAAGTCTGATGTAGAACAAGTAGCAGAAGCATACATGCTCAAGAGGGATCACCCGAAATTCAAAGGCAACTGAATTTCGGCAACCGGGGCATCGAAGTCGGAATGCCGCGAAACTCACCGAGTCAAAGCGTTTCGCCGTTTGCGGAAGAAGTCTGATGTAGAACAAGTAGCAGAAGCATACATGCTCAAGAGGGATCACCCGAAATTCAAAGGCAACTGAATTTCGGCAACCGGGGCATCGAAGTCGGAATGCCGCGAAACTCACCGAGTCAAAGCGTTTCGCCGTTTGCGGAAGAAAGTCTGATGTAGAACAAGTAGCAGAAGCATACATGCTCAAGAGGGATCACCCGAAATTCAAAGGCAACTGAATTTCGGCAACCGGGGCATCGAAGTCGGAATGCCGCGAAACTCACCGAGTCAAAGCGTTTCGCCGTTTGCGGAAGAAGTCTGATGTAGAACAAGTAGCAGAAGCATACATGCTCAAGAGGGATCACCCGAAATTCAAAGGCAACTGAATTTCGGCAACCGGGGCATCGAAGTCGGAATGCCGCGAAACTCACCGAGTCAAAGCGTTTCGCCGTTTGCGGAAGAAAGTCTGATGTAGAACAAGTAGCAGAAGCATACATGCTCAAGAGGGATCACCCGAAATTCAAAGGCAACTGAATTTCGGCAACCGGGGCATCGAAGTCGGAATGCCGCGAAACTCACCGAGTCAAAGCGTTTCGCCGTTTGCGGAAGAAAGTCTGATGTAGAACAAGTAGCAGAAGCATACATGCTCAAGAGGGATCACCCGAAATTCAAAGGCAACTGAATTTCGGCAACCGGGGCATCGAAGTCGGAATGCCGCGAAACTCACCGAGTCAAAGCGTTTCGCCGTTTGCGGAAGAAAGTCTGATGTAGAACAAGTAGCAGAAGCATACATGCTCAAGAGGGATCACCCGAAATTCAAAGGCAACTGAATTTCGGCAACCGGGGCATCGAAGTCGGAATGCCGCGAAACTCACCGAGTCAAAGCGTTTCGCCGTTTGCGGAAGAAGTCTGATGTAGAACAAGTAGCAGAAGCATACATGCTCAAGAGGGATCACCCGAAATTCAAAGGCAACTGAATTTCGGCAACCGGGGCATCGAAGTCGGAATGCCGCGAAACTCACCGAGTCAAAGCGTTTCGCCGTTTGCGGAAGAAAGTCTGATGTAGAACAAGTAGCAGAAGCATACATGCTCAAGAGGGATCACCCGAAATTCAAAGGCAACTGAATTTCGGCAACCGGGGCATCGAAGTCGGAATGCCGCGAAACTCACCGAGTCAAAGCGTTTCGCCGTTTGCGGAAGAAAGTCTGATGTAGAACAAGTAGCAGAAGCATACATGCTCAAGAGGGATCACCCGAAATTCAAAGGCAACTGAATTTCGGCAACCGGGGCATCGAAGTCGGAATGCCGCGAAACTCACCGAGTCAAAGCGTTTCGCCGTTTGCGGAAGAAGTCTGATGTAGAACAAGTAGCAGAAGCATACATGCTCAAGAGGGATCACCCGAAATTCAAAGGCAACTGAATTTCGGCAACCGGGGCATCGAAGTCGGAATGCCGCGAAACTCACCGAGTCAAAGCGTTTCGCCGTTTGCGGAAGAAGTCTGATGTAGAACAAGTAGCAGAAGCATACATGCTCAAGAGGGATCACCCGAAATTCAAAGGCAACTGAATTTCGGCAACCGGGGCATCGAAGTCGGAATGCCGCGAAACTCACCGAGTCAAAGCGTTTCGCCGTTTGCGGAAGAAAGTCTGATGTAGAACAAGTAGCAGAAGCATACATGCTCAAGAGGGATCACCCGAAATTCAAAGGCAACTGAATTTCGGCAACCGGGGCATCGAAGTCGGAATGCCGCGAAACTCACCGAGTCAAAGCGTTTCGCCGTTTGCGGAAGAAGTCTGATGTAGAACAAGTAGCAGAAGCATACATGCTCAAGAGGGATCACCCGAAATTCAAAGGCAACTGAATTTCGGCAACCGGGGCATCGAAGTCGGAATGCCGCGAAACTCACCGAGTCAAAGCGTTTCGCCGTTTGCGGAAGAAAGTCTGATGTAGAACAAGTAGCAGAAGCATACATGCTCAAGAGGGATCACCCGAAATTCAAAGGCAACTGAATTTCGGCAACCGGGGCATCGAAGTCGGAATGCCGCGAAACTCACCGAGTCAAAGCGTTTCGCCGTTTGCGGAAGAAAGTCTGATGTAGAACAAGTAGCAGAAGCATACATGCTCAAGAGGGATCACCCGAAATTCAAAGGCAACTGAATTTCGGCAACCGGGGCATCGAAGTCGGAATGCCGCGAAACTCACCGAGTCAAAGCGTTTCGCCGTTTGCGGAAGAAAGTCTGATGTAGAACAAGTAGCAGAAGCATACATGCTCAAGAGGGATCACCCGAAATTCAAAGGCAACTGAATTTCGGCAACCGGGGCATCGAAGTCGGAATGCCGCGAAACTCACCGAGTCAAAGCGTTTCGCCGTTTGCGGAAGAAAGTCTGATGTAGAACAAGTAGCAGAAGCATACATGCTCAAGAGGGATCACCCGAAATTCAAAGGCAACTGAATTTCGGCAACCGGGGCATCGAAGTCGGAATGCCGCGAAACTCACCGAGTCAAAGCGTTTCGCCGTTTGCGGAAGAAAGTCTGATGTAGAACAAGTAGCAGAAGCATACATGCTCAAGAGGGATCACCCGAAATTCAAAGGCAACTGAATTTCGGCAACCGGGGCATCGAAGTCGGAATGCCGCGAAACTCACCGAGTCAAAGCGTTTCGCCGTTTGCGGAAGAAGTCTGATGTAGAACAAGTAGCAGAAGCATACATGCTCAAGAGGGATCACCCGAAATTCAAAGGCAACTGAATTTCGGCAACCGGGGCATCGAAGTCGGAATGCCGCGAAACTCACCGAGTCAAAGCGTTTCGCCGTTTGCGGAAGAGAAGTCTGATGTAGAACAAGTAGCAGAAGCATACATGCTCAAGAGGGATCACCCGAAATTCAAAGGCAACTGAATTTCGGCAACCGGGGCATCGAAGTCGGAATGCCGCGAAACTCACCGAGTCAAAGCGTTTCGCCGTTTGCGGAAGAAAGTCTGATGTAGAACAAGTAGCAGAAGCATACATGCTCAAGAGGGATCACCCGAAATTCAAAGGCAACTGAATTTCGGCAACCGGGGCATCGAAGTCGGAATGCCGCGAAACTCACCGAGTCAAAGCGTTTCGCCGTTTGCGGAAGAAGTCTGATGTAGAACAAGTAGCAGAAGCATACATGCTCAAGAGGGATCACCCGAAATTCAAAGGCAACTGAATTTCGGCAACCGGGGCATCGAAGTCGGAATGCCGCGAAACTCACCGAGTCAAAGCGTTTCGCCGTTTGCGGAAGAAGTCTGATGTAGAACAAGTAGCAGAAGCATACATGCTCAAGAGGGATCACCCGAAATTCAAAGGCAACTGAATTTCGGCAACCGGGGCATCGAAGTCGGAATGCCGCGAAACTCACCGAGTCAAAGCGTTTCGCCGTTTGCGGAAGAAAGTCTGATGTAGAACAAGTAGCAGAAGCATACATGCTCAAGAGGGATCACCCGAAATTCAAAGGCAACTGAATTTCGGCAACCGGGGCATCGAAGTCGGAATGCCGCGAAACTCACCGAGTCAAAGCGTTTCGCCGTTTGCGGAAGAAGTCTGATGTAGAACAAGTAGCAGAAGCATACATGCTCAAGAGGGATCACCCGAAATTCAAAGGCAACTGAATTTCGGCAACCGGGGCATCGAAGTCGGAATGCCGCGAAACTCACCGAGTCAAAGCGTTTCGCCGTTTGCGGAAGAAGTCTGATGTAGAACAAGTAGCAGAAGCATACATGCTCAAGAGGGATCACCCGAAATTCAAAGGCAACTGAATTTCGGCAACCGGGGCATCGAAGTCGGAATGCCGCGAAACTCACCGAGTCAAAGCGTTTCGCCGTTTGCGGAAGAAAGTCTGATGTAGAACAAGTAGCAGAAGCATACATGCTCAAGAGGGATCACCCGAAATTCAAAGGCAACTGAATTTCGGCAACCGGGGCATCGAAGTCGGAATGCCGCGAAACTCACCGAGTCAAAGCGTTTCGCCGTTTGCGGAAGAAAGTCTGATGTAGAACAAGTAGCAGAAGCATACATGCTCAAGAGGGATCACCCGAAATTCAAAGGCAACTGAATTTCGGCAACCGGGGCATCGAAGTCGGAATGCCGCGAAACTCACCGAGTCAAAGCGTTTCGCCGTTTGCGGAAGAAGTCTGATGTAGAACAAGTAGCAGAAGCATACATGCTCAAGAGGGATCACCCGAAATTCAAAGGCAACTGAATTTCGGCAACCGGGGCATCGAAGTCGGAATGCCGCGAAACTCACCGAGTCAAAGCGTTTCGCCGTTTGCGGAAGAAGTCTGATGTAGAACAAGTAGCAGAAGCATACATGCTCAAGAGGGATCACCCGAAATTCAAAGGCAACTGAATTTCGGCAACCGGGGCATCGAAGTCGGAATGCCGCGAAACTCACCGAGTCAAAGCGTTTCGCCGTTTGCGGAAGAAGTCTGATGTAGAACAAGTAGCAGAAGCATACATGCTCAAGAGGGATCACCCGAAATTCAAAGGCAACTGAATTTCGGCAACCGGGGCATCGAAGTCGGAATGCCGCGAAACTCACCGAGTCAAAGCGTTTCGCCGTTTGCGGAAGAAGTCTGATGTAGAACAAGTAGCAGAAGCATACATGCTCAAGAGGGATCACCCGAAATTCAAAGGCAACTGAATTTCGGCAACCGGGGCATCGAAGTCGGAATGCCGCGAAACTCACCGAGTCAAAGCGTTTCGCCGTTTGCGGAAGAAGTCTGATGTAGAACAAGTAGCAGAAGCATACATGCTCAAGAGGGATCACCCGAAATTCAAAGGCAACTGAATTTCGGCAACCGGGGCATCGAAGTCGGAATGCCGCGAAACTCACCGAGTCAAAGCGTTTCGCCGTTTGCGGAAGAAGTCTGATGTAGAACAAGTAGCAGAAGCATACATGCTCAAGAGGGATCACCCGAAATTCAAAGGCAACTGAATTTCGGCAACCGGGGCATCGAAGTCGGAATGCCGCGAAACTCACCGAGTCAAAGCGTTTCGCCGTTTGCGGAAGAAGTCTGATGTAGAACAAGTAGCAGAAGCATACATGCTCAAGAGGGATCACCCGAAATTCAAAGGCAACTGAATTTCGGCAACCGGGGCATCGAAGTCGGAATGCCGCGAAACTCACCGAGTCAAAGCGTTTCGCCGTTTGCGGAAGAAGTCTGATGTAGAACAAGTAGCAGAAGCATACATGCTCAAGAGGGATCACCCGAAATTCAAAGGCAACTGAATTTCGGCAACCGGGGCATCGAAGTCGGAATGCCGCGAAACTCACCGAGTCAAAGCGTTTCGCCGTTTGCGGAAGAAAGTCTGATGTAGAACAAGTAGCAGAAGCATACATGCTCAAGAGGGATCACCCGAAATTCAAAGGCAACTGAATTTCGGCAACCGGGGCATCGAAGTCGGAATGCCGCGAAACTCACCGAGTCAAAGCGTTTCGCCGTTTGCGGAAGAAGTCTGATGTAGAACAAGTAGCAGAAGCATACATGCTCAAGAGGGATCACCCGAAATTCAAAGGCAACTGAATTTCGGCAACCGGGGCATCGAAGTCGGAATGCCGCGAAACTCACCGAGTCAAAGCGTTTCGCCGTTTGCGGAAGAAAGTCTGATGTAGAACAAGTAGCAGAAGCATACATGCTCAAGAGGGATCACCCGAAATTCAAAGGCAACTGAATTTCGGCAACCGGGGCATCGAAGTCGGAATGCCGCGAAACTCACCGAGTCAAAGCGTTTCGCCGTTTGCGGAAGAAAGTCTGATGTAGAACAAGTAGCAGAAGCATACATGCTCAAGAGGGATCACCCGAAATTCAAAGGCAACTGAATTTCGGCAACCGGGGCATCGAAGTCGGAATGCCGCGAAACTCACCGAGTCAAAGCGTTTCGCCGTTTGCGGAAGAAGTCTGATGTAGAACAAGTAGCAGAAGCATACATGCTCAAGAGGGATCACCCGAAATTCAAAGGCAACTGAATTTCGGCAACCGGGGCATCGAAGTCGGAATGCCGCGAAACTCACCGAGTCAAAGCGTTTCGCCGTTTGCGGAAGAAGTCTGATGTAGAACAAGTAGCAGAAGCATACATGCTCAAGAGGGATCACCCGAAATTCAAAGGCAACTGAATTTCGGCAACCGGGGCATCGAAGTCGGAATGCCGCGAAACTCACCGAGTCAAAGCGTTTCGCCGTTTGCGGAAGAAGTCTGATGTAGAACAAGTAGCAGAAGCATACATGCTCAAGAGGGATCACCCGAAATTCAAAGGCAACTGAATTTCGGCAACCGGGGCATCGAAGTCGGAATGCCGCGAAACTCACCGAGTCAAAGCGTTTCGCCGTTTGCGGAAGAAAGTCTGATGTAGAACAAGTAGCAGAAGCATACATGCTCAAGAGGGATCACCCGAAATTCAAAGGCAACTGAATTTCGGCAACCGGGGCATCGAAGTCGGAATGCCGCGAAACTCACCGAGTCAAAGCGTTTCGCCGTTTGCGGAAGAAAGTCTGATGTAGAACAAGTAGCAGAAGCATACATGCTCAAGAGGGATCACCCGAAATTCAAAGGCAACTGAATTTCGGCAACCGGGGCATCGAAGTCGGAATGCCGCGAAACTCACCGAGTCAAAGCGTTTCGCCGTTTGCGGAAGAAGTCTGATGTAGAACAAGTAGCAGAAGCATACATGCTCAAGAGGGATCACCCGAAATTCAAAGGCAACTGAATTTCGGCAACCGGGGCATCGAAGTCGGAATGCCGCGAAACTCACCGAGTCAAAGCGTTTCGCCGTTTGCGGAAGAAAGTCTGATGTAGAACAAGTAGCAGAAGCATACATGCTCAAGAGGGATCACCCGAAATTCAAAGGCAACTGAATTTCGGCAACCGGGGCATCGAAGTCGGAATGCCGCGAAACTCACCGAGTCAAAGCGTTTCGCCGTTTGCGGAAGAAGTCTGATGTAGAACAAGTAGCAGAAGCATACATGCTCAAGAGGGATCACCCGAAATTCAAAGGCAACTGAATTTCGGCAACCGGGGCATCGAAGTCGGAATGCCGCGAAACTCACCGAGTCAAAGCGTTTCGCCGTTTGCGGAAGAAAGTCTGATGTAGAACAAGTAGCAGAAGCATACATGCTCAAGAGGGATCACCCGAAATTCAAAGGCAACTGAATTTCGGCAACCGGGGCATCGAAGTCGGAATGCCGCGAAACTCACCGAGTCAAAGCGTTTCGCCGTTTGCGGAAGAAAGTCTGATGTAGAACAAGTAGCAGAAGCATACATGCTCAAGAGGGATCACCCGAAATTCAAAGGCAACTGAATTTCGGCAACCGGGGCATCGAAGTCGGAATGCCGCGAAACTCACCGAGTCAAAGCGTTTCGCCGTTTGCGGAAGAAAGTCTGATGTAGAACAAGTAGCAGAAGCATACATGCTCAAGAGGGATCACCCGAAATTCAAAGGCAACTGAATTTCGGCAACCGGGGCATCGAAGTCGGAATGCCGCGAAACTCACCGAGTCAAAGCGTTTCGCCGTTTGCGGAAGAAAGTCTGATGTAGAACAAGTAGCAGAAGCATACATGCTCAAGAGGGATCACCCGAAATTCAAAGGCAACTGAATTTCGGCAACCGGGGCATCGAAGTCGGAATGCCGCGAAACTCACCGAGTCAAAGCGTTTCGCCGTTTGCGGAAGAAGTCTGATGTAGAACAAGTAGCAGAAGCATACATGCTCAAGAGGGATCACCCGAAATTCAAAGGCAACTGAATTTCGGCAACCGGGGCATCGAAGTCGGAATGCCGCGAAACTCACCGAGTCAAAGCGTTTCGCCGTTTGCGGAAGAAAGTCTGATGTAGAACAAGTAGCAGAAGCATACATGCTCAAGAGGGATCACCCGAAATTCAAAGGCAACTGAATTTCGGCAACCGGGGCATCGAAGTCGGAATGCCGCGAAACTCACCGAGTCAAAGCGTTTCGCCGTTTGCGGAAGAAGTCTGATGTAGAACAAGTAGCAGAAGCATACATGCTCAAGAGGGATCACCCGAAATTCAAAGGCAACTGAATTTCGGCAACCGGGGCATCGAAGTCGGAATGCCGCGAAACTCACCGAGTCAAAGCGTTTCGCCGTTTGCGGAAGAAGTCTGATGTAGAACAAGTAGCAGAAGCATACATGCTCAAGAGGGATCACCCGAAATTCAAAGGCAACTGAATTTCGGCAACCGGGGCATCGAAGTCGGAATGCCGCGAAACTCACCGAGTCAAAGCGTTTCGCCGTTTGCGGAAGAAGTCTGATGTAGAACAAGTAGCAGAAGCATACATGCTCAAGAGGGATCACCCGAAATTCAAAGGCAACTGAATTTCGGCAACCGGGGCATCGAAGTCGGAATGCCGCGAAACTCACCGAGTCAAAGCGTTTCGCCGTTTGCGGAAGAAGTCTGATGTAGAACAAGTAGCAGAAGCATACATGCTCAAGAGGGATCACCCGAAATTCAAAGGCAACTGAATTTCGGCAACGGGGCATCGAAGTCGGAATGCCGCGAAACTCACCGAGTCAAAGCGTTTCGCCGTTTGCGGAAGAAGTCTGATGTAGAACAAGTAGCAGAAGCATACATGCTCAAGAGGGATCACCCGAAATTCAAAGGCAACTGAATTTCGGCAACCGGGGCATCGAAGTCGGAATGCCGCGAAACTCACCGAGTCAAAGCGTTTCGCCGTTTGCGGAAGAAAGTCTGATGTAGAACAAGTAGCAGAAGCATACATGCTCAAGAGGGATCACCCGAAATTCAAAGGCAACTGAATTTCGGCAACCGGGGCATCGAAGTCGGAATGCCGCGAAACTCACCGAGTCAAAGCGTTTCGCCGTTTGCGGAAGAAAGTCTGATGTAGAACAAGTAGCAGAAGCATACATGCTCAAGAGGGATCACCCGAAATTCAAAGGCAACTGAATTTCGGCAACCGGGGCATCGAAGTCGGAATGCCGCGAAACTCACCGAGTCAAAGCGTTTCGCCGTTTGCGGAAGAAGTCTGATGTAGAACAAGTAGCAGAAGCATACATGCTCAAGAGGGATCACCCGAAATTCAAAGGCAACTGAATTTCGGCAACCGGGGCATCGAAGTCGGAATGCCGCGAAACTCACCGAGTCAAAGCGTTTCGCCGTTTGCGGAAGAAGTCTGATGTAGAACAAGTAGCAGAAGCATACATGCTCAAGAGGGATCACCCGAAATTCAAAGGCAACTGAATTTCGGCAACCGGGGCATCGAAGTCGGAATGCCGCGAAACTCACCGAGTCAAAGCGTTTCGCCGTTTGCGGAAGAAGTCTGATGTAGAACAAGTAGCAGAAGCATACATGCTCAAGAGGGATCACCCGAAATTCAAAGGCAACTGAATTTCGGCAACCGGGGCATCGAAGTCGGAATGCCGCGAAACTCACCGAGTCAAAGCGTTTCGCCGTTTGCGGAAGAAAGTCTGATGTAGAACAAGTAGCAGAAGCATACATGCTCAAGAGGGATCACCCGAAATTCAAAGGCAACTGAATTTCGGCAACCGGGGCATCGAAGTCGGAATGCCGCGAAACTCACCGAGTCAAAGCGTTTCGCCGTTTGCGGAAGAGAAGTCTGATGTAGAACAAGTAGCAGAAGCATACATGCTCAAGAGGGATCACCCGAAATTCAAAGGCAACTGAATTTCGGCAACCGGGGCATCGAAGTCGGAATGCCGCGAAACTCACCGAGTCAAAGCGTTTCGCCGTTTGCGGAAGAAAGTCTGATGTAGAACAAGTAGCAGAAGCATACATGCTCAAGAGGGATCACCCGAAATTCAAAGGCAACTGAATTTCGGCAACCGGGGCATCGAAGTCGGAATGCCGCGAAACTCACCGAGTCAAAGCGTTTCGCCGTTTGCGGAAGAAAGTCTGATGTAGAACAAGTAGCAGAAGCATACATGCTCAAGAGGGATCACCCGAAATTCAAAGGCAACTGAATTTCGGCAACCGGGGCATCGAAGTCGGAATGCCGCGAAACTCACCGAGTCAAAGCGTTTCGCCGTTTGCGGAAGAAAGTCTGATGTAGAACAAGTAGCAGAAGCATACATGCTCAAGAGGGATCACCCGAAATTCAAAGGCAACTGAATTTCGGCAACCGGGGCATCGAAGTCGGAATGCCGCGAAACTCACCGAGTCAAAGCGTTTCGCCGTTTGCGGAAGAAGTCTGATGTAGAACAAGTAGCAGAAGCATACATGCTCAAGAGGGATCACCCGAAATTCAAAGGCAACTGAATTTCGGCAACCGGGGCATCGAAGTCGGAATGCCGCGAAACTCACCGAGTCAAAGCGTTTCGCCGTTTGCGGAAGAAAGTCTGATGTAGAACAAGTAGCAGAAGCATACATGCTCAAGAGGGATCACCCGAAATTCAAAGGCAACTGAATTTCGGCAACCGGGGCATCGAAGTCGGAATGCCGCGAAACTCACCGAGTCAAAGCGTTTCGCCGTTTGCGGAAAGTCTGATGTAGAACAAGTAGCAGAAGCATACATGCTCAAGAGGGATCACCCGAAATTCAAAGGCAACTGAATTTCGGCAACCGGGGCATCGAAGTCGGAATGCCGCGAAACTCACCGAGTCAAAGCGTTTCGCCGTTTGCGGAAGAAGTCTGATGTAGAACAAGTAGCAGAAGCATACATGCTCAAGAGGGATCACCCGAAATTCAAAGGCAACTGAATTTCGGCAACCGGGCATCGAAGTCGGAATGCCGCGAAACTCACCGAGTCAAAGCGTTTCGCCGTTTGCGGAAGAAAGTCTGATGTAGAACAAGTAGCAGAAGCATACATGCTCAAGAGGGATCACCCGAAATTCAAAGGCAACTGAATTTCGGCAACCGGGGCATCGAAGTCGGAATGCCGCGAAACTCACCGAGTCAAAGCGTTTCGCCGTTTGCGGAAGAAAGTCTGATGTAGAACAAGTAGCAGAAGCATACATGCTCAAGAGGGATCACCCGAAATTCAAAGGCAACTGAATTTCGGCAACCGGGGCATCGAAGTCGGAATGCCGCGAAACTCACCGAGTCAAAGCGTTTCGCCGTTTGCGGAAGAAAGTCTGATGTAGAACAAGTAGCAGAAGCATACATGCTCAAGAGGGATCACCCGAAATTCAAAGGCAACTGAATTTCGGCAACCGGGGCATCGAAGTCGGAATGCCGCGAAACTCACCGAGTCAAAGCGTTTCGCCGTTTGCGGAAGAAAGTCTGATGTAGAACAAGTAGCAGAAGCATACATGCTCAAGAGGGATCACCCGAAATTCAAAGGCAACTGAATTTCGGCAACCGGGGCATCGAAGTCGGAATGCCGCGAAACTCACCGAGTCAAAGCGTTTCGCCGTTTGCGGAAGAAAGTCTGATGTAGAACAAGTAGCAGAAGCATACATGCTCAAGAGGGATCACCCGAAATTCAAAGGCAACTGAATTTCGGCAACCGGGGCATCGAAGTCGGAATGCCGCGAAACTCACCGAGTCAAAGCGTTTCGCCGTTTGCGGAAGAAAGTCTGATGTAGAACAAGTAGCAGAAGCATACATGCTCAAGAGGGATCACCCGAAATTCAAAGGCAACTGAATTTCGGCAACGGGGCATCGAAGTCGGAATGCCGCGAAACTCACCGAGTCAAAGCGTTTCGCCGTTTGCGGAAGAGAAGTCTGATGTAGAACAAGTAGCAGAAGCATACATGCTCAAGAGGGATCACCCGAAATTCAAAGGCAACTGAATTTCGGCAACCGGGGCATCGAAGTCGGAATGCCGCGAAACTCACCGAGTCAAAGCGTTTCGCCGTTTGCGGAAGAAAGTCTGATGTAGAACAAGTAGCAGAAGCATACATGCTCAAGAGGGATCACCCGAAATTCAAAGGCAACTGAATTTCGGCAACCGGGGCATCGAAGTCGGAATGCCGCGAAACTCACCGAGTCAAAGCGTTTCGCCGTTTGCGGAAGAAAGTCTGATGTAGAACAAGTAGCAGAAGCATACATGCTCAAGAGGGATCACCCGAAATTCAAAGGCAACTGAATTTCGGCAACCGGGGCATCGAAGTCGGAATGCCGCGAAACTCACCGAGTCAAAGCGTTTCGCCGTTTGCGGAAGAAAGTCTGATGTAGAACAAGTAGCAGAAGCATACATGCTCAAGAGGGATCACCCGAAATTCAAAGGCAACTGAATTTCGGCAACCGGGCATCGAAGTCGGAATGCCGCGAAACTCACCGAGTCAAAGCGTTTCGCCGTTTGCGGAAGAAAGTCTGATGTAGAACAAGTAGCAGAAGCATACATGCTCAAGAGGGATCACCCGAAATTCAAAGGCAACTGAATTTCGGCAACCGGGGCATCGAAGTCGGAATGCCGCGAAACTCACCGAGTCAAAGCGTTTCGCCGTTTGCGGAAGAAAGTCTGATGTAGAACAAGTAGCAGAAGCATACATGCTCAAGAGGGATCACCCGAAATTCAAAGGCAACTGAATTTCGGCAACCGGGGCATCGAAGTCGGAATGCCGCGAAACTCACCGAGTCAAAGCGTTTCGCCGTTTGCGGAAGAAAGTCTGATGTAGAACAAGTAGCAGAAGCATACATGCTCAAGAGGGATCACCCGAAATTCAAAGGCAACTGAATTTCGGCAACCGGGGCATCGAAGTCGGAATGCCGCGAAACTCACCGAGTCAAAGCGTTTCGCCGTTTGCGGAAGAAAGTCTGATGTAGAACAAGTAGCAGAAGCATACATGCTCAAGAGGGATCACCCGAAATTCAAAGGCAACTGAATTTCGGCAACCGGGGCATCGAAGTCGGAATGCCGCGAAACTCACCGAGTCAAAGCGTTTCGCCGTTTGCGGAAGAAAGTCTGATGTAGAACAAGTAGCAGAAGCATACATGCTCAAGAGGGATCACCCGAAATTCAAAGGCAACTGAATTTCGGCAACCGGGGCATCGAAGTCGGAATGCCGCGAAACTCACCGAGTCAAAGCGTTTCGCCGTTTGCGGAAGAAAGTCTGATGTAGAACAAGTAGCAGAAGCATACATGCTCAAGAGGGATCACCCGAAATTCAAAGGCAACTGAATTTCGGCAACCGGGGCATCGAAGTCGGAATGCCGCGAAACTCACCGAGTCAAAGCGTTTCGCCGTTTGCGGAAGAAAGTCTGATGTAGAACAAGTAGCAGAAGCATACATGCTCAAGAGGGATCACCCGAAATTCAAAGGCAACTGAATTTCGGCAACCGGGGCATCGAAGTCGGAATGCCGCGAAACTCACCGAGTCAAAGCGTTTCGCCGTTTGCGGAAGAAAGTCTGATGTAGAACAAGTAGCAGAAGCATACATGCTCAAGAGGGATCACCCGAAATTCAAAGGCAACTGAATTTCGGCAACCGGGGCATCGAAGTCGGAATGCCGCGAAACTCACCGAGTCAAAGCGTTTCGCCGTTTGCGGAAGAAAGTCTGATGTAGAACAAGTAGCAGAAGCATACATGCTCAAGAGGGATCACCCGAAATTCAAAGGCAACTGAATTTCGGCAACCGGGGCATCGAAGTCGGAATGCCGCGAAACTCACCGAGTCAAAGCGTTTCGCCGTTTGCGGAAGAAAGTCTGATGTAGAACAAGTAGCAGAAGCATACATGCTCAAGAGGGATCACCCGAAATTCAAAGGCAACTGAATTTCGGCAACCGGGGCATCGAAGTCGGAATGCCGCGAAACTCACCGAGTCAAAGCGTTTCGCCGTTTGCGGAAGAAAGTCTGATGTAGAACAAGTAGCAGAAGCATACATGCTCAAGAGGGATCACCCGAAATTCAAAGGCAACTGAATTTCGGCAACGGGGCATCGAAGTCGGAATGCCGCGAAACTCACCGAGTCAAAGCGTTTCGCCGTTTGCGGAAGAAAGTCTGATGTAGAACAAGTAGCAGAAGCATACATGCTCAAGAGGGATCACCCGAAATTCAAAGGCAACTGAATTTCGGCAACCGGGGCATCGAAGTCGGAATGCCGCGAAACTCACCGAGTCAAAGCGTTTCGCCGTTTGCGGAAGAAGTCTGATGTAGAACAAGTAGCAGAAGCATACATGCTCAAGAGGGATCACCCGAAATTCAAAGGCAACTGAATTTCGGCAACGGGGCATCGAAGTCGGAATGCCGCGAAACTCACCGAGTCAAAGCGTTTCGCCGTTTGCGGAAGAAGTCTGATGTAGAACAAGTAGCAGAAGCATACATGCTCAAGAGGGATCACCCGAAATTCAAAGGCAACTGAATTTCGGCAACCGGGGCATCGAAGTCGGAATGCCGCGAAACTCACCGAGTCAAAGCGTTTCGCCGTTTGCGGAAGAAGTTGATGTAGAACAAGTAGCAGAAGCATACATGCTCAAGAGGGATCACCCGAAATTCAAAGGCAACTGAATTTCGGCAACCGGGCATCGAAGTCGGAATGCCGCGAAACTCACCGAGTCAAAGCGTTTCGCCGTTTGCGGAAGAAGTCTGATGTAGAACAAGTAGCAGAAGCATACATGCTCAAGAGGGATCACCCGAAATTCAAAGGCAACTGAATTTCGGCAACGGGGCATCGAAGTCGGAATGCCGCGAAACTCACCGAGTCAAAGCGTTTCGCCGTTTGCGGAAGAAAGTCTGATGTAGAACAAGTAGCAGAAGCATACATGCTCAAGAGGGATCACCCGAAATTCAAAGGCAACTGAATTTCGGCAACCGGGGCATCGAAGTCGGAATGCCGCGAAACTCACCGAGTCAAAGCGTTTCGCCGTTTGCGGAAGAAGTCTGATGTAGAACAAGTAGCAGAAGCATACATGCTCAAGAGGGATCACCCGAAATTCAAAGGCAACTGAATTTCGGCAACCGGGGCATCGAAGTCGGAATGCCGCGAAACTCACCGAGTCAAAGCGTTTCGCCGTTTGCGGAAGAAAGTCTGATGTAGAACAAGTAGCAGAAGCATACATGCTCAAGAGGGATCACCCGAAATTCAAAGGCAACTGAATTTCGGCAACCGGGGCATCGAAGTCGGAATGCCGCGAAACTCACCGAGTCAAAGCGTTTCGCCGTTTGCGGAAGAAGTCTGATGTAGAACAAGTAGCAGAAGCATACATGCTCAAGAGGGATCACCCGAAATTCAAAGGCAACTGAATTTCGGCAACCGGGCATCGAAGTCGGAATGCCGCGAAACTCACCGAGTCAAAGCGTTTCGCCGTTTGCGGAAGAAGTCTGATGTAGAACAAGTAGCAGAAGCATACATGCTCAAGAGGGATCACCCGAAATTCAAAGGCAACTGAATTTCGGCAACGGGGCATCGAAGTCGGAATGCCGCGAAACTCACCGAGTCAAAGCGTTTCGCCGTTTGCGGAAGAAAGTCTGATGTAGAACAAGTAGCAGAAGCATACATGCTCAAGAGGGATCACCCGAAATTCAAAGGCAACTGAATTTCGGCAACCGGGGCATCGAAGTCGGAATGCCGCGAAACTCACCGAGTCAAAGCGTTTCGCCGTTTGCGGAAGAAGTCTGATGTAGAACAAGTAGCAGAAGCATACATGCTCAAGAGGGATCACCCGAAATTCAAAGGCAACTGAATTTCGGCAACCGGGGCATCGAAGTCGGAATGCCGCGAAACTCACCGAGTCAAAGCGTTTCGCCGTTTGCGGAAGAAAGTCTGATGTAGAACAAGTAGCAGAAGCATACATGCTCAAGAGGGATCACCCGAAATTCAAAGGCAACTGAATTTCGGCAACGGGGCATCGAAGTCGGAATGCCGCGAAACTCACCGAGTCAAAGCGTTTCGCCGTTTGCGGAAGAAGTCTGATGTAGAACAAGTAGCAGAAGCATACATGCTCAAGAGGGATCACCCGAAATTCAAAGGCAACTGAATTTCGGCAACCGGGGCATCGAAGTCGGAATGCCGCGAAACTCACCGAGTCAAAGCGTTTCGCCGTTTGCGGAAGAAGTCTGATGTAGAACAAGTAGCAGAAGCATACATGCTCAAGAGGGATCACCCGAAATTCAAAGGCAACTGAATTTCGGCAACCGGGGCATCGAAGTCGGAATGCCGCGAAACTCACCGAGTCAAAGCGTTTCGCCGTTTGCGGAAGAAAGTCTGATGTAGAACAAGTAGCAGAAGCATACATGCTCAAGAGGGATCACCCGAAATTCAAAGGCAACTGAATTTCGGCAACCGGGGCATCGAAGTCGGAATGCCGCGAAACTCACCGAGTCAAAGCGTTTCGCCGTTTGCGGAAGAAAGTCTGATGTAGAACAAGTAGCAGAAGCATACATGCTCAAGAGGGATCACCCGAAATTCAAAGGCAACTGAATTTCGGCAACCGGGGCATCGAAGTCGGAATGCCGCGAAACTCACCGAGTCAAAGCGTTTCGCCGTTTGCGGAAGAAGTCTGATGTAGAACAAGTAGCAGAAGCATACATGCTCAAGAGGGATCACCCGAAATTCAAAGGCAACTGAATTTCGGCAAACGGGGCATCGAAGTCGGAATGCCGCGAAACTCACCGAGTCAAAGCGTTTCGCCGTTTGCGGAAGAAAGTCTGATGTAGAACAAGTAGCAGAAGCATACATGCTCAAGAGGGATCACCCGAAATTCAAAGGCAACTGAATTTCGGCAACCGGGGCATCGAAGTCGGAATGCCGCGAAACTCACCGAGTCAAAGCGTTTCGCCGTTTGCGGAAGAAAGTCTGATGTAGAACAAGTAGCAGAAGCATACATGCTCAAGAGGGATCACCCGAAATTCAAAGGCAACTGAATTTCGGCAACCGGGCATCGAAGTCGGAATGCCGCGAAACTCACCGAGTCAAAGCGTTTCGCCGTTTGCGGAAGAAAGTCTGATGTAGAACAAGTAGCAGAAGCATACATGCTCAAGAGGGATCACCCGAAATTCAAAGGCAACTGAATTTCGGCAACCGGGCATCGAAGTCGGAATGCCGCGAAACTCACCGAGTCAAAGCGTTTCGCCGTTTGCGGAAGAAAGTCTGATGTAGAACAAGTAGCAGAAGCATACATGCTCAAGAGGGATCACCCGAAATTCAAAGGCAACTGAATTTCGGCAACCGGGGCATCGAAGTCGGAATGCCGCGAAACTCACCGAGTCAAAGCGTTTCGCCGTTTGCGGAAGAAGTCTGATGTAGAACAAGTAGCAGAAGCATACATGCTCAAGAGGGATCACCCGAAATTCAAAGGCAACTGAATTTCGGCAAACGGGGCATCGAAGTCGGAATGCCGCGAAACTCACCGAGTCAAAGCGTTTCGCCGTTTGCGGAAGAAAGTCTGATGTAGAACAAGTAGCAGAAGCATACATGCTCAAGAGGGATCACCGAAATTCAAAGGCAACTGAATTTCGGCAACCGGGGCATCGAAGTCGGAATGCCGCGAAACTCACCGAGTCAAAGCGTTTCGCCGTTTGCGGAAGAAAGTCTGATGTAGAACAAGTAGCAGAAGCATACATGCTCAAGAGGGATCACCCGAAAATTTCGGCAAGGCATCGAAGTCGGAATGCCGCGAAACTCACCGAGTCAAAGCGTTTCGCCGTTTGCGGAAGAAGTCTGATGTAGAACAAGTAGCAGAAGCATACATGCTCAAGAGGGATCACCCGAAAATTTCAAAGGCAACTATATTTCAGAACCGGGGTATCGAGAGTCGGAACAATGCCGAGGAGCAGAAACTCACCGAGTTCAAAGACGTTTCGCCGTTTGGCGGAAGATTTAGTGTGATGTAGACACAAGTTTGGCAGAAGCATACATGCTCAAGAGGGATCACCCGAAATTCAAAGTCAACTGAATTTCAGCAACCGGGGCATCAAAGTCGGATTGCCTCGAAACTCACCGAGTCAAAGCGTTTCGCCGTATACGGAAGAAAGTATGTTGTAGATAAAGTAGCAGAAGCATACATGCTCATGAGGGATCACCCGAAATTCAAAGGCAACTAAATTTCGGCAACAGGGGCATCGAAGTCGGAAGGACGCGAAACTCACCGAGTCAAAGCGTTTCGCCGTTTGCGGAAGAAGGTATGATGTAGAACAAGTAGCAGAAGCATACATGCTCAAGAGGGATCACCTGAAATTCAAAGGCAACTGAATTTCGGCAACCGGGCCGTCGAACTCGGAATTCCTCGAAACTCACCGAGTCAAAGCGTTTCACCGTTTGCGGAAGAAAGTCTGATGTAGAACAAGTAGCAGAAGCATACATGCTCAAGAGGGATCACCCGAAATTCAAAGGCAACTGAATTTCGGCAACCGGGCATCGAAGTTGGAATGCCGCGAAACTCACCGAGTCAAAGCGTTTCGCCGTTTGCGGAAGAAAGTCTGATGTAGAACAAGTAGCAGAAGCATACATGCTCAAGAGG
>CM055347.1:307757-355985 GCA_029228515.1 Populus alba x Populus x berolinensis
AAATTCAGTTGCCTTTGAATTTCGGGTGATCCCTCTTGAGCATGTATGCTTCCGCTACTTGTTCTACATCAGACAACTTCCGCAAACAGCAAAACGCTTTGACTCGGTGAGTTTCGCGGCATTCGACTTCGTTCCCCGGTTGCCGAAATTCAGTTGCCTTTGAATTTCGGGTGATCCTCTTTGAGCATGTATGCTTCCACTACTTGTTCTACATCATACTTCTTCCGCAAACGGCGAAACGCTTTGACTCGGTGAGTTTCGCGGCATTCCGACTTCGATGCCCCGGTTGCCGAAATTCAGTTGCCTTTGAATTTCGGGTGATCCCTCTTGAGCATGTATGCTTCCGCTACTTGTTCTACATCAGACAACTTTCGCAAACGGCGAAACGCTTTGACTCGGTGAGTTTCGCGGCATTCCGACTTCGATGCCCGGTTGCGAAATTCAGTTGCCTTTGAATTTCGGGTGATCCCTCTTGAGCATGTATGCTTCCGCTACTTGTTCTACATCAGACTTCTTCCGCAAACGGCGAAACGCTTTGACTCGGTGAGTTTCGCGGCATTCCGACTTCGATGCCCCGGTTGCCGAAATTCAGTTGCCTTTGAATTTCGAGAGATCTCTCTTGAGCATGCATGCTTCTGCTACTTGTTCTACATCATACTTCTTCTTCAAACAGTGAAACGCTTTGACTCGGTCAGTTTCGCGGCATTCCGACTTCGATGCCCCGGTTGCCGAAATTCAGTTGCCTTTGAATTTCGGGAGATCCCTCTTGAGCATGTATGCTTCTGCTACTTGTTCTACATCAGACTTCTTCCGCAAACGGCGAAACGCTTTGACTCGGTGAGTTTCGCGGCATTCCGACTTCGATGCCCGGTTGCCGAAATTCAGTTGCCTTTGAATTTCGGGTGATCCCTCTTGAGCATGTATGCTTCTGCTACTTGTTCTACATCAGACTTCTTCCGCAAACGGCAAACGCTTTGACTCGGTGAGTTTCGCGGCATTCCGACTTCGATGCCCCGGTTGCCGAAATTCAGTTGCCTTTGAATTTCGGGTGATCCCTCTTGAGCATGTATGCTTCTGCTACTTGTTCTACATCATACTTCTTCCGCAAACGGCGAAACGCTTTGACTCGGTGAGTTTCGCGGCATTCCGACTTCGATGCCCCGGTTGCCGAAATTCAGTTGCCTTTGAATTTCGGGTGATCCCTCTTGAGCATGTATGCTTCTGCTACTTGTTCTACATCAGACTTCTTCCGCAAACAGCAAACGCTTTGACTCGGTGAGTTTCGCGGCATTCCGACTTCGATGCCCCGGTTGCCGAAATTCAGTTGCCTTTGAATTTCGGGTGATCCCTCTTGAGCATGTATGCTTCTGCTACTTGTTCTACATCAGACTTCTTCCGCAAACGGCGAAACGCTTTGACTCGGTGAGTTTCGCGGCATTCCGACTTCGATGCCCGGTTGCCGAAATTCAGTTGCCTTTGAATTTCGGGTGATCCCTCTTGAGCATGTATGCTTCTGCTACTTGTTCTACATCAGACTTCTTCCGCAAACGGCGAAACGCTTTGACTCGGTGAGTTTCGCGGCATTCCGACTTCGATGCCCGGTTGCCGAAATTCAGTTGCCTTTGAATTTCGGGTGATCCCTCTTGAGCATGTATGCTTCTGCTACTTGTTCTACATCAGATTTCTTCGCAAACGGCGAAACGCTTTGACTCGGTGAGTTTCGCGGCATTCCGACTTCGATGCCCGGTTGCCGAAATTCAGTTGCCTTTGAATTTCGGGTGATCCCTCTTGAGCATGTATGCTTCTGCTACTTGTTCTACATCAGACTTCTTCCGCAAACGGCGAAACGCTTTGACTCGGTGAGTTTCGCGGCATTCCGACTTCGATGCCCCGCTTGCCGGAAATTCAGTTGCCTTTGAATTTCCGGGTGATCCCGCTTGAGCATGTATGCTTCTGCTACTTGATTCTACATCATACTTCTTCCGTGTCAAACGGCGAAACGCTTTGACTCGGTGAGTTTCGCGGCATTCCGACTTCGATGCCCCGGTTGCCGAAATTCAGTTGCCTTTGAATTTTAGGGTGATCCCTCTTGATCATGTATGCTTCCTCTACTTGATCTACGAACAGACGAACTTCCGCAAACGGCAAAACGCTTTGACTCGGTGAGTTTTCGCGGCATTCCCGACTTCGATGCCCCGGTTGCCTGAAATTCAGTTGCCTTTGAATTTTCGGGTGAAATCGCTCTTGAAGCAAATATGCTTCCGCTAATTGTTCTACAGCAGACATTCTTCCCGCAAAGGGTGATACGCTTTGACTCGGTGAGTTTCGCGCAATTCCGACTTAGATGCCCTCGGTTGCCGAAAATCAGTTGCCTTTGAATTTCGTGTGATCCCTCATTATCATGTAAAGCTTCCGCTACTTGTTCTACATCATACTTCCTTCCGCAAACGGCAAACGCTTATGACTCGGTGAGTTTCGCGGCATTCCGACCTTCGATGCCCCGGTTGCCGAAATTCAGTTGCCTTTGAATTTCGGGTGATCCCTCTTGAGCATGTATGCTTCCGCCTACTTGTTCTAACATCAGACTTCCTTCCGCAAACGGCGAAACGCTTTGACTCGGTGAGTTTCAGCGGCATTACCAGACTTCGATGCCCCGGTTGCCCGAAATTCAGTTGCCTTTGAAATTTCGGGTAGATTCCCTCTTGATCTCATGTAAAGCATCCGCTACTTGTTTCAAACCATCAGACTTCTTCCGCAAACAGCAAAACGCTTTGGACTCGGTGAGTTTTCGCGGCATTCCGACTTCGATGCCCCGTTGCCCGAAATTCAGTTGCCTTTGAATTTCGGGTGATCCCTCTTGAGCATGTATGCTTCCTGCTAACTTGTTCTAACATCAGACATCTTCCGCAAACGGCGAAAGGCATTTGACTCGGTGAGATTTCGCGGCATTCCGCCTTCGAATGTGCCCCCGGTTGCCGAAAATTCAAGTTGCCTTTTGAATTTCGGTGATCCCTCTTGATCATGTATGCTTCCGCTACTTGTTCTACATCAGACTTCTCCCCCAAACGGCGAAACGCTTTTGACCATCGGTGAGTTTCGGCTGCATTCCGACTTCGTTGCCCCGGTTGCCGAAATCAGTTGGCTTTGAAATTTCGTGTGATGCCCTGTTGAGCATAGTATGCTTCTGCTACTTGTTCTACATTAGACTTCTTCCGCAAACATCGAAAGGCTTTGACTCGGTGAGTTACTCGCGGCATGTCCGACTTCGATGCCTCGGTTGCCGAAATTTTCAGTTGTCTTTGAATTTCGGGTGATCCCCCTTGAGCATGTATGCTTCCACTACTTCTTTCTACATCAATACTTCTTCCTCAAACGGCGAAACGCTTTGACTCGGTGAGATTTTTCGCGTGGTGTGGTGGGGGGGGGGGGGGGGGGAGGGTGTTGGTGGGGGCGTCGTTGGTGTGGGCATTCCGACTTCGATGCCCCGGTTTTGCCGAAATTCAGTTGCCTTTGAATTTCGGGTGATCCCGCTTGAGCATGTATGCTTCCGCTACTTGTTCTACATCATATATCTTACCGCAAACGGCGAAACGCTTTTGACTCGGTGAGTTTTCGCGGCATTCCGACTTCGATGCCGCGGTTGCCTGAAGATTCAGTTTGCCTTTTGAATTTCGGGTGATCCCTCTTGAGCATGTATGCTTCCGCTACTTGTTCTAGCATCAGACTATCTTCCGGCAAACGGCGAAAACGCTTTGACTCGGATGAGTTTCGCGAAATTCCGACTTGTCGATGCCCCGGTTGCCGAAATTCAGATGCCTTTGAATTTCGGGTGATCCCTCTTGAGCATCTGTATGACTTCCGCTACTTGTTCTACATCAGACTTCTTCCGTCCAAAAGAGGTGCGAAACGGCTTTGACTCGTGAGTTTTCGCGGCATTCCGACTTCGATGCCCCGGGTTGCCGAAATTCCAGTTGCTCTTTGAATTTCGGAGTGGATCCTCCCTTGAGCATGTATGCTTCCGCGTACTTGTTTCTACATCAGACTCTCTTCCGCAAACGGCGAAACGCTTTGACTCGGTGAGTTTTTTCGCGGCATTGCCGACTTCGATGCCCCGGTTGCCGTAATTTCAGTTGCCTTTGAATTACTCGGGTGATCGCTCTTGATCATGTATGCTTCTGCTACTTGTTCTAACATGCAACTTCTTCCGCACAAAAACGGCGAAACGCTTTGACTCGGTGAGTTTCGCGTCATTCCTACTTCGATGCCCCTGGTTGCCGAAATTCAGTTGCCTTTGAATTTTCGGGTGATCCCTCTTGAGCATGTAATGCTCCGCTAACTTGTTCTACATCATACTTCTTCCGCAAACGGCGAAGACGCTTTGACTCCGTGAGTTTTCGCGGCACATTCCGACTTCGATGCCCCGGTTTGCCGAAATTCAGTTGCCTTTGAATTTCGGGTGATCCTCCCTTGAGCATGTTTGCTTCCAGCTACTTGTTCTAACAATCAGACTTCTTCCGCAATCATTACTCGAAATGCTTTGACTCGGTGAGGATTTCGCGGCATTCCGACTTCGATGGCCCGGTTGCCGAAAATCAGTTGCCTTTGAATTTCGGGTGATCCCTCTTGACGCATGTATGCTTCTGCTACTTGTTTTTTTTACATCATACTTCATCCGCAAACGGCGAAACGCTTTGACTCGGTGAGTTTTCGCGGCATTTCCGACTTGTGATGCCCCGGTTGCCGAAATTCAAGTAGCCCTTTGAATTTCGGGTGATCACATCTTGAGCATATATGCTTCTGCTACTTGTTCTAACATTAAACTTTCTTCCGCAAACGGCGAAACGCTTTGACTCGGTGAGTTTTCGCGGGCATTCCCCGACTTCGATGGTCCCGGGTTGCCCGAAATTCAGTTGCCTTTGAATTTCCGGGTGAATCCCTCTTGAGCATGTGTGCTTCCCCTAACTAATGTTCTACATCATACTTCTTCCTCAAACGGCGAACGCTTTGACTCGGTGAGTATCCGCGACATTGCGAACTTTCGATGCCCCGGTTGCCGAAATTCAATTGCCTTTGAATTTCGGGTGATCCCGCTTGAGCATGTATGCTTTCCGCTACTTGTTCTACATCAGATTTCTTCCGCAAACGGACGAAACGCTTTGACTCGGTGAGTTTCGCGGCATTCCGACTTCGATGCCCCGGTTGCCGAAATTTTCAGTTGCCTGTTGAATTTCGGGTGATCCCTCTTGAGCATGTATGCTTCCGCTACTTGTTCTACATCAGACTTCTTCCGCAAACGGCGAAACGCTTTTGACTCGGTGAGTTTTCGCGACATTCCGACTTCGATGCCCCGCTTGCCGAAATTCAGTTGCCCTTTAGAATTTTCGGGTGATCCCTTCTTGAGCATGTATGCTTCCGCTAATTGTTCTACATCAGACTTCTTCCGTCAAACGGCGAAACGCCTTTGACTCGGTGAATATTTCGCGGTCATTTCCGACTTCGTATGCCCCGGTTTGCCGAAATACCAGTTGCCCTTTGTATTTCGGGTGATTCCCCACTTGTAGCATGTATGCTTCCCCGCTACTTGTTCTACATCAGACTATCTGTCCGCAAACGTCAAAACGCTATTGACTCGGTGAGTATTCTCGGCCATTCCGACATTCGATGCCCCGGTTGCCAAATTCAGTTGCCTTTGAATTTCGGGTGATCCCTCTTTGAGCATGTATGCTTCCGCGACTTGTTCTACAATCAGACTTCTTCCGCAAACGGCGAAACGCTTTGACTCGGTGAGTTATCGCGGCATTCCGACTTTCGATGCCCCGGTTGCCGAAATTCAGTTGGCCTTTGAATTTCGGGTGATCCCTCTTGAGCATGTATGCTTCCCCTACTTGTTCTACAATCAGACTTCTTCCGCAAACGGCGAAACCGCTTTTAGACACGGTGAGTTTTCGCGGCATTCCGACTTCGATGCCCCGGTTTGCCGAGAATTCAGTTGCGTTTGAATTGTTGGGTGATCCCTCTTGAGCATGTAAGCTTCCGCGACTTGTTCTACATCCAGACTTCTTCCGCAAACGGCGAAACGCTTTGACTCGGTGAGGTTTCGCGCTCTTCCGACTTCGATGCCCCGCTTGCCGAAATTCAGTTGCCTTTGAATTTCGGGTGATCCCTCTTGAGCCACGTATGCCTTCCCCTACTTTTTCTAGCATCATACATTCTTCCGTCAAACGGCCGAAACAGCTTTGACTCGGTGAGTTTCGCGGCATTCCGACTTCGATGCCCCGGTTTGCCGAAATTCAGTTGCCTTTGAATAGTTCTCTGGGTGATCCCTCTTTGAGCATGTTTGCTTCCCGCTACTTGTTCTACATCAGACTTCTTCCGCAAACGGCGAAACGCTTTTGACTCGTTGATTTTCGTCGACATTCCGACTTCGATGCCCCGGTTGCCGAAATTCAGTTGCCTTTAGAATTTCGGGTGATCCCGCTTGAGCATGTAATGCTTCTCGCTACTTGTTCTACATCAGACTTCTTCCGCAAACGGCGAAACGCTTAGACTCGGTGAGTTTTCGCGAGCATTCCGACTTCGATGCCCCGGTTGCCGAAATTCATGTTGCCTTGTGAATTTCGGGTGATCCATCTTGAGCATGTACTGCTTCCTCTACTTGTTTCTACATCAGACTTCTTCTTCAAACGGCAAAACGCTTTGACTCGGTGAGTTTTCGCGGCATTCCGACTTCGATGCCCCGTTTGCCGCAATTCAGTTTGCCTATTGAATTTCGGGTTGATCCCTCTATGAGGCAATGTATGCTTCCGCTACTTGTATCTACATCAGACTTTCTTCCGCAACGGCGAAACGCTTTGACTCGGTGAGTTTCGCGGCATTCCGAAGGGGGTTGATTGGGGGGGGGGGGGGGGGGGGGGGGGGGGGGGACAAAAAATATTTTGTTTTTTGGTTGGTTGATTTGGGAAAAAATATAAAAAATAGAAAAAAAATTGGGGGGGGGAAAAAAAAAAAAAAGGGGGAATAATATAAAAAAATAAAAAAAAAAAAAATGGGGGGGGGGTGTGGGGGGGGGGGGTGAAATTTAAAAAAAAAAGGGAAGTTTGGAATGAGGGTTGGGAGTGTGATGAAGGTATGGTGATGAAGAGTAGGGGAGTAATGATTAGGAGGAGGATTTAAGTTTAAGAGTGTATAGGTGGGAGAGATGGAAATAGAGTGAAAAGTGAGTTTTGATGGAAGGTGGGAGTAAATATTAATTGTGGATTAAGATATTGTGATTAATAATAAGTATTTAGATTAAGATTTGATTGGTATATTGTGTTGAAGATTGAATAGGATTCGATAGCCCCGGTTGCCGAGACATTCAGTTGCCTATTGAATTTCGTGTGATCCCTCTTGATCATGTATGCTTCCGATACTTGTTTTACATCAAGACAACTTCCGCAAACAGCAAAACGCTTTGAACTCGGTGAGTTTCGCGGGCATTCCGACTTTGAATGCCCCGGTGCCCGAAATTCAGTTGGCTTTGAATTTCGGGTGATCACTCTTGAGCATGTCTGCTTCTGCTAATTGTTCTACAGCAGACTTCTTCCGCAAACAGCGAAAGGCTGCTTGCGGAAGAAATCTAATGTAGAACAAGTAGCGGAAGCATTAGATTTCTTCCGCAAACGGCGAAACGCTTTGACTCGGTGAGTTTCGCGGCATTCCGCCTTCGATGGCCCGGTTGCCGAAATTCAGTTGCCTTTGAATTTCGGGTGATCCCTCTTGCGCATGTGTGGTTCCACTACTTGTTCTACATTATACTTCTTCCTCAAACGGCGAAACGCTTTGACTCGGTGAGTTTCGCGGCATTCCGACTTTGATGCCCCGGTTGCCGAAATTCATTTGCCTTTGAATTTCGTGTGATCCATCTTGAGCATGTATGCTTCCGCTACTTGTTCTACATTAGATTTCTTCCGCAAACGGCGAAACGCTTTGACTCGGTGAGTTTCGCGGCATTCCAGCTGCGATGCCCCGGTTGCCGAAATTCAGTTGCCTTTGAATTTAGGGTGATCCCTCTTGATCATGTATGCTTCCGCTACTTGTTCTACATCAGACAACTTCCGCAAACGGCAAAACGCTTTTGACTCGGTGAGTTTCGCGGCATTCCGACTTCGATGCCCCGGTTGCCGAAATTCAGTTGCCTTTGAATTTCGGTGATCGCTCTTGAGCATATATGCTTCCGCTAATTGTTCTACAGCAGACTTCTTCCGCAAATGGAGAAACGCTTTGACTCGGTGAGTTTTCGCGGCATTCGGACTTTGATGCCCCGGTTGCCGAAATTCAGTTGCCTTTGAATTTCGAGTGATCCATCTTGAGCATGGTATGCTTCCGCTACTTGTTCTACATCATACTTCTTCTTCAAACGGCGAAACGCTTTGACTCGGTGAGTTTCTCGGCATTCCGACTTCGAATGCCCCGGTTGCCGAAATTCAGTTGCCTTTGAATTTCGGGTGATCCCTCTTGAGCATGTATGCTTCCGCTACTTGTTCTACATCAGACTTCTTCTGCAAACGGCGAAAGGCTTTGACTCGGTGAGTTTCGCGGCATTCCGACTTCGATGCCCCGGTTGCCGAAATTCAGTTGCCTTTGAATTTCGGGTGATCCCTCTTGATCATGTATGCTTCCGCTACTTGTTTTACATCAGACAACTTCCGCAAACAGCAAAACGCTTTGACTCGGTGAGTTTCGCGGCATTCCGACTTTGATGCCCCGGTTGCCGAAATTCAGTTGGCTTTGAATTTCGGGTGATCACTCTTGAGCATGTCTGCTTCTGCTAATTGTTCTACAGCAGACTTCTTCCGCAAACAGCGAAAGGCTTTGACTCGGTGAGTTTTTTCGCGGCATTTCCGACTTCGATGGCCCGGTTGCCGAAATTCAGTTGCCTTTGAATTTCGGGTGATCCCTCTTGCGCATGTATGGTTCACTACTTGTTCTACATTATACTTCTTCCTCAAACGGCGAAACGCTTTGACTCGGTGAGTTTCGCGGCATTCCGACTTTGATGCCCCGGTTGCCGAAATTCATTTGCCTTTGAATTTCGGGTGATCCCGCTTGAGCATGTATGCTTCCGCTACTTGTTCTACATCATACTTCTTCGTCAAACGGCGAAACGCTTTGACTCGGTGAGTTTCGCGGCATTCCGACTTCGATGCCCCGGTTGCCGAAATTCAGTTTGCCTTTGAATTTCGGGTGATCCCGCTTGAGCATGTATGCTTCCGCTACTTGTTCTACATCATACTTCTTCGTCAAACGGCGAAACGCTTTGACTCGGTGAGTTTCGCGGCATTCCGACTTCGATGCCCCGGTTGCCGAAATTCAGTTGCCTTTGAATTTAGGGTGATCCCTCTTGATCATGTATGCTTCCGCTACTTGTTCTACATCAGACAACTTCCGCAAACGGCAAAACGCTTTGACTCGGTGAGTTTCGCGGCATTCCGACTTCGATGCCCCGGTTGCCGAAATTCAGTTGCCTTTGAATTTCGGGTGATCGCTCTTGAGCATATATGCTTCCGCTAATTGTTCTACAGCAGACTTCTTCCGCAAACAGTGAAACGCTTTGACTCGGTGAGTTTCGCGGCATTCGACTTTGATGCCCCGGTTGCCGAAATTCAGTTGCCTTTGAAGTTCGGGTGATCCATCTTGAGCATGTATGCTTCCGCTAGTTGTTCTACATCATACTTCTTCTTCAAACAGCGAAACGCTTTGACTCGGTGAGTTTCTCGGCATTCCGACTTCGATGCCCCGGTTGCCAAATTCAGTTGCCTTTGAATTTGGGTGATCCCTCTTGAGCATGTAAGCTTCCGGTATTTGTTCTACATCAGACTTCTTCTGCAAACGGCGAAAGGCTTTGACTCGGTGAGTTTCGCGGCTTTTCCGACTTCGATGCCCGGTTGCCGAAATTCAGTTGGCTTTGAATTTGGGGTGATCCCTCTTGAGCACGTATGCTTCCCCTACTTTTTTCTACATCAGACAACTTCCGCAAAAGGCGAAACGCTTTGACTCGGTGAGTTTCGCGACATTCCGACTTCGATGCCCCGGTTGCCGAAATTCAGTTGCCTTTGAATTTCGGGTGATCCATCTTGAGCATGTTTGCTTCCGCTACTTGTTCTACATCATACTTCTTCTTCAAACGGCAAAACGCTTTAACTCGGTGAGTTTCGCGGCATTCCGACTTCGATGCCCCGGTTGCCGAAATTCAGTTGCCTTTGAATTTCGGGAGATCCCTCTTGAGCATGTATGCTTCCGCTACTTGTTCTACATCAGACAACTTCCGCAAACAGCAAAACGCTTTGACTCGGTGAGTTTCGCGGCATTCCGACTTTGATGCCCCGGTTGCCGAAATTCAGTTGCCTTTGAATTTCGGGTGATCCATCTTGAGCATGTATGCTTCCGCTACTTGGTCTACATCATACTTCTTCTTCAAACGGCGAAACGCTTTGACTCGGTGAGTTTTTCGGCATTCCGCCTTCGATGGCCCGGTTGCCGAAATTCAGTTGCCTTTGAATTTCGGGTGATCCCTCGTGCGCATGTGTGGTTCCACTACTTGTTCTACATCATACTTCTACTTCAAACGGCGAAACGCTTTGACTCGGTGAGTTTCTCGGCATTCCGACTTCGATGCCCCGGTTGCCGAAATTCAGTTGCCTTTGAATTTCGGGTGATCGCTCTTGAGCATATATGCTTCCGCTAATTGTTCTACAGCAGACTTCTTCCGCAAACGGCGAAACGCTTTGACTCGGTGAGTTTCGCGGCATTCGACTTTGATGCCCCGGTTGCCGAAATTCAGTTGCCTTTGAATTTCGGGTGATCCATCTTGAGCATGTATGCTTCCGCTACTTGTTCTACATCATACTTCTTCTTGAAACGGCGAAACGCTTTGACTCGGTGAGTTTCTCGGCATTCCGACTTCGATGCCACGGTTGCCGAAATTCAGTTGCCTTGAATTTCGGGTGATCCATCTTGAGCATGTATGCTTCCGCTACTTGTTCTACATCATACTTCTTCTTGAAACGGCGAAACGCTTTGACTCGGTGAGTTTCTCGGCATTCCGCCTTCGATGGCCCGGTTGCCGAAATTCAGTTGCCTTTGAATTTCGGGTGATCCCTCTTGCGCATGTGTGGTTCCACTACTTGTTCTACATCATACTTCTTCCTCAAACGGCGAAACGCTTTGACTCGGTGAGTTTCGCGGCATTCCGACTTCGATGCCCCGGTTGCCGAAATTCATTTGCCTTTGAATTTCGGGTGATCCATCTTGAGCATCTATGCTTCCGCTACTTGTTCTACATGAGATTTCTTCCGCAAACGGCGAAAGGCTTTGACTCGTTGAGTTTCGCGGCATTCCGACTTCGATGCCCCGGTTGCCTAAATTCAGTTGTCTTTGAATTTCGGGTGATCCCTCTTGAGCATGTTTGCTTCCGCTACTATTTCTACATCATACTTCTTCCGCAAACGGCGAAACGCTTTGAGTCGGTGAGTTTCGCGACATTTCGACTTCGATGCCCGGCTTGCCGAAATTCAGTTGCCTTTGAATTTCGGGTGATCCCGCTTGAGCATGTATGCTTCCGCTACTTGTTCTACATCATACTTCTTCGTCAAACGGCGAAACGCTTTGACTCGGTGAGTTTCGCGGCATTCCGGCTTCGATGCCCCGGTTGCCGAAATTCATTTGCCTTTGAATTTCGGGTGATCCATCTTGAGCATGTATGCTTCCGCTACTTGTTCTACATCATACTTCTTCTTCAAACGGTGAAACGCTTTGACTCGGTGAGTTTCTCGGCATTCCGACTTCGATGCCCCGGTTGCCAAAATTCAGTTGCCTTTGAATTTTGGGTGATCCCTCTTGAGCATGTAAGCTTCCGCTACTTGTTCTACATCAGACTTCTTCTGCAAACGGCGAAAGGCTTTGACTCGGTGAGTTTCGCGGCATTCCGACTTCGATGCCCCGGTTGCCGAAATTCAGTTGGCTTTGAATTTGGGGTGATCCCTCTTGAGCATGTATGCTTGCCCTACTTTTTCTACATCAGACAACTTCCGCAAACGGCGAAACGCTTTGACTCGGTGAGTTTCGCGCCATTCCGACTTCGATGCCTCGGTTGCCGAAATTCAGTTGCCTTTGAATTTCGGGTGATCCATCTTGAGCATGTATGCTTCCGCTACTTGTTCTACATCATACTTCTTCTTCAAACGGCGAAACGCTTTGACTCGGTGAGTTTCGCGGCATTCCGACTTCGATGCCCCGGTTGCCGAAATTCAGTTGCCTTTGAATTTAGGGTGATCCCTCTTGATCATGTATGCTTCCGCTACTTGTTCTACATCAGACAACTTCCGCAAACAGCAAAACGCTTTGACTCGGTGAGTTTCGCGGCATTCCGATTTTGATGCCCCGTGTTGCGATGTCGCGGTCGCACAAATTAATTACCCTAGCTTAAAACACAACACACAAGATAGTATAGAGCAAGCAAGGGGTCGATCCCACGAGGAAGTTTGAAGTCAGATTTTTATGTTGTACGTTATGTAATTGGGGGGGATTTGATTTATGATGATCTAAAATATAGAAGAAATTAAACTAGCAAACAAAATCAATTGAAACTGAAATATATCAAGAAAACAAACCTTGGTTGCAAGCACACGTCCACCAACGGAAATTAGAACCGATCCTTGAAACGAAACTCCAGTTTATATTATGAATTTTATCTTTTCTTAATATTGGTTAATTAACGGATCCGCCGTATAACTAGCCCTAACCAACAAACAATCACAGTGTCCGCACTAATGATTTAATCCAATGGCAGCCTTAAGATCCAGATAAATTCATTAATCTTAACAACCAAGTTGTCAATTTGTGTTGCTATGATCGAATGTTCTCCCTAAGTTTAATAACGTAGTTCCGCTACAATTATCAAGCTTAGTTGCTTCACAAGTTTATATACCACAACTCCGGTTTTGATATCAAACTTAGCAAAAGATTGTTCACAATAATAACTTAGAGTCCGCTCTAGCAATCATCAACAACAATCATAGGAAATATGCATAGGAAAACAAACATACTCATTCATAACATAAACTGAAAATAAAAGGAAGAATAAATCTCACGGTTCTTGAAATCCGAAGGTTTGTTGTGTCCTTGCAACCAAGAAAACGAGCTTAGCCTTGCATATCTATTGAACAACTACTCCTAAAGATGAAAGAATACATAATTTCTGATTTGTAGAGAGGAGAGTTTGTGTTTCCTCCTTCTTCTTTCTCTTCTTTTCTTTTACCTCCTTCTACTCACCCTCTATTTATACACAAATTGTAAGTAAGAAAATATCAAAGCTCAAGTGTGAACATCAATAGATGGTGGTAGTGTGAAGGCTGCTGGCTGCTGGCTGCTGGCTGCTGGGTTGAGGTTGGTGGCTGCCATGAGGTTGGTGGTTGCCATGAGGTTGGTGGCTGCCTTCCTTGACCTTCTAGAATATTTACTAGAGGAGCTAAATTTCTGGTCGGTTTGGATGCTTCTAGATGAAATTTGGATTCGTTTTTTTCACGCAACCTGCTTGCTGGCAGAATTCAGCTGTCATCTTTGAAAAATCATATATCCCTCATATGACATCGTTTTTGGCTGAAATTTGGAGCGTTTATAGATCTTTGAGTAAGGAATCCAACAAAATTGAGTTTGCATCAATTGAACTTCTGAAGCTCCAGATATTGAATTTTTAATGGGCAAAGGTCAACATTGGCAGACTGCGAGATTTGACTTTGAAGGATGTGATTTCCATGATCTTTCTCTTTTTATTTTTCTTGCATTACATTTCCAAAAAGGTATGGATGTTAGCTTTTTAATGCCACTGGAATCACTTCATTTCGATCTCTGGAACTCACGCTCTGCACAAAATACCGACTGAACGTCAAATCTGCCAATTACCTCCAATTTACTCCTTTTTGCATCTTTCATCCAAAAATGCCTTCAAAACATAAAACAAAGAATATCAAGGCATTTTATATAAATAACATATGCAAAACACTAGTTAAATGCGGGTGAAACTATCAAATAATATGGTTACATCAAATACCCCCACACTTAGCTCTTGCTCGTCCTCGAGAAAGGATAAATAAAATTAAATTGAAAATAACTATGATCAATTTCTTAATCTCCATCAATGTCTAAGAGTACAAGCATTATAAACAAGAATACAATCATGAAGGATAAATAATATAATTCTCATGAATTTATTTACATGCAAACTTCAAAACTCAATCAATCGTCTGGATTTAAATGAAATCTATGCCATGCCAAAGTGATAGGTCCTCTCATTGATATACACTCCAACACTCATGTGTTTAGGGTTTATGTGTTTAAATCTCTCAAATTCAATCAAAGAGTATGTTCTACCATAAGCTTGCTTTTCAATCTCATCTCCATTAGCAACTTATTACAAGTATTACATGAATCAAAAGGTCTTATTTTCCGGTTGTAATGGGGCTGAGGTTAAGGTGAGGTAAAAGAAAGTAAAAGGAAAGGTTCAAACCAATGAAAGTAGAGCATTTTGAAAAATGATACTTCAAACAAGATATTCCATCAAAGCTCATAAATTTTTCATCTTTAATCACAAATGCTTAACTCCTTTTGATTTCAAGCTCTTTCAACATAAAACCTTAAGAACATAAAGGAATACTTTTTTTTTCTTTTTTTCTTTTTCTTTTTTTTTCTTTGGCAACTTTGCCCATTTTTTCATCAAGCATCACTTCTTTCTTTTCATATAATTTCCAACCATAATTCCATTAAATATTACAAGTATATGCTCTACTAATCCTTGGCCAGGGGAAAAGAAAAACATATATAAAGTTAAGGCTTATACATGGATAAAGCAAAAAAAAGATAACCAAGCTCAAAACGGGTTCACTAAGGATAATATGCTTTAGGTTGGCTTTTTGGCTTGAGGGGTTAAAATTCCTAATGCCTTTATCATCTTCATGTATATTTGTAATGGGATATATTCTCAATAAGATATGAAGCAAGTTCTAGAGATACTTATCATTGAAAGAATGCACACTCAAAGAATATAATGTTGAAGGCTCAAAAGCTTGCATTGGTATAACACTATAAAGTCAACATGGCATATTCTCAAAGTCAATCCCTAAACCAATTAAACCTTAAAATTTGCATGCATACTCCTTCATTTGATTTATATCTTCATCTATCTCAATTAATTCTCATATATAATACTGATATTCTAAAAAACCAATAGGAGTTAAAAAGATCAAACACAAAAAAAAAAAAAACAACAAAGAAAATGAAAATAAGAAAACCAAAATTCTCCCAATACCCCCACACTTAAAACACAACATTGTCCTCAATGTTGAAATAAAAGCAAAGGAACATAAGAGAATGACAAAGATAAAGTAAAATACGAAAATAAAAGATAAGGAAAAAGAAAGCAAATCTGATTTTTTTTTCTTTTTGTGCTGGGTTGCCTCCCAGTAAGCGCTTTTGTTTTATGTCATTGGCTCGACATATTGCATGCTCATTCTTCATAGATTGGTTCAATTAACTCTACAGAAGCGGTGAGTTCTGCCGTCCAACCTTCATAGAAAGGTTTCAAACGATGCCCATTGACTTTGAGTATGTTGTTCGTTTCTAAACTTGTAATTTCAACTGCACCATAAGGAAAAATATTAGAAACAACAAATGGTCCAATCCAACGAGAGCACAACTTTCTAGGAAAAAGTTTCAAACACGAATGATAAAGAAGGATTTTGTCTCCAACATGAAACTCCTTTCTTGTAAGCATTCGGTCATGAAGATTCTTAGTCTTGTCTTTGTAAATCCTTGCATTCTCGTAAGCATCATTTCGAATCTCTTCCACCGTAATTCCAATCTTTTTAGGCACCAAAAGGATAGGCGCCACCCATTCACTGTTTGTGATGGGGTAAATGACTATTGCATCATTGGAACAATTTGCAAAGCTTGCAAATCCAATTCTGATTCATGTATGTTTTTGGGAATACACACGTGCCTCTCCATCTCTTGTATCTTGGTAAAATCATAGTCATTGCTCAAAGCCATGCTTAATCCATACTCATCATCAAAATCACAAACTGGCTGCACACACTTATCAACTTGGTCATAACATGTGATAGAATAAACATTGCTATAAGGATATGTCATTGCATCATGAAAATTAAATTCAATTTTTTCATCTCCTACCTCCATAGACAAGGTATCCTTACCACAATCAATCTTTGTGTTGGCAGTTTTCAAGAATGGTCTCCCAAACAATATAGGAGTGCTGGTTGATGAATCACAAGAATCATGTTCCATATCAAGAATATAAAAGTCACATGGAATAACCAAACTATCAATCTTGACTAGGACATCTTCTATCACACCAAGTGGGTAAACAAAACTATGATCCGCAAGTTGCATTACAATACTAGTTTTATTCAAAGGCTCTAGACTAAGAGAATCATAAACATGTTTAGGCATAACACTAATGGATGCACCTAAATCGCATAAAGTTCTTTTAAAACTAGCATTACCAATAACACATGGGATAGTAAACGCACCTGGGTCTTTTTGTTTCAAAGGCAGATTCTTTTGAACAACAGCAGATACAACTTCACCCATACTTACCGTTTCATGACCTTTCAGTTTGAAAGCTCTCTTGGTAGTACACAACTCCTTCAAGAATTTGGCATACTTGGGAATTTGCTTGATAGCATCAAGCAAAGGAATGTTGAGTTCTACTTTCTTAAAAACCTCTAGAATCTCTTTTTCCTTGTCCTCTTTCTTTGACCTAGAAGAACTCACGGGAAAGAGTGGAATTGTTGTAAAACTGGAATTCATTGAGTGAGGAGTTACCTTTGGAGTGTTGGTCTTTGTTTCAGTTTGTGGAGGAGAAGGATGATGTATCTTCTTTGTACTCAATTCAGTTTCTATCTCTTCTTCTTCCTCCATCTCAATTTGTTTTGACCTTTTCTCTTCAATTTCTTTCCCACTTCGCAACATGATCGCACTAACATGCTCTATTGGATTCAATGCTTGGGAGGGCAATTTTCCATTCATTTGTGCTTCCAATTTTCCCACACTTGAAGCTACTTGCCCCATTTGCTTTTCCAAGTTGTGAATACTTGACCTTGTTTCCTGTTGAAAAGACATGACATTTTGTTGCAAAGTAACAGTATTAGAAGCCAAAGTTTTCATCATCTCACGAAGATCATCATTGGATGATGATTGTCTTGCTTGATAATTCTGTTGGGGTTGAAATCCATTGGGATGGAATTGTTGGCCTTGATTGCCTTGTTGAGGTTGGTTCCCATATCGTAGGTTAGGATGATCTCTCCATCCAGGATTGTACGTGTGGGAAAAAGGATCATACTTACGCTGAGGTTGTCCGTTGAATGCTCCATCTATTGCATGAGCTTGTTCAATGTAATCTTCTTGCATTGTTGGGCACATATTTGAAGCATGTCCTTGTGAGGAGCATATGCTACAAACTTTCACCTGCTGCACATTTCCACAAGCCAAAGAACGCACAAGAGAAGTAAGATCATTAACTTTATTTTCAAGGTTAGAAATACTTACCTCATTTACTCGTTTGTTGGAGAAGTCTCCACGAGTGCCAAATTGTTTCGAGTTGGCTGCCATGTTTGAGATCAATTGGCGTGCAGCCTCAGGTGTCTTATCTACCAATGCGCCTCCACTTGCAGCATCAATGATACTACGGTCAGTAGGCATCAATCCTTCATAGAAATATTGAATGAGCAGTTGATCGGGTATTTGATGATGAGGGCATTGAATACACAGTTGCTCAAATCTTTCCCAATACTCTGAGAGAGTCTCTCCATGAGATTGCCGAATCCCACATATTTCTTTCCTTATGTTGGCAACTCGAGATGCTGGGAAATACTTCTCAAGGAAAATCTTCTTCATGGCATTCCAAGTTCCAATAGATCCTGGGAGAATAGAGAAAAGCCATGCCTTTGCTGCCCCTTTTAAAGAGAAAGGGAAAGCTTTCAACTTAACTTGTTCTTCATCAACTCCATTCGGTTTCATGCCAACACAAACCATATGGAACTCCTTGAGATGAGTATGAGGATCTTCTCCTGCAAGACCATTAAATGTTGGTAACAAATGTATAAAACCAGATTTGAGCTCAAAGTTTACATTATTGTCAATGTTTATGCACAATGGTTGATTTTCCACGTTAGGAGCAGCAAGCTCCTTGAGTGTTTGTTGTCGTGCAATCGCCATGGTGTTGAGGTGAACTTCCTTTCTTAACTTGCGTAAAGTGCTTTCTATTTCAAGATCAACCTGCACTAGACTCTGATTAGTAGAACGGGTTACTGGCATCAATCGCTAAGAAAACTCAAAAGAAAGCAACCACACAAGAGAAAAAAAAAATGAAAATTATATGAAAATCCTATGCTAAAAAAAACTAAAACTACCTAAAAACCTTAGAAAACAACAGAATTTGGCCTCGATGGGGTGGGGCTAGTGGTATACCACTAGTCTTGTTCAGAACGTCGTTTCACTTCAGAAAATGAAGGTTAGAAACCTAATTCCACAAACAATTCTGTCTTCAACAGTACCGCTGCGGCAAGTGAACAGTAACACCGCAAGCAAAAATTCTGTTTTTGTTTTTTTTTTTTTTCAGAAATGTAAATAACAATCACAGAAACTAAAAATAACAGTACAAGCACAAGAATCAACTAAAATTACCTCCCCGGCAACGGCGCCAAAATTTGTTGCGATGTCGCGGTCGCACAAATTAATTACCCTAGCTTAAAACACAACACACAAGATAGTATAGAGCAAGCAAGGGGTCGATCCCATGAGGAAGTTTGAAGTCAGATTTTTATGTTGTACGTTATGTAATTGGGGGGGATTTGATTTATGATGATCTAAAATATAGAAGAAATTAAACTAGCAAACAAAATCAATTGAAACTGAAATATATCAAGAAAACAAACCTTGGTTGCAAGCACACGTCCACCAACGGAAATTAGAACCAATCCTTGAAACGAAACTCCAGTTTATATTATGAATTTTATCTTTTCTTAATATTGGTTAATTAACGGATCCGCCGTATAACTAGCCCTAACCAACAAAACAATCACAGTGTCCGCACTAATGATTTAATCCAATGGCAGCCTTAAGATCCAGATAAATTCATTAATCTTAACAACCAAGTTGTCAATTTGTGTTGCTATGATCGAATGTTCTCCCTAAGTTTAATAACGTAGTTCCGCTACAATTATCAAGCTTAGTTGCTTCACAAGTTTATATACCACAACTCCGGTTTTGATATCAAACTTAGCAAAAGATTGTTCACAATAATAACTTAGAGTCCGCTCTAGCAATCATCAACAACAATCATAGGAAATATGCATAGGAAAACAAACATACTCATTCATAACATAAACTGAAAATAAAAGGAAGAATAAATCTCACGGTTCTTGAAATCCGAAGGTTTGTTGTGTCCTTGCAACCAAGAAAAACGAGCTTAGCCTTGCATATCTATTGAACAACTACTCCTAAAGATGAAAGAATACATAATTTCTGATTTGTAGAGAGGAGAGTTTGTGTTTCCTCCTTCTTCTTTCTCTTCTTTTCTTTTACCTCCTTCTACTCACCCTCTATTTATACACAAATTGTAAGTAAGAAAATATCAAAGCTCAAGTGTGAACATCAATAGATGGTGGTAGTGTGAAGGCTGCTGGCTGCTGGCTGCTGGCTGCTGGGTTGAGGTTGGTGGCTGCCATGAGGTTGGTGGTTGCCATGAGGTTGGTGGCTGCCTTCCTTGACCTTCTAGAATATTTACTAGAGGAGCTAAATTTCTGGTCGGTTTGGATGCTTCTAGATGAAATTTGGATTCGTTTTTTTCACGCAACCTGCTTGCTGGCAGAATTCAGCTGTCATCTTTGAAAAATCATATATCCCTCATATGACATCGTTTTTGGCTTGAAATTTGGAGAGTTTATAGATCTTTGAGTAAGGAATCGAACAAAATTGAGTTTGCATCAATTGGACTTCTGAAGCTCCAGATATTGAATTTTTAATGGGCAAAGGTCAACATTGGCAGACTGCGAGATTTGACTTTGAAGGATGTGATTTCCATGATCTTTCTCTTTTTATTTTTCTTGCATTACATTTCCAAAAAGGTATGGATGTTAGCTTTCAAATGCCACTGGAATCACTTCATTTCGATCTCTGGAACTCACGCTCTGCACAAAATACCGACTGAACGTCAAATCTGCCAATTACCTCCAATTTACTCCTTTTTGCATCTTTCATCCAAAAATGCCTTCAAAACATAAAACAACGAATATCAAGGCATTTTATATAAATAACATATGCAAAACACTAGTTAAATGCGGGTGAAACTATCAAATAATATGGTTACATCAGTTGCCTTTGAATTTCGGGTGATCCCTCTTGAGCATGTATGCTTCCGCTACTTGTTCTACATCATACTTCTTCTTCAAACGGCGAAACGCTTTGACTCGGTGAGTTTCTCGGCATTCCGCCTTCGATGGCCCGGTTGCCGAAATTCAGTTGCCTTTGAATTTCGGGTGATCCCTCTTGCGCATGTGTGGTTCCACTACTTGTTCTACATCATACTTCTTCCTCAAACGGCGAAACGCTTTGACTCGGTGAGTTTCGCGGCATTCCGACTTCGATGCCCCGGTTGCCGAAATTCATTTGCCTTTGAATTTCGGGTGATCCATCTTGAGCATGTATGCTTCCGCTACTTGTTCTACATGAGATTTCTTCCGCAAACGGCGAAAGGCTTTGACTCGGTGAGTTTCGCGGCATTCCGACTTCGATGCCCCGGTTGCCGAAATTCAGTTGCCTTTGAATTTCGGGTGATCCCTCTTGAGCATGTTTGCTTCCGCTACTATTTCTACATCATACTTCTTCCGCAAACGGCGAAACGCTTTGACTCGGTGAGTTTCGCGACATTCCGACTTCGATGCCCCGGTTGCCGAAATTCAGTTGCCTTTGAATTTCGGGTGATCCCTCTTGAGCATGTATGCTTCCGCTACTTGTTCTACATCATACTTCTTCCTCAAACGGCGAAACGCTTTGACTCGGTGAGTTTCGCGGCATTCCGACTTCGATGCCCCGGTTGCCGAAATTCATTTGCCTTTGAATTTCGGGTGATCCATCTTGAGCATGTATGCTTCCGCTACTTGTTCTACATCATACTTCTTCTTCAAACGGCGAAACGCTTTGACTCGGTGAGTTTCTCGGCATTCCGACTTCGATGCCCCGGTTGCCAAAATTCAGTTGCCTTTGAATTTTGGGTGATCCCTCTTGAGCATGTAAGCTTCCGCTACTTGTTCTACATCAGACTTCTTCTGCAAACGGCGAAAGGCTTTGACTCGGTGAGTTTCGCGGCATTCCGACTTCGATGCCCCGGTTGCCGAAATTCAGTTGGCTTTGAATTTGGGGTGATCCCTCTTGAGCATGTATGCTTCCCCTACTTTTTCTACATCAGACAACTTCCGCAAACGGCGAAACGCTTTGACTCGGTGAGTTTCGCGCCATTCCGACTTCGATGCCACGATTGCCGAAATTCAGTTGCCTTTGAATTTCGGGTGATCCATCTTGAGCATGTATGCTTCCGCTACTTGTTCTACATCATACTTCTTCTTCAAACGGCGAAACGCTTTGACTCGGTGAGTTTCGCGGCATTCCGACTTCGATGCCCCGGTTGCCGAAATTCAGTTGCCTTTGAATTTAGGGTGATCCCTCTTGATCATGTTTGCTTCCGCTACTTGTTCTACATCAGACAACTTCCGGAAACAGCAAAACGCTTTGACTCGGTGAGTTTCGAGGCATTCCGACTTGATGCCCCGGGTTGCCGAAATTCAGTTGCCTTTGAATTTCGGGTGATCCATCTTGAGCATGTATGCTTCCGCTACTTGTTCTACATCAGACTTCTTCTTCAAACGGAGAAATGCTTTGACTCGGTGTGTTTCTCGGCATTCCGCCTTCGATGGCCCGGTTGCCGAAATTCAGTTGCCTTTGAATTTCGGGTGATCCCTCTTGCGCATGTGTGGTTCCACTACTTGTTCTACATCATACTTCTTCCTCAAACGGCGAAACGCTTTGACTCGGTGAGTTTCTCGGCATTCCGACTGTCGATGCCCCGGTTGCCGAAATTCATTTGCCTTTGAATTTCGGGTGATCCATCTTGAGCATGTATGCTTCCGCTATTGTTCTACATGAGATTTCTTCCGCAAACGGCGAAAGGCTTTGACTCGGTGAGTTTCGCGGCATTCCGACTTCGATGCCCCCGGTTGCCAAATTCAGTTGTCTTTGAATTTCGGGTGATCCCTCTTGAGCATGTTTGCTTCCGCTACTATTTCTACATCATACTTCTTCCGCAAATGGCGAAACGCTTTGAGTCGGTGAGTTTCGCGGCATTCGAACTTCGATGCCCCGCTTGCCGAAATTCAGTTGCCTTTGAATTTCGGGTGATCCCGCTTGAGCATGTATGCTTCAGCTACTTGTTCTACATCATACTTCTTCTGTCAACGGCGAAACGCTTTGACTCGGTGAGTTTCGCGGCATTCCGCCTTTGATGCCCCGGTTACCGAAATTCAGTTGCCTTAGCATTTAGGGTGATACACTTGATCATGTATGCTTCCGCTACTTGTTCTACATCAGACAACTTCCGCAAACGGCAAAACGCTTTGACTCGGTGAGTTTTCGCGGCATTCCGACTTCGATGCCCCGGTTGCCGAAATTCAGTTGCCTTTGAATTTCGGGTGATCGCTCTTGAGCATATTTGCTTCCGCTAATAGTTCTACAGCAGACTTCTTCCGCAAACAGCGAAACGCTTTGACTCGGTGAGTTTCGCGGCATTCGACTTTGATGCCCCGGTTGCCGAAATTCAGTTGCCTTTGAATTTCGGGTGATCCCTCTTGAGCATGTATGCTTCTGCTAATTGTTCTACAGCAGACTTCTTCCGCAAACGGCGAAAGGCTTTGACTCGGTGAGTTTCGCGGCATTCCCACCTCGATGGGCCAAGTTGCCGAAATTCAGTTGCCTTTGAATTTCCGGTGATCCCTCTTGAGCATGTATGCTTCTGCTAATTGTTCTACAGCAGACTTCTTCTGCAAACGGCGAAAGGCTTTGACACGGTGAGTTTCGTGGCATTCCGCCTTCGATGGCCAAGTTGCCGAAATTCAGTTGCCTATGAATTTCGGGTGATCCTTCTTGAGTCATGTGAGGTTCCACTACTTGTTCTACATCATACCTTCTTCCGCAAACGTCGAAAGGCTTTGGACTCGGTGAGTTTCGCGGCTATTCCGATTCTTCGATTGCCCCCGGTTGCCGAAATTCAGTTGCCTTTGAATTTCGGGTGAATCCCTCTTGAAGCATGTATGCTTCTGCTACTTGTTCTACATCAGGACAACTTCCGAAAACAGCACAAAACGCTTTGAGTCGGTGGAGTTTCGCGGCCATTCCGACTTCGATGTGCCCCGGTTGCGAAAATTCAGTTGGCCTTTGAGTTTCGGGTGATCCCTCTTGGAGCATGTATGCTTCCGCTACTTGTTCTACATCAGACAACTTCCGCAAACAGAGCAAAACGCTTTGACTCGGTGAGTTTCGCGGCATTCCGACTTTGATGTGCCTGGTAGCCGAAATACTGTTGGCTTTGAATTTCGGAGTGATCCCTCTTGAGACTGTTATGCTTCTTTGATAATTTTTCTATAGCAGACTTCTCCTGCAAACGGTGAAAATCTTTGACTCGGTGAGTTCTCGCGGCATTCAGCCTTCGATGCCCCGGTTGCCGAAATTCAGTTGCCTTTTTGAATTTCGGGTTGATCCCTCTTGAGCATGTTTGCTTACGCTACTTTTGTCTACATCATACTTCTTCCGCAAACGTGCGAAACGCTTTGACTCGGTGAGTTTCGCGACATTCCGACTTCGATGCCCCGGTTGCCGAAATTCAATTGCCTTTGTATTTCGGGGTGATCCCTCTTGAGAATGGTATGCTTTCCGCTACTTGTTCTACATTCAGACAACTTCCGCAAACGGCGAAACGCTTTGACTCGGAGAGTTTCGCGGCATTCGGACTTCGATGACCCGGTATTGTCGAAATTCAATTGCCTTCATTGAATTTCGGGATGGTGATCCTTTCTTGAGCATGTGTGGTTCCACTACTTGTTCTACATCATACTATCTTCCGCAAACGGCGAAAGGCTTTGACTCGGTGAGTTTCGCGGCATTCCGATCTTCGATTTGTGCCCCGGTTGCCGAAATTCAGTTGCCTTTGAATTTAGGTGATCCCTCTTGAGCATGTATGCTTCCGCTACTTGTTCGACATCAGACAACTTCCGGCAAACAGTCAAAACTGGCTTTGACTCGAGTGAGTTTCGCGGCATTCGAACTTCGATTCCCCGGTACGCTGCCGAACTTCAGTTGCCTTTGAATTTCGGGTGATCCCTCTTGAGCATGGTATGCTTTCAGCTACTTGTTCTACATAAGTCAACTTCCGCAAAACAGCAAAACGCTTTGACTCGCGTGAGGTTCGCGGCATTCCGACTGTGATGCCCGGGGTTGCAGAAATTCAGTTGGGTTTGAATTTCGGGTGATCCCTCTTGAGCATGTATGCTTCTGCTACTTGTTCTACATCAGACTTTCTTCCGCAAACTGTGAAAAGATTTGAGTCGATTCGTTTCGAGGCTTTCCGACTTCGATGGCCCGGTTGCCGAAATTCAGTTGCCTTTGTATTTCGGGTGATCCCACCAGAGCATGTATGCTTCTGCTAGTTGTTCTACATCAGACTTCTTCCGCAAACGGCGAAACGCTTTGACCCGGTGAGTTTCGAGGCATTCGGACTTCGATACCCCGGTTGCCGAAATTCAGTTGCCTTTGAATTTCGGGTGATCCCTCTTGAGCATGTTTGCTTCTGCTACTTGTTCTACATCAGACTTCTTCCGCAAACGGCGAAACGCTTGGACTCGGTGAGTTTTGCGGCATTCCGACTTCGATACCCCGGTTGCTGAAATTCAGTTGCCTTTGAATTTCGGGTGATCCCTCTTGAGCATGTATGCTTCTGCTACTTGTTCTACATCAGACTTTCTTCCGCAAACGGCGAAACGCTTTGACTCAGTGAGTTTCGCGGCATTCTGACTTCGATGCCCCGGTTGCCGAAATTCAGTTTCCTTTGAATTTCGGGTGATCCCTCTTGAGCATGTATGCTTCTGCTACTTGTTCTACATCAGACTTCTTCCGCAAACGGCGAAACGCTTTGACTCGGTGAGTTTCGCGGCATTCCGACTTCGATGCCCCGGTTGCCGAAATTCAGTTGCCTTTGAATTTCGGGTGATCCCTCTTGAGCATGTATGCTTCTGCTACTTGTTCTACATCAGACTTCTTCCGCAAACGGCGAAACGCTTTGACTCGGTGAGTTTCGCGGCATTCCGACTTCGATGCCCCGGTTGCCGAAATTCAGTTGCCTTTGAATTTCGGGTGATCCCTCTTGAGCATGTATGCTTCTGCTACTTGTTCTACATCAGACTTCTTCCGCAAACGGCGAAACGCTTTGACTCGGTGAGTTTCGCGGCATTCCGACTTCGATGCCCCGGTTGCCGAAATTCAGTTGCCTTTGAATTTCGGGTGATCCCTCTTGAGCATGTATGCTTCTGCTACTTGTTCTACATCAGACTTCTTCCGCAAACGGCGAAACGCTTTGACTCGGTGAGTTTCGCGGCATTCCGACTTCGATGCCCCGGTTGCCGAAATTCAGTTGCCTTTGAATTTCGGGTGATCCCTCTTGAGCATGTATGCTTCTGCTACTTGTTCTACATCAGACTTCTTCCGCAAACGGCGAAACGCTTTGACTCGGTGAGTTTCGCGGCATTCCGACTTCGATGCCCCGGTTGCCGAAATTCAGTTGCCTTTGAATTTCGGGTGATCCCTCTTGAGCATGTATGCTTCTGCTACTTGTTCTACATCAGACTTCTTCCGCAAACGGCGAAACGCTTTGACTCGGTGAGTTTCGCGGCATTCCGACTTCGATGCCCCGGTTGCCGAAATTCAGTTGCCTTTGAATTTCGGGTGATCCCTCTTGAGCATGTATGCTTCTGCTACTTGTTCTACATCAGACTTCTTCCGCAAACGGCGAAACGCTTTGACTCGGTGAGTTTCGCGGCATTCCGACTTCGATGCCCCGGTTGCCGAAATTCAGTTGCCTTTGAATTTCGGGTGATCCCTCTTGAGCATGTATGCTTCTGCTACTTGTTCTACATCAGACTTCTTCCGCAAACGGCGAAACGCTTTGACTCGGTGAGTTTCGCGGCATTCCGACTTCGATGCCCCGGTTGCCGAAATTCAGTTGCCTTTGAATTTCGGGTGATCCCTCTTGAGCATGTATGCTTCTGCTACTTGTTCTACATCAGACTTCTTCCGCAAACGGCGAAACGCTTTGACTCGGTGAGTTTCGCGGCATTCCGACTTCGATGCCCCGGTTGCCGAAATTCAGTTGCCTTTGAATTTCGGGTGATCCCTCTTGAGCATGTATGCTTCTGCTACTTGTTCTACATCAGACTTCTTCCGCAAACGGCGAAACGCTTTGACTCGGTGAGTTTCGCGGCATTCCGACTTCGATGCCCCGGTTGCCGAAATTCAGTTGCCTTTGAATTTCGGGTGATCCCTCTTGAGCATGTATGCTTCTGCTACTTGTTCTACATCAGACTTCTTCCGCAAACGGCGAAACGCTTTGACTCGGTGAGTTTCGCGGCATTCCGACTTCGATGCCCCGGTTGCCGAAATTCAGTTGCCTTTGAATTTCGGGTGATCCCTCTTGAGCATGTATGCTTCTGCTACTTGTTCTACATCAGACTTCTTCCGCAAACGGCGAAACGCTTTGACTCGGTGAGTTTCGCGGCATTCCGACTTCGATGCCCCGGTTGCCGAAATTCAGTTGCCTTTGAATTTCGGGTGATCCCTCTTGAGCATGTATGCTTCTGCTACTTGTTCTACATCAGACTTCTTCCGCAAACGGCGAAACGCTTTGACTCGGTGAGTTTCGCGGCATTCCGACTTCGATGCCCCGGTTGCCGAAATTCAGTTGCCTTTGAATTTCGGGTGATCCCTCTTGAGCATGTATGCTTCTGCTACTTGTTCTACATCAGACTTCTTCCGCAAACGGCGAAACGCTTTGACTCGGTGAGTTTCGCGGCATTCCGACTTCGATGCCCCGGTTGCCGAAATTCAGTTGCCTTTGAATTTCGGGTGATCCCTCTTGAGCATGTATGCTTCTGCTACTTGTTCTACATCAGACTTCTTCCGCAAACGGCGAAACGCTTTGACTCGGTGAGTTTCGCGGCATTCCGACTTCGATGCCCGGTTGCCGAAATTCAGTTGCCTTTGAATTTCGGGTGATCCCTCTTGAGCATGTATGCTTCTGCTACTTGTTCTACATCAGACTTCTTCCGCAAACGGCGAAACGCTTTGACTCGGTGAGTTTCGCGGCATTCCGACTTCGATGCCCCGGTTGCCGAAATTCAGTTGCCTTTGAATTTCGGGTGATCCCTCTTGAGCATGTATGCTTCTGCTACTTGTTCTACATCAGACTTCTTCCGCAAACGGCGAAACGCTTTGACTCGGTGAGTTTCGCGGCATTCCGACTTCGATGCCCCGGTTGCCGAAATTCAGTTGCCTTTGAATTTCGGGTGATCCCTCTTGAGCATGTATGCTTCTGCTACTTGTTCTACATCAGACTTCTTCCGCAAACGGCGAAACGCTTTGACTCGGTGAGTTTCGCGGCATTCCGACTTCGATGCCCCGGTTGCCGAAATTCAGTTGCCTTTGAATTTCGGGTGATCCCTCTTGAGCATGTATGCTTCTGCTACTTGTTCTACATCAGACTTCTTCCGCAAACGGCGAAACGCTTTGACTCGGTGAGTTTCGCGGCATTCCGACTTCGATGCCCCGGTTGCCGAAATTCAGTTGCCTTTGAATTTCGGGTGATCCCTCTTGAGCATGTATGCTTCTGCTACTTGTTCTACATCAGACTTCTTCCGCAAACGGCGAAACGCTTTGACTCGGTGAGTTTCGCGGCATTCCGACTTCGATGCCCCGGTTGCCGAAATTCAGTTGCCTTTGAATTTCGGGTGATCCCTCTTGAGCATGTATGCTTCTGCTACTTGTTCTACATCAGACTTCTTCCGCAAACGGCGAAACGCTTTGACTCGGTGAGTTTCGCGGCATTCCGACTTCGATGCCCCGGTTGCCGAAATTCAGTTGCCTTTGAATTTCGGGTGATCCCTCTTGAGCATGTATGCTTCTGCTACTTGTTCTACATCAGACTTCTTCCGCAAACGGCGAAACGCTTTGACTCGGTGAGTTTCGCGGCATTCCGACTTCGATGCCCCGGTTGCCGAAATTCAGTTGCCTTTGAATTTCGGGTGATCCCTCTTGAGCATGTATGCTTCTGCTACTTGTTCTACATCAGACTTCTTCCGCAAACGGCGAAACGCTTTGACTCGGTGAGTTTCGCGGCATTCCGACTTCGATGCCCCGGTTGCCGAAATTCAGTTGCCTTTGAATTTCGGGTGATCCCTCTTGAGCATGTATGCTTCTGCTACTTGTTCTACATCAGACTTCTTCCGCAAACGGCGAAACGCTTTGACTCGGTGAGTTTCGCGGCATTCCGACTTCGATGCCCGGTTGCCGAAATTCAGTTGCCTTTGAATTTCGGGTGATCCCTCTTGAGCATGTATGCTTCTGCTACTTGTTCTACATCAGACTTCTTCCGCAAACGGCGAAACGCTTTGACTCGGTGAGTTTCGCGGCATTCCGACTTCGATGCCCCGGTTGCCGAAATTCAGTTGCCTTTGAATTTCGGGTGATCCCTCTTGAGCATGTATGCTTCTGCTACTTGTTCTACATCAGACTTCTTCCGCAAACGGCGAAACGCTTTGACTCGGTGAGTTTCGCGGCATTCCGACTTCGATGCCCCGGTTGCCGAAATTCAGTTGCCTTTGAATTTCGGGTGATCCCTCTTGAGCATGTATGCTTCTGCTACTTGTTCTACATCAGACTTCTTCCGCAAACGGCGAAACGCTTTGACTCGGTGAGTTTCGCGGCATTCCGACTTCGATGCCCCGGTTGCCGAAATTCAGTTGCCTTTGAATTTCGGGTGATCCCTCTTGAGCATGTATGCTTCTGCTACTTGTTCTACATCAGACTTCTTCCGCAAACGGCGAAACGCTTTGACTCGGTGAGTTTCGCGGCATTCCGACTTCGATGCCCCGGTTGCCGAAATTCAGTTGCCTTTGAATTTCGGGTGATCCCTCTTGAGCATGTATGCTTCTGCTACTTGTTCTACATCAGACTTCTTCCGCAAACGGCGAAACGCTTTGACTCGGTGAGTTTCGCGGCATTCCGACTTCGATGCCCCGGTTGCCGAAATTCAGTTGCCTTTGAATTTCGGGTGATCCCTCTTGAGCATGTATGCTTCTGCTACTTGTTCTACATCAGACTTCTTCCGCAAACGGCGAAACGCTTTGACTCGGTGAGTTTCGCGGCATTCCGACTTCGATGCCCCGGTTGCCGAAATTCAGTTGCCTTTGAATTTCGGGTGATCCCTCTTGAGCATGTATGCTTCTGCTACTTGTTCTACATCAGACTTCTTCCGCAAACGGCGAAACGCTTTGACTCGGTGAGTTTCGCGGCATTCCGACTTCGATGCCCCGGTTGCCGAAATTCAGTTGCCTTTGAATTTCGGGTGATCCCTCTTGAGCATGTATGCTTCTGCTACTTGTTCTACATCAGACTTCTTCCGCAAACGGCGAAACGCTTTGACTCGGTGAGTTTCGCGGCATTCCGACTTCGATGCCCCGGTTGCCGAAATTCAGTTGCCTTTGAATTTCGGGTGATCCTTGAGCATGTATGCTTGCTACTTGTTCTACATGTATGCTTCTGCTACTTGTTCTACATCAGACTTCTTCCGCAAACGAAAACGCTTTGACTCGGTGAGTTTCGCGGCATTCCGACTTCGATGCCCCGGTTGCCGAAATTCAGTTGCCTTTGAATTTCGGGTGATCCCTCTTGAGCATGTATGCTTCTGCTACTTGTTCTACATCAGACTTCTTCCGCAAACGGCGAAACGCTTTGACTCGGTGAGTTTCGCGGCATTCCGACTTCGATGCCCCGGTTGCCGAAATTCAGTTGCCTTTGAATTTCGGGTGATCCCTCTTGAGCATGTATGCTTCTGCTACTTGTTCTACATCAGACTTCTTCCGCAAACGGCGAAACGCTTTGACTCGGTGAGTTTCGCGGCATTCCGACTTCGATGCCCCGGTTGCCGAAATTCAGTTGCCTTTGAATTTCGGGTGATCCCTCTTGAGCATGTATGCTTCTGCTACTTGTTCTACATCAGACTTCTTCCGCAAACGGCGAAACGCTTTGACTCGGTGAGTTTCGCGGCATTCCGACTTCGATGCCCCGGTTGCCGAAATTCAGTTGCCTTTGAATTTCGGGTGATCCCTCTTGAGCATGTATGCTTCTGCTACTTGTTCTACATCAGACTTCTTCCGCAAACGGCGAAACGCTTTGACTCGGTGAGTTTCGCGGCATTCCGACTTCGATGCCCCGGTTGCCGAAATTCAGTTGCCTTTGAATTTCGGGTGATCCCTCTTGAGCATGTATGCTTCTGCTACTTGTTCTACATCAGACTTCTTCCGCAAACGGCGAAACGCTTTGACTCGGTGAGTTTCGCGGCATTCCGACTTCGATGCCCCGGTTGCCGAAATTCAGTTGCCTTTGAATTTCGGGTGATCCCTCTTGAGCATGTATGCTTCTGCTACTTGTTCTACATCAGACTTCTTCCGCAAACGGCGAAACGCTTTGACTCGGTGAGTTTCGCGGCATTCCGACTTCGATGCCCCGGTTGCCGAAATTCAGTTGCCTTTGAATTTCGGGTGATCCCTCTTGAGCATGTATGCTTCTGCTACTTGTTCTACATCAGACTTCTTCCGCAAACGGCGAAACGCTTTGACTCGGTGAGTTTCGCGGCATTCCGACTTCGATGCCCCGGTTGCCGAAATTCAGTTGCCTTTGAATTTCGGGTGATCCCTCTTGAGCATGTATGCTTCTGCTACTTGTTCTACATCAGACTTCTTCCGCAAACGGCGAAACGCTTTGACTCGGTGAGTTTCGCGGCATTCCGACTTCGATGCCCCGGTTGCCGAAATTCAGTTGCCTTTGAATTTCGGGTGATCCCTCTTGAGCATGTATGCTTCTGCTACTTGTTCTACATCAGACTTCTTCCGCAAACGGCGAAACGCTTTGACTCGGTGAGTTTCGCGGCATTCCGACTTCGATGCCCCGGTTGCCGAAATTCAGTTGCCTTTGAATTTCGGGTGATCCCTCTTGAGCATGTATGCTTCTGCTACTTGTTCTACATCAGACTTCTTCCGCAAACGGCGAAACGCTTTGACTCGGTGAGTTTCGCGGCATTCCGACTTCGATGCCCCGGTTGCCGAAATTCAGTTGCCTTTGAATTTCGGGTGATCCCTCTTGAGCATGTATGCTTCTGCTACTTGTTCTACATCAGACTTCTTCCGCAAACGGCGAAACGCTTTGACTCGGTGAGTTTCGCGGCATTCCGACTTCGATGCCCCGGTTGCCGAAATTCAGTTGCCTTTGAATTTCGGGTGATCCCTCTTGAGCATGTATGCTTCTGCTACTTGTTCTACATCAGACTTCTTCCGCAAACGGCGAAACGCTTTGACTCGGTGAGTTTCGCGGCATTCCGACTTCGATGCCCCGGTTGCCGAAATTCAGTTGCCTTTGAATTTCGGGTGATCCCTCTTGAGCATGTATGCTTCTGCTACTTGTTCTACATCAGACTTCTTCCGCAAACGGCGAAACGCTTTGACTCGGTGAGTTTCGCGGCATTCCGACTTCGATGCCCCGGTTGCCGAAATTCAGTTGCCTTTGAATTTCGGGTGATCCCTCTTGAGCATGTATGCTTCTGCTACTTGTTCTACATCAGACTTCTTCCGCAAACGGCGAAACGCTTTGACTCGGTGAGTTTCGCGGCATTCCGACTTCGATGCCCCGGTTGCCGAAATTCAGTTGCCTTTGAATTTCGGGTGATCCCTCTTGAGCATGTATGCTTCTGCTACTTGTTCTACATCAGACTTCTTCCGCAAACGGCGAAACGCTTTGACTCGGTGAGTTTCGCGGCATTCCGACTTCGATGCCCCGGTTGCCGAAATTCAGTTGCCTTTGAATTTCGGGTGATCCCTCTTGAGCATGTATGCTTCTGCTACTTGTTCTACATCAGACTTCTTCCGCAAACGGCGAAACGCTTTGACTCGGTGAGTTTCGCGGCATTCCGACTTCGATGCCCCGGTTGCCGAAATTCAGTTGCCTTTGAATTTCGGGTGATCCCTCTTGAGCATGTATGCTTCTGCTACTTGTTCTACATCAGACTTCTTCCGCAAACGGCGAAACGCTTTGACTCGGTGAGTTTCGCGGCATTCCGACTTCGATGCCCCGGTTGCCGAAATTCAGTTGCCTTTGAATTTCGGGTGATCCCTCTTGAGCATGTATGCTTCTGCTACTTGTTCTACATCAGACTTCTTCCGCAAACGGCGAAACGCTTTGACTCGGTGAGTTTCGCGGCATTCCGACTTCGATGCCCCGGTTGCCGAAATTCAGTTGCCTTTGAATTTCGGGTGATCCCTCTTGAGCATGTATGCTTCTGCTACTTGTTCTACATCAGACTTCTTCCGCAAACGGCGAAACGCTTTGACTCGGTGAGTTTCGCGGCATTCCGACTTCGATGCCCGGTTGCCGAAATTCAGTTGCCTTTGAATTTCGGGTGATCCCTCTTGAGCATGTATGCTTCTGCTACTTGTTCTACATCAGACTTCTTCCGCAAACGGCGAAACGCTTTGACTCGGTGAGTTTCGCGGCATTCCGACTTCGATGCCCCGGTTGCCGAAATTCAGTTGCCTTTGAATTTCGGGTGATCCCTCTTGAGCATGTATGCTTCTGCTACTTGTTCTACATCAGACTTCTTCCGCAAACGGCGAAACGCTTTGACTCGGTGAGTTTCGCGGCATTCCGACTTCGATGCCCCGGTTGCCGAAATTCAGTTGCCTTTGAATTTCGGGTGATCCCTCTTGAGCATGTATGCTTCTGCTACTTGTTCTACATCAGACTTCTTCCGCAAACGGCGAAACGCTTTGACTCGGTGAGTTTCGCGGCATTCCGACTTCGATGCCCCGGTTGCCGAAATTCAGTTGCCTTTGAATTTCGGGTGATCCCTCTTGAGCATGTATGCTTCTGCTACTTGTTCTACATCAGACTTCTTCCGCAAACGGCGAAACGCTTTGACTCGGTGAGTTTCGCGGCATTCCGACTTCGATGCCCCGGTTGCCGAAATTCAGTTGCCTTTGAATTTCGGGTGATCCCTCTTGAGCATGTATGCTTCTGCTACTTGTTCTACATCAGACTTCTTCCGCAAACGGCGAAACGCTTTGACTCGGTGAGTTTCGCGGCATTCCGACTTCGATGCCCCGGTTGCCGAAATTCAGTTGCCTTTGAATTTCGGGTGATCCCTCTTGAGCATGTATGCTTCTGCTACTTGTTCTACATCAGACTTCTTCCGCAAACGGCGAAACGCTTTGACTCGGTGAGTTTCGCGGCATTCCGACTTCGATGCCCCGGTTGCCGAAATTCAGTTGCCTTTGAATTTCGGGTGATCCCTCTTGAGCATGTATGCTTCTGCTACTTGTTCTACATCAGACTTCTTCCGCAAACGGCGAAACGCTTTGACTCGGTGAGTTTCGCGGCATTCCGACTTCGATGCCCCGGTTGCCGAAATTCAGTTGCCTTTGAATTTCGGGTGATCCCTCTTGAGCATGTATGCTTCTGCTACTTGTTCTACATCAGACTTCTTCCGCAAACGGCGAAACGCTTTGACTCGGTGAGTTTCGCGGCATTCCGACTTCGATGCCCCGGTTGCCGAAATTCAGTTGCCTTTGAATTTCGGGTGATCCCTCTTGAGCATGTATGCTTCTGCTACTTGTTCTACATCAGACTTCTTCCGCAAACGGCGAAACGCTTTGACTCGGTGAGTTTCGCGGCATTCCGACTTCGATGCCCCGGTTGCCGAAATTCAGTTGCCTTTGAATTTCGGGTGATCCCTCTTGAGCATGTATGCTTCTGCTACTTGTTCTACATCAGACTTCTTCCGCAAACGGCGAAACGCTTTGACTCGGTGAGTTTCGCGGCATTCCGACTTCGATGCCCCGGTTGCCGAAATTCAGTTGCCTTTGAATTTCGGGTGATCCCTCTTGAGCATGTATGCTTCTGCTACTTGTTCTACATCAGACTTCTTCCGCAAACGGCGAAACGCTTTGACTCGGTGAGTTTCGCGGCATTCCGACTTCGATGCCCCGGTTGCCGAAATTCAGTTGCCTTTGAATTTCGGGTGATCCCTCTTGAGCATGTATGCTTCTGCTACTTGTTCTACATCAGACTTCTTCCGCAAACGGCGAAACGCTTTGACTCGGTGAGTTTCGCGGCATTCCGACTTCGATGCCCCGGTTGCCGAAATTCAGTTGCCTTTGAATTTCGGGTGATCCCTCTTGAGCATGTATGCTTCTGCTACTTGTTCTACATCAGACTTCTTCCGCAAACGGCGAAACGCTTTGACTCGGTGAGTTTCGCGGCATTCCGACTTCGATGCCCCGGTTGCCGAAATTCAGTTGCCTTTGAATTTCGGGTGATCCCTCTTGAGCATGTATGCTTCTGCTACTTGTTCTACATCAGACTTCTTCCGCAAACGGCGAAACGCTTTGACTCGGTGAGTTTCGCGGCATTCCGACTTCGATGCCCCGGTTGCCGAAATTCAGTTGCCTTTGAATTTCGGGTGATCCCTCTTGAGCATGTATGCTTCTGCTACTTGTTCTACATCAGACTTCTTCCGCAAACGGCGAAACGCTTTGACTCGGTGAGTTTCGCGGCATTCCGACTTCGATGCCCCGGTTGCCGAAATTCAGTTGCCTTTGAATTTCGGGTGATCCCTCTTGAGCATGTATGCTTCTGCTACTTGTTCTACATCAGACTTCTTCCGCAAACGGCGAAACGCTTTGACTCGGTGAGTTTCGCGGCATTCCGACTTCGATGCCCCGGTTGCCGAAATTCAGTTGCCTTTGAATTTCGGGTGATCCCTCTTGAGCATGTATGCTTCTGCTACTTGTTCTACATCAGACTTCTTCCGCAAACGGCGAAACGCTTTGACTCGGTGAGTTTCGCGGCATTCCGACTTCGATGCCCCGGTTGCCGAAATTCAGTTGCCTTTGAATTTCGGGTGATCCCTCTTGAGCATGTATGCTTCTGCTACTTGTTCTACATCAGACTTCTTCCGCAAACGGCGAAACGCTTTGACTCGGTGAGTTTCGCGGCATTCCGACTTCGATGCCCCGGTTGCCGAAATTCAGTTGCCTTTGAATTTCGGGTGATCCCTCTTGAGCATGTATGCTTCTGCTACTTGTTCTACATCAGACTTCTTCCGCAAACGGCGAAACGCTTTGACTCGGTGAGTTTCGCGGCATTCCGACTTCGATGCCCCGGTTGCCGAAATTCAGTTGCCTTTGAATTTCGGGTGATCCCTCTTGAGCATGTATGCTTCTGCTACTTGTTCTACATCAGACTTCTTCCGCAAACGGCGAAACGCTTTGACTCGGTGAGTTTCGCGGCATTCCGACTTCGATGCCCCGGTTGCCGAAATTCAGTTGCCTTTGAATTTCGGGTGATCCCTCTTGAGCATGTATGCTTCTGCTACTTGTTCTACATCAGACTTCTTCCGCAAACGGCGAAACGCTTTGACTCGGTGAGTTTCGCGGCATTCCGACTTCGATGCCCCGGTTGCCGAAATTCAGTTGCCTTTGAATTTCGGGTGATCCCTCTTGAGCATGTATGCTTCTGCTACTTGTTCTACATCAGACTTCTTCCGCAAACGGCGAAACGCTTTGACTCGGTGAGTTTCGCGGCATTCCGACTTCGATGCCCCGGTTGCCGAAATTCAGTTGCCTTTGAATTTCGGGTGATCCCTCTTGAGCATGTATGCTTCTGCTACTTGTTCTACATCAGACTTCTTCCGCAAACGGCGAAACGCTTTGACTCGGTGAGTTTCGCGGCATTCCGACTTCGATGCCCCGGTTGCCGAAATTCAGTTGCCTTTGAATTTCGGGTGATCCCTCTTGAGCATGTATGCTTCTGCTACTTGTTCTACATCAGACTTCTTCCGCAAACGGCGAAACGCTTTGACTCGGTGAGTTTCGCGGCATTCCGACTTCGATGCCCCGGTTGCCGAAATTCAGTTGCCTTTGAATTTCGGGTGATCCCTCTTGAGCATGTATGCTTCTGCTACTTGTTCTACATCAGACTTCTTCCGCAAACGGCGAAACGCTTTGACTCGGTGAGTTTCGCGGCATTCCGACTTCGATGCCCCGGTTGCCGAAATTCAGTTGCCTTTGAATTTCGGGTGATCCCTCTTGAGCATGTATGCTTCTGCTACTTGTTCTACATCAGACTTCTTCCGCAAACGGCGAAACGCTTTGACTCGGTGAGTTTCGCGGCATTCCGACTTCGATGCCCGGTTGCCGAAATTCAGTTGCCTTTGAATTTCGGGTGATCCCTCTTGAGCATGTATGCTTCTGCTACTTGTTCTACATCAGACTTCTTCCGCAAACGGCGAAACGCTTTGACTCGGTGAGTTTCGCGGCATTCCGACTTCGATGCCCCGGTTGCCGAAATTCAGTTGCCTTTGAATTTCGGGTGATCCCTCTTGAGCATGTATGCTTCTGCTACTTGTTCTACATCAGACTTCTTCCGCAAACGGCGAAACGCTTTGACTCGGTGAGTTTCGCGGCATTCCGACTTCGATGCCCCGGTTGCCGAAATTCAGTTGCCTTTGAATTTCGGGTGATCCCTCTTGAGCATGTATGCTTCTGCTACTTGTTCTACATCAGACTTCTTCCGCAAACGGCGAAACGCTTTGACTCGGTGAGTTTCGCGGCATTCCGACTTCGATGCCCCGGTTGCCGAAATTCAGTTGCCTTTGAATTTCGGGTGATCCCTCTTGAGCATGTATGCTTCTGCTACTTGTTCTACATCAGACTTCTTCCGCAAACGGCGAAACGCTTTGACTCGGTGAGTTTCGCGGCATTCCGACTTCGATGCCCCGGTTGCCGAAATTCAGTTGCCTTTGAATTTCGGGTGATCCCTCTTGAGCATGTATGCTTCTGCTACTTGTTCTACATCAGACTTCTTCCGCAAACGGCGAAACGCTTTGACTCGGTGAGTTTCGCGGCATTCCGACTTCGATGCCCCGGTTGCCGAAATTCAGTTGCCTTTGAATTTCGGGTGATCCCTCTTGAGCATGTATGCTTCTGCTACTTGTTCTACATCAGACTTCTTCCGCAAACGGCGAAACGCTTTGACTCGGTGAGTTTCGCGGCATTCCGACTTCGATGCCCCGGTTGCCGAAATTCAGTTGCCTTTGAATTTCGGGTGATCCCTCTTGAGCATGTATGCTTCTGCTACTTGTTCTACATCAGACTTCTTCCGCAAACGGCGAAACGCTTTGACTCGGTGAGTTTCGCGGCATTCCGACTTCGATGCCCCGGTTGCCGAAATTCAGTTGCCTTTGAATTTCGGGTGATCCCTCTTGAGCATGTATGCTTCTGCTACTTGTTCTACATCAGACTTCTTCCGCAAACGGCGAAACGCTTTGACTCGGTGAGTTTCGCGGCATTCCGACTTCGATGCCCCGGTTGCCGAAATTCAGTTGCCTTTGAATTTCGGGTGATCCCTCTTGAGCATGTATGCTTCTGCTACTTGTTCTACATCAGACTTCTTCCGCAAACGGCGAAACGCTTTGACTCGGTGAGTTTCGCGGCATTCCGACTTCGATGCCCCGGTTGCCGAAATTCAGTTGCCTTTGAATTTCGGGTGATCCCTCTTGAGCATGTATGCTTCTGCTACTTGTTCTACATCAGACTTCTTCCGCAAACGGCGAAACGCTTTGACTCGGTGAGTTTCGCGGCATTCCGACTTCGATGCCCCGGTTGCCGAAATTCAGTTGCCTTTGAATTTCGGGTGATCCCTCTTGAGCATGTATGCTTCTGCTACTTGTTCTACATCAGACTTCTTCCGCAAACGGCGAAACGCTTTGACTCGGTGAGTTTCGCGGCATTCCGACTTCGATGCCCCGGTTGCCGAAATTCAGTTGCCTTTGAATTTCGGGTGATCCCTCTTGAGCATGTATGCTTCTGCTACTTGTTCTACATCAGACTTCTTCCGCAAACGGCGAAACGCTTTGACTCGGTGAGTTTCGCGGCATTCCGACTTCGATGCCCCGGTTGCCGAAATTCAGTTGCCTTTGAATTTCGGGTGATCCCTCTTGAGCATGTATGCTTCTGCTACTTGTTCTACATCAGACTTCTTCCGCAAACGGCGAAACGCTTTGACTCGGTGAGTTTCGCGGCATTCCGACTTCGATGCCCCGGTTGCCGAAATTCAGTTGCCGTTTGAATTTCGGGTGATCCCATCTTAAAAAGAGCATGTATGCCTTTTTCCGCTACAATGTACCTACATCGAGACTTCTTCCGCAAACCGGTCGAAAACCTTTGACTCGGAGAGTTTCGCGGCATTCAAACTTCGATACCCCGGTTGCCGAAATTCAGTTGCCATTTGAATTTTCCGTGAACGCTTCTTTGTGCATAGTATGCTTCCGCTACTTGCTCTCCATCATACTTCTTCCACAAACGGAGAAACACTTTCTGACTCATGAGTTTCGCATAGGTCATAGCTCGACTAACGATGCCACCAGTTGCCGAAATTCAGTTGCCTTGCGGAATTTCGGGTGAGTCCCTCTTGAGCATGTAATGCTTCCCCTACTTGTTCTATCATCAGACAACTTCCGCAAAGGGCGGAGAAACGCTTTGACTCGGTGAGTTTCGGCTTGGTCATTCCTACTTCGATCCCCACCCGGTTTGCTCGAAATTCAGACAGCCTTTGAATGTCGGGTGATCTCTCTTGAGCATGGAACGTCTTCCGCTACTTGTTTGCTACATCATAATTCTTCCGTTCAGCAGAAAAATACAAGGAGAAACGCTTTGACTCGGTGAGTTTCGCCGCATCCCGACCCTTTTTTATCCCCAAAGTTGGGCCCCCCCTGTTTTTTTTTTTTTGCCATGGAAATATCAGTATTGCCTTTGGAATTTCGGGTGATCCTTCTTGAGCATGTAAGCTTCCTAGCTACGTGTTCTAAAATCATAAGCTTCTTCCTGGAAACGAGGAAAAAAAAAGAAGTGTAAAAACGACTTGACTCGGAGAGTTTTCGCGGGCATTCCGACTGCGATCCACCCACGGTGCCGAAAATCCAGTTGCCTGTGAAGGTTCCGGTGATCCTCTCTTGAGCATAAGTATGCCATATCCGGGCTAATGTGTCACTAACATCCAGACTTTCCTTCCAGCATACGGCGAAACACTTTGGAACTCGGGGAGTTAATCGTCAAATGTGCTTTCCGACTTCGATGCCAGACCGTTGGCCGAAATTCAGTCGCCTTTGGGAATTTCGGGTGATCGCTCTTTGAGCATGTGACGGACTTCCGCTACGATGGTAGTTTTGCCATGCTCACATCGAAACTTTCTCTCCGTCAAAAGCAGAGAAAAACGCTTTGACAATCGTTGGAGTGTCACGACATTCCGACTTCGATGCCTTCGTCAGAGTTGCCGAAATTTCATTTGCCCTTTGAATTTTCCGGGTGATCCCTCATCAGCATGTATGCGTCCGTCTACGTATGTTCTAGTAATCATACTTCTTCCTTCGCAAACGGAGAACAGCTTTGACTCGATGAGTTTCCGCAGCATTCCGACTTCGATGCCCACGGTTGGCCGAAAATTCAGTTGCCTTTTGAATTTCTGTGATCCCTGCTTGAGCATTAATATGACTTCCGCTACTTGTCCAGAACATCCGAGCTGGATCTTCCGCAAACGGCGAAACGCTTTGACTCGGTGAGTTTTCGCGGCATTCCAACTTCGATGCCCCGGTTGCCGAAATTCAGGTCGCCTTTGAATTTCGGGTGATCGCGTAAATGCGAGAGCATAGGTACGCTTCCGCTACTTGTTTCTCCATCATACTTCTTCCGTCAACGGAGAGAACGCGTTGACTTCGTTGAGTTGTAACTCCACAGACATTCCGCCATTCGATGCCCCGGTTGCCGAAATTCAGTGTGCCTTTGAATTTCGGGTGATCCCAGCTCTTGAGCATGTATGCTTCCGCTAAAGTCCTACAAATCGGACTTCATTCCGCAAACGCGAAGACGCTTTGACAATCGGTGAAGGTTCCGCAGGCATTCAAACTTCGATACCCGGTTGCCGGAAATTCAGTCGCCTTTGACATTTTCGGGTGATCGCTCTTGAGCATGTACGCTTCCGCTACTTGTTCTCCATCATACTTCTTTATTCTTCGTCAAACGGAGAAGACATGCTTTGACTCGTTGAGTTAGCATCGACGGACAATTTCCCGCCTAATAATATCGATGCCTCCGTTGCCGAAATGTCAGTGTGCCCTTTGAAATTCGGGTGATCCCTCAATGAGCATGTATGCTTCCGCTACTTGATTCCTAACATCGACTTCATTCCGCAAACGGCGAAACGCTTTGACATCGGAGAGTTTCGCGACATTCAAACTTACGATACCTCGGTTGCGCGAAATTCAGTTGTCTTTAATGCGTGTCTTTTGATTTCCGGTGAATCGCTACTTGAGCATAGGTAGAAGATATGCTTTGCCGCTACTTGTTCTCACATGTCATACTTCTTCCTCAAACGGAGAAACGCTTTTGACTCAGATGAGTTTCGCGGCAGTCCGACTTCGATGCCCCAGTTGCCGAAATTCAGTTGCCTTTCAATTTCGGGTGATCCCTCTTGTGCATGTAAGCTTCCCCTACTTGTTCTACATTCAGACAACTTCCATTCCGCAAACGAGAGAAACGTCTTGAACTCCGAGTAGAGTTTCTCGCAGGCATTCAGACTACGATGCCCCGTGTTGCCGGAAATTCAGTTAACCAAGCCTTTGAATTTCGGGTGATCGCAGTCTTGAGCACTGTACAGGCTTTCCGACTACATTGTTCTACAGAGTCATGAGCTTCTTCATCAAGACGGAGAGCGACGCTTTGACTCGGTGAGTTTCGCCGCATTCCGACTTCTCCATGCCCCTGTTGCCGAAATTCAGTTGCCTTTGAATTTTTCGGGGGATCCTCTCTTAAGACATGTATGCTTCCGCTACTTGTTCTATAATCATACTTCTTCCGTGACAACGAGTAGAACTGCTTTTGACGTCGATGAGTTTTCGCGGCATTCCGACATAACATCGATGCCCCGTTTGCCGAAATTCGCGGGGGGTTCATATGCCTTTGAATTTCGGGTGATTCCCTCTTGGAGCATGTATGCTGTCCGCTACTTGTCCTACATCATACTTCTATCCAGCAAAACGGAGAAACACGGTTTGACTCGTTGAGTTTCTCGCTAGGCAATTCCGACTTCGATGCCAACCGGTTTGCCGAAATCCAGTCTGCCATTGAATTTCGGGTGATCGTCCTCTTGAGCATGGTATGCTTCATGCTACAGTTAGTTCTACATGCATACTTCTTCCTCAAACTGAGAAAAACGCTTTGAACTCGGTGAGTAGTTCGCGCCATTCCGACATTCAGATGCCCTATTCGGTTGCCCGAAATTCAGTTGCCTTTGAATTTCGGGTGATCCCTCTTGAGCATGTATGCTTCGCGCTTACTTGTTCTACAACAGTACTTCATCTTCCTCAACACGGAGAAACGCTTTGACTCGGTGAGTTTCGCGGCATTCCGAACTTCGATGCCCCGGTTGCCTGAAATTCAGTAGCTTGTTTATGAAGTTCGGGTGATCCGCTCTTGAGCATGTATGCTTCTCGCTACTTTGTTCTTGCCATCATACTTCTTCCTCAAACGGAAGAAACGCTTTCGACATCGGTGAGTTTCACGGCATTTTCCGAGCTTCGATCCCCGGTTTGCCAAGAAATGTCAGATTGCCTTTGAATTTCGTGGTGATCCTCTTGAGCATGTTATGCTTACCGCTACGTTTGTTCTACATCATACTTTACTTCCCTGACAAAGCGGAGAAAGCGCTTTGACTCGGTTGAGATTTCACGGCATTTCCGACTTCCATGCCCCTGTTGCCGAAATTCAGTTGCCTTTGAATATTCGGGTGATCCCCTCTTGAGCAATGTTACGCTTCTGCTACTTTGTTTCTACATCATATAACTTCTCTTCCCTCAAAACGGAGAAACGCTTTGAGGCATCGATGAGTTTTCGCGGCATTCCAGACTGTTCGATGCCCCGGTTGCCAAAATTCAGTTGCCTTTGAATTATCGGGTGATCCCCTCTTGAGCAGTGTATGCTTCCGCTACTTGTTCTAGCACATGCACGACTGTCTTTCCGCAGAGAACGGCTGAACGCTAGTTGACTCGGATGAGTTTTCGCTTGGCATTCCCGACTTTCGATGCCCCCGGTTGCCGAGAATTCAGTTTCCTTTGGAATTTCGGGGGTGATCCCTCTTGAGCATGTAAACGCTGTCCGCATACTTGTTTCTCACATCATACTTTTAATATCCTCCGCAAACGAGAGAGAACTGGCATTTGACATCGATGAGTTTCGAGCCGCATTCCGCACTTCGATCTGCTCCCGGTTGCCGAAATTCAGTGTGCCTTTGAATTTCGGGTGAGTCCCTTCTTGAGCATGTATGCTTCCGCTACTTGATTCTACTTCATACTTCCTTCCTCAAACGGAGAAAAGCGCTTTGACTCGGAGAGTTTTCGCAGATGCATTCCGACTATTGATGCCCCCGGTTGCCGGAAATTCAGTTGCCTTTGAATTTCGGGTGATCCGCACTTTGAGCATGTACGCCTTCCGCTACTTGTTCTAGCATCATACTTCTTCCTCAAAAAACGGGAGAAACGGCTTTTGACTCGGTGAGTTTCCTCGGCATTACTGCCGTTCGAGTGACCCTTCGGTTGCCGAAAATTCAGTTGCCTTTGACATTTCGGGTGATCCCTCTTGAGCATGGTATGCTTATTTCCACCGCTACTTAGTTCTACATCATACTTCTTCCTATCAACACTATTCTACAACAGACTTCTTCCTCAAAACAGAGAAAGGCTTTGACCTCGGTGAGTTGACGCGGCATTAACCAGACTAATCGATGCCTACTCGGTTGCTCGAAATTCAGGTTGCATTTGAATTTCGGGGTGATCCCATCTTGGAGCATGTATGCTTCCCCAGCTACTTTGTTCTACATCACACCTTCTTCCGCAAACGGGACGAAACGCTTTGACTCGGTGAAGTTGATCAGCTGGCAATTCCGACTTCGATACCCCGGTTTGCCGAAATTCAGTTGCGCTTTGAATTTCGGATGAACCCTCTTGAGCATGAGTATGCTTCCGTCTACTTGTTCTACATCATACTTCCTTCCTACAAACGTAGAAACTCCTTGACACGGTGAGTTTCGCAAGGCATTCCGACTTCGAAACCCCTAGTTGCCTGAAATTCAGTTGCCTTTGAATTTCGGGTGATCCCTCTTAAGCAATGGTATGCTTCCCCTACTTGTTCCTTCTACATCATACTTCTTCCTGCAAACGGCGAAACGCTTTGACTCCTCGGTGTGTTTCGCGGCATTCCGACTTCGATGCCCTCGGTTGCCGAAATTCAGTTGCCTGTTGAATTTCGGGTGATCTTCTTCTTGATCATATAGCTAATGCGTTTCCGCTACTTGTTCTTGACGATCATACTTCTTCCTCTAAAACGGAGAAGAACGCTTTGACTCGGAGAGTTTCGCCGTCATCTCCGACTTCGATGCCCCTGTTGCACGAAATTCAGGTTTGCCTTTTGAATTTCGGTGAAATCCCTCTTGAGCATTTGTACTGCTCATCCGCTACTTGTTCGTAAATCATACTTCTTCATGAAAACGGAAAACGCTTTGACTCTCGGTGAGTTTCGCTGGACATTCCCGACTTCGATGCCCCGTTTGCCGAAATTCCAGTTGCCTTGAATTTCGGATGATCCCGTTCTTTGAGCATAGTATGCTTTCCCGCTACTATGTGCCTATCATCAGACTTCTTCCGGCAAACCAAAGGCTTGGACTCGGTGAGTATCGCGGCATTCCGACTTCGATGCCCCGGTTTGCCGAAATTTAGTTGCCTCATGAATTGGGGATGATCCCTCTTGAGCATGTACGCTTCCGCTTCTTGTTCAACATCAACACTTCATCCTCAAACGGCGAAGAAACGCTTTGGTACTCGGGTGAAGTTTCGCGGCAATTCCAACTTCGATGCCCCGTTTTAAGATTGCCGAATATTCAGTTGCCTTTGAATTTCCGGATGATCCCTCTTTGAGCAATAGGTACCTTCCGCTACTTGTGTCTACATCATACTTCTTCGACAAACGGAGAAACGCTTTTGACTCTTGAGTTTCGCGGCATTTCCGGACTTCGATGCCCCGGTTGCGCGAAATTCAGTTGCCTTTGAATTTCGAGGTGATCCACTCTTGAGGCATGTATGCTTCCGCTACTTGTTCTAGAGGCATCGACTATCCTGAAAATTCTTCGCTCAAACGGAACGAAACGCTTTGAGCATCGGTGAGTTGTTCGCGGCGATTCAAATACGTCGATGCCCTCACCGGTTGCCGAAATTCAGTTCGCCTTTGAATTTCGGATGATCCCTCCTGAGCATGTAGCAGCTATGCGCTACTTGTTTCTAGCATCATACTTGTTCCTCAAACGGGAGAAACAGACAGCTTTGACATCGGTGAGTTTCGCGTGCATTCCGACTTCGATGCCCCGGTTGCCGAAATTCAGTTGCCTTTGAATTGTCGGGTGATCCCTCTTGAGCATGTACACTTTCCGCTACTTGTTCTACATCATACTTCTTCCTCAAACGCTTCCATGCCCCTGTTGCCGAAATTTGCAGTTGCCTATTAAATTTCTGTGATCCCTCTTGAGCATGTATGCTATTACCGCTACTCTGTTTCGATACATCAACTGACTTCCTTCCGCAAACGCGAAACGCTTTGACTCTGGTGAGTTTCCGCGGCATTCCGACTTCGATGCCCCGGTTGCCGAAATTCAGTTGCCTTTGAATTTCGGGTGATTCCTCTTGAGGCATGTACGAATTCCGTCTACTTGTTATCTACTTCATACTTCTTCTCAACGAACAGCGAAACGCTTTGACTCGGTGAGTATTTCCACGGCATTTCCGACTTCGATGTGCCCGCGGTTTGCCCGAAATTCAGGATTGCCTTAGAATTTTCGGAGTGATTCCCTACTTGATGCATGTCATGCCTTCCGATACTTGTTCTACATCATACCTCTATCCTTAAACGTGCGAAACTGCTTTGACTCGGTGAAGTTTCGCGCATTCTCCCGACTTCGATGCCTCGTGTTGCCTGAAATTCAGTTGCCTTTGAATTTCGGGTGATCCCTCTTGAGCATGTAGACTTCCGCTACTTGTTCTAAATCACACTTCTTCCGCAATCACACGGAGAAACACTTTGACTCGGTGAGTTTCGCGGCATTCCGACTTCGATGCCCCGGTTGCCGAAATTCAGTTGCCTTTGAATTTCGGGTGATCCCTCTTGAGCATGTTATGCTTCTGCTACTTGATCTACATCACTCTTCCGCAAACGAGAAACGCTTTGACTCGGTGAGTTTCGCGGCATTCCGACTTCGATGCCCCGGTGCCGAAATTCAGTTGCCTTTGATATTTCGGTGATCCCTCTTGAGCATGTACGCTTCCGCTACTTGTTCTACATCACACTTCTTCCGCAAACGGGAGAAACGCTTTGACTCGGTGAGTATCGCGGCATTCCGACTTCGATGCCCCGGTTGCCGAAATTCAGTTGCCTTTGAATTTCGGGTGATCCCTCTTGAGCATGTATGCATTAATCTACTTGTTCTACATCAGACTTCTTCCGCAAACGGCGAAACGCTTTGACTCGGTGAGTTTCGCGCCATTCCGACTTCGATCCCCGCTTGCCGAAATTCAGTTGCCTTTGAATTTCGGGTGATCCCTCTTGAGCATGTAAGCTTCTGCTACTTGTTCTACACCATACTTCTTCCTCAAACGGAGAAACGCTTTGACTCGGTGAGTTTCGCGGCATTCCGACTTCGATGCCCCGGTTGCCGAAATTCAGTTGCTTTGAATTTCGGGTGATCCCTCTTGAGCATGTATGCTTCCGCTACTTGTTCTACATCATACTTCTTCGTCCCGCAAAAAGCGAAACGCTTTGACTCGGTGAGTTTCGCGGCATTCCGACTTCGATGCCCCGGTTGCCGAAATTCAGTTGCCTTTGAATTTCGGGTGATCCCTCTTGAGCATGTATGCTTCTGCTACTTGTTCTAACATCACACTTCCTTCGCAAATGGGCGAAACGCTTTGACTCGGTGAGTTTCGCGGCATTCCGACTTCGATGCCCCGGTTGCCGAAATTCAGTTGCCTTTGAATTTCGGGTGATCCCTCTTGAGCATGTATGCTTCTGCTACTTGTTCTACATCATACTTCTTCCTCAAACGAAACAAAAAACCTTTGACCTCGGTGAGTTTCGCGACATTCCGTCTTCGATGCCCCGGTTGCCGAAAATTCAGTTGCCTTTGAATTTCGGGTGATCCCTCTTGAGCATGTATGCTTCCGCTTCTTGTTCTACATCAGACTTCTTCCTCAAACAGAGAAAGGCTTTCACTCGGTGAGTTTCGCGGCATTCCGACTTCGATGCCCCGGTTGGCGAAATTCAGTTGCCTTTGAATTTCGGGTGACCCTCTTGAGCATGTATGCTTCTGCTACTTGTTCTACATCAGACTTCTCCTTAAACGGCGAAACGCTTTGACTCGGTGAGTTTCGCGGGCATTCCGACTTCGATGCCCCGGTTGCCGAAATTCAGTTGCCTTTGAATTTCGGGTGATCCCTCTTGAGCATGTATGCTTCCGCTACTTGTTCTACATCAGACTTCTTCCGCAAAAGCGAAACGCTTTGACTCGGTGAGTTTCGCCGCATTCCGACTTTGATGCCCCGGTTGCCGAAATTCAGTTGCCTTTGAATTTCGGGTGATCCCTCTTGAGCATGTATGCTTCTGCTACTTGTTCTACATCAGACTTCTTCCGCAAACGGCGAAACGCTTTGACTCGGTGAGTTTCGCCGGCATTCCGACTTCGATGCCCCGGTTGCCGAAATTCAGTTGCCTTTGAATTTCTGGTGATCCCTCTTGAGCATGTATGCTTCTGCTACTTGTTCTACATCAGACTTCTACCGCAAACAGCGAAACGCTTTGACTCTGTGATTTTTCGCGGCATTTCAACTTCGATGCCGCCGGTTGCCCGAAATTCCAGTTGCCTTTGAATTTCCGGTAGTGATCCCCTCTTGAGCATGTATGCTTCTGCTACCTTGTTTCTACATCAGACTTACTTTCCGCAAACGGCGGAACCGCTTTGACTCGGTGAGTTTCGCGGCTATTCCGACTTCGATGCCCCGGGTTTTGGCGAAATTCATATGGCTTCGAATTTCTGGAGATCCCTCTTGAGCATGGTATGCTTCCGCTACTTGTACTACATGAGACTTCTATCTCAAACGGAGGAAAGCTTTGACTCGGTTAGTTTCGCGGCATTCCGACTTCGATGCCCCGTTTGTCCGAAATTCAGTTGCCTTTGAATTTCGGGTGATCCCTCTTGAGCATGTATGCTTCTGCTACTTGTTCTACATCACACTTCTTCCTCAAACCAAATAAGAACCTAAACTGGAACGCTTGACTCGGTGAGTTTCGCGGCATTCCGACTTCGATGCCCCGTTGCCGAAATTCAGTTGCCTTTGAATTTCGGGTGATCCCTCTTGAGCATGTATGCTTCTGCTACTTGTTCTACATCACTACTTCTTCCTCAAAAAGAGCGAAACGCTTTGACTCGGTGAGTTTCGCGGCATTCCGACTTCGATGCCCCGGTTGCCGAAATTTCAGTTGCCTTTGAATTTCGGTGATCCCTCTTGAGCATGTATGCTTCTGCTACTTGTTCTACATCATACTTCTTCGTCAAAATGAGGAAACGCTTTGACTCGGTGAGTTTCGCGGCATTCCGACCTTCGATGCC